>OX376056.1:46431178-47031178 GCA_947361185.1 Charanyca ferruginea | reverse complement strand
TTACTGGAAATAGAAATGTTTTTAGAGAAAACCAAATATGATATTATTTGTTTAACAGAACATTGGTTAAAAGATAATCAAGTGATGTCTATTTATTTTGAAAATTATTGTGTTGTTAGCCATTTCAGCCGCAAACGTATGATACATGGGGGGTCATTAATACTAATTAAAAATTAAATTAAATGTAAAGAACGAAAAGACATCATTGCATTATCGGTTGAACACACTATTGAATAGTCCTGTGTTGAGCTGGATAAGCATGTTATAGTATGCGTATACAGACCTCCAAGTTGCCAGAATTTATCTGTATTTGATTCTGTAATGGAAGATGTGTTAAAAAAAATTAGTACCAATAGTAGTAAATCAATCATCATATGTGGTGACTTTAATATTAACTTGTTAGATAATAACTCTAATAGTATCAGATTATTGAGTCTTTTCAGATCATTTAATTTGTCAAATATTTTTATGGAACCAACCCGAGTGACAGCTTCTTCTGCTACTTGTATTGATAATATATTTTGTAATTGTGATTACTTACATAAAGAAATTGTAAATAAGCTGCCATCTGATCATAGTGGACAAACCATTACGTTTTGTGCCGACATTCCTTTACAAAAAATTCAAATAAGGTTTAGGCCGATTACATGTAAAAATATTGAGAAATTTAATAATTCTTTGGAAAATAAATTGAGTGCTCATAACTTTAATAATATAAGTGACCCGAATGATACCTACGGCGAGTTTTTCTCACTTTTACACAAGCAATTTAGTGACAGTTTTCCACTAAAAACTAAAAGCGTTTCCGCAAAGTTCTTATTTAGTGATTGGGCAACTCCAGGTATTCGTAAAAGCAGGGAAAAGATATTTGAACTTTATGGCCTAAAGCAACACATAATTAATACAAGCTTTCACCAGTATGTTGCCAAATATTCAAAGCTTTTTAAAAGTGTTTACAAAATAGCCAAAGCTCTTTATATTAGTAATAAAATAAAATTGGCTGATGATAAAATAAAAACTACTTGGCAAATAATAAATAATGAAACAGGTAGGAAAAAACAACGTAATAATGAATTTAATTTAGAAACTTCACATGGTCTTATAAATTCACACAAAGAAGTAGCTCAGGAATTTGAAACTTTTTTGCCAATATTCCTATTAAACTACTGAGGCCGTAAATTCCTCTCCCGCGCTCTCTGCTGCTTTACTTAGGAAAAATGTTAAGAAATGCCCTTTGGAGTTTAAGTTTCAACATACAAATCCCCGGGCTGTTATAAAAGCCTTTAAAGATCTTAAAATTAAATCAACAGAAGATCTTTGGGGAATGTCTGTAAAAGTTTGTAGGTCTACTATTGAAACTATTGCGCCCTATTTAGCTCTCATATTTAACACCAGTGTGGATCAAGGAGTCTTTCCGGATTTGATGAAACACAGTAAAGTCGTACCATTGCACAAAGCCGGTGATAGTAAAGAACCCAACAATTATAGGCCTGTGTCGATTCTGCCAGTTCTCAGTAAGGTGTTTGAAAGGTTAATGCTCAATCAAATGTTACGTCACTTCAATAAAAATTCCATCTTTCACGAACATCAGTACGGTTTCACCAAAGGACGTTGTACAACTGACGCCGGTGTCACCCTAATAAAGAACATTTTTAACGCCTGGGAGGAAGCACGAGATGCCATTGGAATCTTTTGCGACCTCTCAGAGGCTTTCGATTGCGTTGACAATGAGACACTTTTGCTGAAACTGGAGCACTACGGAATTACTAAAACATCCCTTGATTTGCTTAGATCATATCTGAAGGATAGACAGGTTAAAGTTCAGATTAACGGCGTAAACTCATTGGGGTCTGAAATGACTATGGGCGTTCCTCAAGGCTCGATATTAGGTCCATTTCTATTTTTAGTTTATATAAATGATTTACCCCAATTACTTCAATATTTTATTTTTATTTGCAGATGATACATCATTAATTTTTAAAATAGACAGGTGTCCTCAAAATCTTGACGAAGTGAATAACTCTATACTTCAGGTCCAAAATTGGTTCATGGTAAATAATTTGGTACTAAATGAAAATAAAACCAAATGTATTAGATTTACTTTACCAAATGTTAGAAGTAGCAAATGTGATCTTATATTGAATGGAGAAAAACTGGAATTTGTTAATCACACGGTTTTCCTGGGGATCACGCTAGACGAGAAGTTACAATGGGGACCACATATAACATCTCTTGCGGGACGGCTAAGCTCAGCCGCTTACGCTGTTAGAAAGATAAGACAGTTAACAGACGTCGAAACCGCTCGTTTGGTCTATTTTAGCTACTTTTACAGTATTATGTCGTATGGCATTTTACTGTGGGGTCGGGCTGCTGACATTGAATCCATTTTTATTTTACAAAAGAGAGCTGTCAGAGCCATTTATAATCTACGTCGCTGCGAATCTCTTAGAGAACTGTTTAAAAAGATTAATATTATGACAGTGCCCTGTCAATTTATTTATGAAAATATTATGTACTAGCTTCTGCCCGCGACTTCGTACGCGGATCCTGTTGCTTATGCCAGCGACAACGGGGTCGGCAAAATCGAAGATCAGAAACGTCTGATGTCGAATTCTAAGAGCCCGGGGACGGGAAAACAACGGGATGCGCAAGACGATTCGAGTCGTTCAAAAAGTACAATTTTGAATCATACCTCCGATGGCGGAATATGTGACGTAGTCAATCATAATAGTATACGTAAATGCACTCCGTTCCTTATCAACCCAAGGAAGGTCGTCATGCCCTACGGCTGTATCTTGAGACACATCACATTTCAGAGAATGTCGAAGTCGATCAGAATTCAAACGTTCGTTGCGCTCTTCTTCTGTCTCTTCATGCCGTACTCCAGCAATTCTTTCTCTCTCACTTTCGAACTGATTATGAATATTTTGTTGTGTGCGTGTTCGGGACAATGTATGATAATCTCGATCAGCAGTTAGTCGCGCATCACGTTCATCACTCGTTTCAAAAGACCTGTTAGTAGATGTGCGAATACGCTGAGAACTCAAGCGTGATTCTGTATCGGTAAATGCATGTCGCTCACGATCAGCGGACAGTCGCGCATCACGTTCCGCACTTGTCTCTAGAGATCTAGAAGCAGATGCGTAGATACGCTGAGAACTCAAGCGCAATTCTTTATCCGTGCAGTCGTGCATCATACATATAGATTTAACCGATCAATACACGGAACTACTACATAAGGTGTCTACGTTTCAAGAGTGCAGTGACACCCATGAACTAGCATTAAATCGAATACTAGAACTTGAACAGAACTTGTGTGATGCCCATAAGGCATTATCTCATTCAGAGTCACTTAAAGTTAGCAAACAGGTTGTAAATACCAATAATCTATTTGAGGAGTTGGTAGGCAGGTCAAAATTAGTGTGTGAGGCAGCGGTAACTATAGATTTGACTGGTGATGATACCGTGCCATTGTGTCCTGTTGTTATGAGTCACAACAAATTAAAGGAATATATAAAAGTCAAGAAGTTTATTAAACGGTCACAAAGAGCAATCAAAAAACAAAATCTTTTAAAATTAAATCTTAATCTTAGAAAAGAACGTGTCATCCTCTCAAAAAACCTAAATAATTGTTCAGCAAAGAGCAAAATTCAGCAAGCAGAGTGATTTTGCTACCATGCCTTTACAAGGCATGGTAGCAAAGTAAAAGGCAAAGTATAACATTTGTAAGGCTTGTAATGAAAAAAAAACATACTATCTTTATGACATTCTTGCGACAGTTTCGTATAGAAATTGAAAATAATATAAGTCAATATTGTAATGCAAAACTAATAGGAAGGCAATGATTAGCCTACTTATTAGTTTTGTATTCCAATATTTACTTACATTACTTTTACAACCGCAGTTACCTACAATCTAAATTCACACCCGGAGGGTGCGCGTTGGACGGAGTGCGGGCGTCATTTGAAGAAGTAGGTAAATAAATAAAAATATAACCAACGTGAGTATGTTTGGCAATATACAAAGAAAATAATGTTTGAACATTATCAGTAATGTATTTACAGGTAGGTATATAATGTATTTACAGGTAAAAATCAAACATCAATATCATGTAATTATACTCGTGCATCGTCCTCGAGATTAGTAACCTGGAAACGTTTAAATATATGTAGTAACACGTTAGTGACACCACTCTTACACTGAATGTTTAGAGTACTGTGCTCTTTTTTTTTTTTCTTGCTAGCCACCCCAGCTTTCCGATCTTTCATTCACGTCACAGTGCGCCACCACTCGAATCTTATTTTCAGATTTAAAGATATTCTATCAGTTTTACAAAGAAATCAAAATGCCAAAACGAAAATCGGAATTGGAATACATTAGCTGGAAAATAAAAAAGCTCAAAAAGAAACTAAAAAGACGGTCACGCCGGGATCAGTCACCGGCGGAGACGTCCAACTCCACAAGGTCGGATACGGAGGACGATCAAGATCAAGGTACAATACGGTCAACGTAACTTGGCGCGTCTGAAGTTATCTGTTTGGCTGCGCAATGGAACTTTTAGGAACGAAATTGTCTACTGCGCAGCTAATCGGCTAACTTCAGACGCGCCAAGTTACGTTGACCGTACTGTACATAATTATCACACAGTAATTAAAGTGTTAGATGCTAACGTAATAACAAAATAAGCCCATAATTATTCATTTTACGAAATAACCTACAAAAATATCTTTGGACTTTCTTGTTTTTGCACAACACGTGCTTTCGTGCAAACTAAAATTTTCCACAAAATTTCGTAGAATTTGTAAAATTGCTACGGTAGAATTGTGTAAACATACAAAATTACATGTACATAAAATTGTTTGATGATAAATTTTCACGGCAATTTTATCGAATCGATATTGCTGGTAAACAAGTAAAGAGCTAATTCCTTTCTTTATTTGTGTCGTCTCGCACAGCAAGAATCCTTCTTCTGTGAATATAATTTACTAATTAACAAGACTGTACTAACTTATCAAGAGAATGTGTAATTGAATGTTGTGCTGTAGAAATCATATCACAAAACACAATTATTATTTTGAATTTTTGAAACATTTTTTACTGTTATTGTAGAAATATTAAAAAAAAATACAACCCAAAATTCATAAAAACCATATAATTTTGACTGGCGACTTTAATATTGACAAATCATCTAAAAACAAAGACTACCAACGCCTACAAAACATAATGTTAGAACACAACCTGCACCAAATCGTCAACGAACCAACCAGACAAACACTGACTACGTCATCATGTATAGACTTAATATTTACTAATCAAAGACAATACAAATTAACCATTGACAATACTGGCATATCTGACCACAAAAGCCTAAACTATTCGCAACAATCGCCAGGAATAGAACAACATGTTTCTACTTATTTCAGGACGAAAAGACTATTTAATGAAAAATCAATAACGCAGTTTAAGCTTACCCTTAGTCAAACGGATTGGAACGATATACTATGCAAAAATAAAAACGTTAACGAAATTTACACCGAATTTGCTGATAGGATGCAATCATTACTAAATAAAACTATACCTAAAAAACGCGTAAAAATAAAAAATAATAAAAAGAAACCTTACTTAACTGTAGGTTTAAAATAATCATGTGAGGACAAAATATTGCTAAAAATTTTTATAGAAAAGACTGACAACGAATTTTTAAAATCACATTATAAAAGGTATGAAAAAATCTTGAAAAAGTGTGTAAAATTGACAAAAAAACACAATCATATTAAGGAAATGAAGCGCTCGCAAAATAAATGTAAAACCATGTGGAACATTATTAAATAACTTTAAACCAGATTACAAGTGCCATAACAAAAATGTTACGTTGCGTTATGATGACAATAAAACCACAAGTGCACCATCAGCGGTTGCTAATATTTTTAATGATTTCTTCGCTTCGGTCGGCGAGCCGCTGTCAAACAACACGTCAAATACATGCCCAGTCCTTACACCATCAATAAATTCCCTATTTGTCCAACCCGCCACGGAGCGTGAAATTTATAATATAATACGCAAAATGAAAAACAAGCGCAGCGCCGGAGTTGATGAAATACCGTCCTTCCTAATTAAAGAATGTATTAATGAAATGACACCACCTATAATTAAGCTAGTAAATAAATCCTTTGACGAAGGTATCTTTCCGGATAAAATAAAAGAAGCTAAACTACGACCAATATTTAAAAAAGGCGGCAAGCCACAACGTCCCTGTTCCTACCGACCAATAGCCCTTCTACCAGTCATATCAAAAATTTTCGAAAAAACAATGTCCACTAGAATTTGTGGGTTTTTGGAAAAATTCAATCTCTTGGACATAAATCAGTTTGGCTTCAGGCAACAAAAATCGACCACACTCGCGGTATATAATTACGTACAAGAAATATATAATCACATCAATGACAAACAATATGGAATAGGCTTATTCCTAGATATGACGAAAGCATATGATAAGGTTTTACATGACATTTTATTACAAAAATTATATGGCATAGGAATTAGGGGTACATGCTATAAATGGCTAAAATCTTACCTAAAAAATAGAAAACAATATATGTTGAAATAGAATACTACAATAAAGAAGCAAAAGAAATACAAACTGTAAAATCGCGGACAAAGATTATTAACCACTCCATACCACAAGGCAGTGTTTTGGGATGTATATTATTTATAATATACATAAATGACCTACCTGAAATAATTGATTCGAAGTGTGTCCTATTCGCGGACGACATATCGCTACTGTTTAGATGCACTGAAAACGCCGAAACTTTGACCAACATAGAAAATACTTATGAAATAGTTAAATCGTGGCTAGAGAAGCACAATCTACAAATTAATGCTAACAAAAGTAATCTACTACAATTTAGGACATACCAGCGAAAGCCGCTAGACATAAATAACCTTAGTAATAAATTAAATATCCCAGAAACAGACGATCTAACGCTTCTTGGTTTAACATTGGATAATAATCTAACATGGAAAAAGCATATTGCAAATCTGAAGACTAAATTATCAAAATTTATATACGCATTAAGCAAATTAAAAAGCAACACGGATTATGAGACCGCGCTCTCAACATACTATGCTTATGCTTATGCATGGTTTAACTATGGCATAATATTGTGGGGTGAAAGTACTGACGTTCATGATATTTTCATCATGCAAAAGAAATGTATACGCATCCTTATGAACATTAAGCCATGGGAAAGTTGTAAACCATATTTCATAAAAAATAAAATATTAACGTTACCCTTCCTTTACATATTACAAATAGTTACGTTCGTGCAAAAACACAGAGACTACTTTCGATCAAACATAGAAGCAAACGAAAATTATAACCGTAGAAACAAAAACAAGTTGATTACACCGACACCAAAACTAAAGATAATGAAAAATAGCCCCCACTATAGAATCGCAACAATTTATAACAAATTACCAAATTACATCAAAGAGGACGAGAATACAAATTCATTCAATAATAAACTAAGACTACTTTTAATAGGGAAATGTTATTACACCGTAGACGAATACATGACAGATAAAACTTTATAGATGTAGGTATTTCATAACTTTTTCTTTCTCTTCTTTGTTGGATCCGGTCTGATCAAAGACATAAATATTGTTTACTTTATTTTATCCTTTTATTTTTGTATTCAATTTTGTATCAATTTGTATTGTAATGTCATTACATTACAATACAAATTAATACAAAATTGAACATACCAAAATTCGACTTAATCAATAACTTTATAACTTGACATGACACGACTTATACTTTATAATTTGACATGACATGATTGTAATAATACCTTTTATTCTTGCAATTTGACTTATTATTACTTAATGTGTATTATTGTACTTATAAGGTTTATTACTGTAAATTGGACATCATAATTCTAGACGTATTATTATTATTTAAATTACCTCATAAAAGGATGACGCAGCATGTACGCTCAACAGCAAACCAACTTGATTATTCGCAGTGCCCTAACAGGGTTCATGTGCAAAAACCGACAATTTAATAATTATATTGTAAAATGTGTGATGTGCATGAGAGCAAATAAATAAATAAATAAATAACGTAAAATAATTATTCTGAAGTACCCAACACCTACCAGAGCGGCTTCTGGGGCCGTTTCGTCAGGTTGTTTCAGGGTTACTTACTCCAAATAGTTGTCGTGAGACAGATTCACATCAGCCAACCTGATCAGTTTTTGGGACTGTTTCATCGGCTAACTTTCATAATGTATCGGACAAACCTTAAAACGGTATCAGCAACATCTGTCTTATATGTCCAGAGACATGCAATCATAGTACCGAACACCCATCAGAGCGGCTCCTGGGGCCGTATCGCCGGGTTGGTTTATGGTGCTTAAACACTAACACATAGGCAGTGGCATGTCTTGCCGGTGTACATGGCACCGGCATGTCATATGTGTAGCTCATGAGACTACACCATAACTGACACAATAAAATCCTTACTAGGTTAACTATCTGGTTTTCAGCTGAGGTGTTGTTGGACAGTCCACGGACAACACAACAAGAAGAGGTTTTGCATACAAATGAGTGCATCGAACCTGTTGGAGAGGTCTCACAACCGTCCACCTCGGGTGACCTTCCTCAGCAGACTTTGGTTTTGGAAGTAGACCCTGTCACAAAGACTGATGAAGGACTAGCTGACCTAAATGAGCCCTCTGCTGAGGACTTGGATCCAGAAGTGTTGGACATCCTTGGAACTGATCCTACTGCGGTTATAAACTATGGCACTGACATACACAAAGAACTAGCTACGAGGCTACAACACATTGCCACTCTAGGACTAACCAAAGAAACACGCAAGGAGCTTATTGAACGGTACCTCATTCCTGCTAACAGTGTTCTAATTGGAGCACCCCTACTAAACGCAGAAATAAAAGCAGGCGTAACAGAAACCGTATTGAAGCGAGACAGGGGTATCGAAGGGCGTCAAACTCAGCTCGCTGCGGCAATTTCAGGATTAGCAAGAGTCCTTACAGGAGAACTCGAAGACAGAAACAAAAACAAAGAGCGTCTCAAACAACTGATGGATGTATGCCGGATCTTGTGCAATCTATATACATATAATAAAACAGTAACAAAACCGTGTCTGTACATTGAATATATAAAAAGAAAAAATTGAGGGGGGTTTAGGAACAGTAACAAAGCACGAATCCAAAAAAAAAACTATGTCTGTTTGTCTGTTTGTTTGTACACGCTAATCTTCGGAACTACTGGGCGGATTTTAATGATTTTTCTTTTGTTGTATAGGTATTAAGTCTGGGCAACATATAGGCTATAATTTATCTTGGAAACTTTAACACCTGATGCAGAACCGTAACAGACCAGCTAAACTATAAGAGATACAAAAATGGTACCGTAGCAAAAATTGTTCCACGTGATGAGCATTTTCTGCTGAGAGAATAAATTTGAAGATCTGGAACACCTGATGTGGAACTCCAAGAGCCCAGCTACACCATGATACATATAGGAATGACGTCTTAGCAAAAGTTGTTCGGTCTGAAGGGCATTTCCTGTTGACTTATAAAAATCGAAGATCAGAAACATCTGATGTGAAAATCAAAGCTATCACTAATTTCACTGTATCTTATAAAATAACATAAGCTGGGAGTACCTCCACGCGGTGAAGGCGGTAACAGTTTAAGACTGATTTTTGATGACGATGGTATATCATTGAAAATTTGACTCTACTGGCCAAAATTCCCATATATTTTTTTATTTTATCGAATAAATATGCCTTCGGGCTTATGTTATTTGGGTATTTAATTTCATTTTCCATTTATCTTCGTGACACGGTAGCCTACCCGGTAACGCAGGGGAGCAGTCACTTATATTTTAATTGATCAGGTATCTTCTCTTTACAATAAAACTATAACCATGCCTAGAAAGAGGTCAAATCTTTCCCAATGTTCCAAAGGAGCTAAAAGATTGAGGATCATAAGATCCCAAGAATCTACCGAAGAGCGTCAGGAGAGAATCGCGCATCCCGTTGTTTTCCCGTCCCCGGGCTCTTAGAATTCGACATCAGACGTTTCAGATCTTCGATTTTGCCGACCCCGTTGTCGCTGTCAAGCAACAGGATCCGCGTACGAAGTCGCGGGCAGAAGCTAGTATACAATATGCAGAGTCAGTTACCAGGCGAAACTTCGCCATATTTTCCATAAAAAAGGATCTGAAAGATCACCTGACAGACACAAAAATTGACAAATACCTATTTGGTGAAAACCTAGCGGATACAATTCGATCAGCGAAAGCTGTTTCTAAGTCAGGCACCGAAATGAAAAGCAAGATGCAGCCAAAACCCAAAAGTTTCCCTCCAGCAAACAATTTAAACTGGAGAAGCCCGGCCCCAGCGCGCAAACAGCAAGGAGTACAGCGAGGTCGCGAAGCAGCTGCCCCGCCGGTGCCGGGCCCTTCGGCTCGATACAATCGCAACACGACGCAAGGCAACTCGTCGAAAATATCGCGGCATCCGTCGAAGTTCAACCGCCGCCGATAAATCCGGTAAAGTACGCTGGACAATTATCTTCTTTTTATGCTCAATGGTCTCTAATCACTGAGGACCAAACCATACTGTCATGGGTTAATGGTTATAAATTACAATTTAACTAACCAGTCGTCCAAACATGCTATCCAAAAGTCATACCACACTCGCATACTGAGAAAGCTTATTTTCATGAAGAAATCAATAACTTGCTTAAAATTGGAGCAATATCTGAGTGTGAACCATGTAACGGACAATTCATCTTAAGCGTTTTCCTACGTCCCAAACCGAATGGCAAAATGAGATTCATATTGAATTTAAAACCATTAAACATATTTATAGATACAGATCATTTTAAAATAGAAGATTTAAGAACAGCTGTAAAGTTGGTATCAAGGGATTGTTTCATGGCCAATCTCGACTTAAAAGACGCATATCTCTTAATAAAAATCAACCCTGTATCTCGCAAGTACCCTAAGGTACTCAGGGTTGTTTGAACTTGATGGAAAACTTTATGAGTTCAACGTTTTGCCATTCGGGTTGAACAAAGCCCATATATTTTCACTAAAATAATGAAACCAGTAATAAAACTACTTCGAACATGCGGATATCTCTCGACAATCTATTTAGATGACATTTTTTTGCTGGGTCAGACCCGGTTAGAATGCTTAGAAAATATTAGAGTCACCAAAAAATTATTAACATCTCTGGGCTTCGTTATTAATAAGGAAAAGAGTAATCTCACTCCTTCAAAATCATGCAAGTTTCTTGGCTACATAATAGATTCAAAAAAATTCCAAATCACATTACCTAACGAAAAAAGATCAAACATAAAGGCTGAACTAATAAAGATGATGAATTGCAAAAGATGTAAAATTAGGAAATTCGCACAATTGTTGGGACTGCTGGTATCAGCATGCCCAGCAATCGAATATGGGATACTTTACACTAAAGAATTAGAAAGGTGTAAATACCTGAATCTAAAGGATCATGAAGATTACAATAAATACATGAACATACCTGACTCTTTGCAAGCTTCTTTCATATGGTGGATAAAATCGATCGAGTCCTCGGTCCGACAAATAAGAATCGACGAATATTGCAAAGAAATCTATACTGACGCCTCAACTACGGGGTGGGGAGCCGCGTGCGGGGGTGAAAGAGCCAGCGGAGTATGGTCGCGAGATGAGAGGAAAATACATATCAATCAGCTAGAGTTGCTTGCAGCTTACTTTGGCCTTAAAATATTTGCCAAAAACCTTAGCAACTGTCAAATTCTTCTTCGCATAGATAACTCTACGGCTATTGCTTACATAAACCGCATGGGAGGCATCCAATACCCACATCTCACACAGGTTACTAAGGAGATATGGCAGTGGTGTGAATCTCGCAACATCTTCATATACGCTTCATATATAAAATCGGCAGACAATACAATTGCAGATGCAGAGTCTCGTCGAGTACACCCAGATATAGAATGGGAACTGACAGACACTGCTTTCCAAACAATAGTTGCAAAATTCGGCTGTCCTCAAGTGGACCTTTTCGCGAGTAGGGTCAACGCTAAGTGTGCTCGTTACGTGTCTTGGCATCGCGATCCAGACGCTTTGGCAGTTAATGCATTCACAATCAAATGGACTACACTTAATTTTTACGCCTTCCCTCCCTTCGCAATAATACTAAAAACCCTGAGAAAAATAATTTCCGACAAGGCATCAGGAATCATGGTGGTTCCCAAATGGCCCACACAACCGTGGTTCCCCATATTCCAACGTCTTCTGGTGTCCGAAATGGTGGAATTTCAACCTAACAATGATATTATTTCACATTCCAGCAACCGGAATATACAAGACAACCTTACCCTGGTTGCCGGAGCATTATGCGGACAGCGAAAATAATTTGTAAAATGTTTAAAAGTCCTTAATTCGCGATAAATTAGTGTAATGTAACTAGAACTAAGTAATAAGTTTGACTTAAAAGTGTTTATGCAGTGTTTTGGTCGCGAGAACTTTGCAAAATAGACATAACAAAAACCGGCTGTCAAGTCACCACTATAACGGGTGAAGGATTTGAAATCTCATCGAACCCGGGGAGTATTTTGTTTTATCTAAGTTGTATTTACATACCACTGAACATCACGAAATACTGCTCAGGGCTCTGAGCTACGTCCATCACACACTGGCTCGGTTTATGTCTCCTTTTGCTTGACAAGTTGTGGAAGCAAAATCGACGACGAAACATTCGCCCAGACAGTAAACACTTCATAATTTACTACACAAAATAGGCTTTTTTATATATTTTTTTATTTCTGTGTAATTATAAATATGTCGTGGATGATGGCGCTACGGTACAACAGACAGCGCCATCTAACAAATTGACTCGAGAACTAATAGTCACGTGACCGGAAACGCAAGCGCGCCAAACCGCTTGGACACGATCGTCGGTAGAGGGGAGACAGCGGGAACTGGCGGGGCCAGAGTATGGAGACGGAGAGCTCAGACATTCTCGGCTGAACACTCAGTACCAACGCACGTGTTTGTTTCTGCTGTTACTTGGAATAAATTATTGTCATTTAAATCAAATAATCTTTTGTTCGAGTACCCGCGATAACGTCCACACCTATCCAAAACTATGTCGGATTACGAAGAGGATCCTATGTTTCGCATCTCGGCCACCCATGTTGCGACATCAGAACTGGGATATACCGGAACGTCGCAGGAACAATTTTAAGGTCAGAGTATTGATTTATTATCAAGTGAAAATATCCGTTGGAAACTGTTATTCGAAATGCAGCAACGCTAAATAATAGAATCAATTCACGCTATTTAAGAACCTAGTATAAAATACAATAAGCTAACTTTAACTGAATTTTATCCCGAGTTTCGAGATAGTGATGCTAAAGTTTTGTGCAATACCGTTAATTTGTGCATTCAAAAATCGAACAGTAGGCTAATTATTACGAAGAGTAAAGCCCTTGAGGGGTTAGCTGCTTCTGGGTTAGCTTAGAATATTTTTCCTGGAATAATCTGGCATGCACTTGCATATGCCAAGAAACCAAAGTTAAAACAGTCAAGGCATACTAAGTGCTACAACTGTGACAATCTGGGTCATATGGCAAATTAATGCTCGAATAAAAGCTCTCGCGATTCTTTTGCTAACTCTCAATCTTCAGTTTTCAGGAAATAGTGGATCGCAACGGCCCATAGACAGCGTTTTTAAGAAAGCATCGACGCCGGTGACCTGTTTCTTTTGTGATGAGCCGAGACACATCCCCAGACGCTGTTCAAAGAAGGAAACTGACTCCGTTAACAGTCGAGTTGAAAAGCGAGTTGATATCTCTATTTTCTACCGAATCCGGTGAGTCATGTCCATTTTATTACGATTCTGGTGCCGAATGCTCTCTCATCAAAGATAATTTTGCGTCAAAGTTTAAGTGGCAAGCGTGCAAATAATATTGTGATTTTAACGGGGACAGCTAATGGTAGTGTGCGAAGTACCCTACAAATATTATCTGTGATCATAATTTAAACAATCTACTATTAGAAATCTTATTTCATGTTGTACCGGATAGCTGTCTTAAAAATTATATTTTAATTGATCGCGACATCATGGATCAGGGATTTATTGTTAGGTATTGTGATGTTTCAAATAAGCTCAAGTACGATTCTTTTTGTGAAATTCATTTCGATATCTAGTGCTTATTTAGAATAGAATAGACTTTGCTTTGACTTTTTAGATTTGTTGTTGTTGCTTCAAGTTGTTGTTGAGTTGGTTGAGTGGTTGTTTGCTTTTTATCGGTTTATCAAGTACTGTACCCGTGTTTGCAAAATAAATGACTTACTTACTTACGTTCCGACAGAGTTTCGTTCTCAATTAATTGATCTTTTGTCCGAATACTAATCTTCGTTTTCTAATGGTGTTTTTACATCCCGTGTTACAACAGGACAGTTGCAAGTTTGGCTTATAGATCCTAGTCGCACTGTCAATCGTCGCCCGTATAGGCTTATTGCTAGTCAACGCGAAGTTGTTACTGCTAAAATCCGTAATTAGAGCAAGGTATAATTAAGCCAAGTTGGTTAGCCTTTTTCTAGTCCAGTGGGAATATATAACCATGCCGTTCGGTTTGAAGAATGCAAGCTCAATATAACAGCGTGCTGTGATAAAAGCAATAAGTGACCTTTCTTATAGCTATGCCGCCACTTACATTAATTACATTTTATTGATCGGATCATCTTTGGAGGAAAGTTTAGTTCGTCTTCACACTATACTCGATAAATTACAAAGGCTGTTTTTTCTCTAAATTTTGTTAAGTGTTAATTTCTTAAGTATCGGGTTGATTATTTAGGATTTGTTATGGTCAGGTTCATAGGGCTGGTCACTTATTTCAGACAATAAAATTCGTGCCACAGTTTTCAAAAATAATGGCTCCTCTGTTTAGAATAGGTCCCTTGGTTAGGAACTAGGCTATTCGTCAGAAATTTATTTCCTTCTTAACCAGTGAGCCAGTTCTAGCAATATTTAACCCTGCGCATTCTATCGAGTTACATACCGATGCCAGTGCTGAAGGATAAGGTGCTATTTTTATTCAAAAGATTAACAGTAAACATGTCGTTGCCTATTATAGTCGTCACACGTCCCCAGCCCAATCGAAGTTTCATTCGTTCGAATTAGAAACGTTAGCTGTCTTTAATGCCATAAAACATTTTCGACACTATTTGCTTGGTCGCAAGTTTACCGTCGTGACAGATTGCAGTGCTGTCAAAGCCTCTAAAAACAAAACTGACTTGTCTCCACTAGTTCATCGGTGGTGGGTTTACATGCAGTCATTTGTTTGATATTGTTTATCGTGAAGGCTGTAGGATGACCTACGTTGATTCCTGTCTAGAAATCTTCTCCCTACTTTCAAGGTAGCTTTCACCCATGTTGAACAAAAGTGTGTCGATTTAGCTGAGCTTTCTAATAACTGGTTTCAAGCTGAACAGGAATAGGACGAAAAGATCAGCAAGATAGTGTCTGATCTGCGTAATTCAGTTTTTCCTGAAGAAACTCGCAGAACTTACGAAATACGTAAGAATATTCTGTTTCGCAAGGTTCAGCGTTAACGGTCGCACTCGGTGTCTGCCTATTGTTCCTAGATCGTTTAGGTGGTCTGTTATTAACAACGTCCATGAGTCTGTCATGCATTTAGGATAGGAGAAAACTCTCGAAAAGATCTACGAGCTCTAATGGTTCGAAGGATTGTCGAAATACGTCAGAAAGTTTGTGGATAATTGTATCACTTGCAAAGTAGCCAAGCCCCACCCGGGTAAAGTTTAGACAGAACTTCACCCGATTCCCAAGTTCAATATCCCGTGGCATACAATTCATGTTGACGCTTCTGATAAACTGTCTGGCAAGATGCATTAGGGGAAGTTCAGCTGGCTATGAACATCGCTGTCAATAAGGTGACTAAATCTAGCCCTCTAAAAGTTGATGATGAGCAGGGTAGCACGACCGCTTAGTTTAGTATCCGCTGTTGATGATGCGCGACACAAAATATTGAGAAAAATTCTAATTATAACAAATCGATTTGACCAAAATAAAGCTAAAGTGTCTAAGTTAGCTATTAACGATTATGTTTTGATAGAAAATGAGGAAAGGAATCAGACAAAATTAGATCCTAAATTCAAAGGCCCATTTAAGATTATTGATGTGTTAGACGGGGATAGATACCTACTAAAGGCGCTTGACTCTTAGCGAATGTACAAATACCCTCATGATCGAGTAAGAAAGATTCCCGATCACCTGTGCCTCGAGAATTAGATGTCATAGTTGATGACAGTGGTAGTGAAACCAAATATGATTAAGAATGGCTTGTGAGTAGTGTAGAATTGGGGTTCCTGGATCAAGGAGAATCCAGGAACCCGCAATTCTACAATTGAAAATGGGTTATCAATCAATCAATAAATTGATACTTTGGGGAATCTGTATCAGATGAGATCCAGAATCACCTAGTACATGTATAAGAATGAGGTAGCAATAAAAATAAAATATATATTGAATTATTTTATTTTAAATACCTAATTCGTCGGGTTAACTTCATCTTGCTTGATATAATTATCAAATAGGTAGTTAACATTGCCTGATTCTATAATAAATCAGAGCTAACATATTCTTCATACTTATAATAATAATAATAATAATAATATGTGGGACATTTTCACACACGGCCATCTGACCCCAAACTAGGGAGACCCTGTACTATGGGTGTCAGACAGCTGATATACATACACAAATACATTTTTTTTTTGTAAATACATACATTTATAGATAAACAACACCCAGACACAAGGCAAACACAAGTGCTCATCACACAAATGTTTACCCTGGGCGGGAATCGAACCCGCAACACGCTGCGCAGAGGTCGATCGCTCAGCCACTGCGCCAACCGTGTCGTTATAGATTGGCTAACTGCTCTCCAAACCGATGTCTATTTATCCACTACGGTTTTTAAACTGATAAGTGAATTTTGCCACCGGTTCGTTGTAATTGCCTCCAGTTCACAGCAGTTCGCTCTTGTGCGCGTGACCCAGAACTCCGTACTATCGTGATCTGCGATTCGGTCTACAATACAGTTGTAAAAATCAGAGCTAACATATTCTTCATACTTATAGATTGGCTAACTGCTCTCCAAACCGATGTCTATTTATCCACTACGGTTTTTAAACTGATAAGTGAATTTTGCCGCCGGTTCGTTGTAATTGCCTCCAGTTCACAGCAGTTCGCTCGTGTGCGCGTGACCCAGAACTCCGTACTATCGTGATCTGCGATTCGGTCTACAATACAGTTGTAAAAATCAGAGCTAACATATTCTTCATACTTATAGATTGGCTAACTGCTCTCCAAACCGATGTCTATTTATCCACTACGGTTTTTAAACTGATAAGTGAATTTTGCCGCCGGTTCGTTGTAATTGCCTCCAGTTCACAGCAGTTCGCTCGTGTGCGCGTGACCCAGAACTCCGTACTATCGTGATCTGCGATTCGGTCTACAATACAGTTGTAAAAATCAGAGCTAACATATTCTTCATACTTATAGATTGGCTAACTGCTCTCCAAACCGATGTCTATTTATCCACTACGGTTTTTAAACTGATAAGTGAATTTTGCCGCCGGTTCGTTGTAATTGCCTCCAGTTCACAGCAGTTCGCTCTTGTGCGCGTGACCCAGAACTCCGTACTATCGTGATCTGCGATTCGGTCTACAATACAGTTGTAAAAATCAGAGCTAACATATTCTTCATACTTATAGATTGGCTAACTGCTCTCCAAACCGATGTCTATTTATCCACTACGGTTTTTAAACTGATAAGTGAATTTTGCCGCCGGTTCGTTGTAATTGCCTCCAGTTCACAGCAGTTCGCTCGTGTGCGCGTGACCCAGAACTCCGTACTATCGTGATCTGCGATTCGGTCTACAATACAGTTGTAAAAATCAGAGCTAACATATTCTTCATACTTATAGATTGGCTAACTGCTCTCCAAACCGATGTCTATTTATCCACTACGGTTTTTAAACTGATAAGTGAATTTTGCCGCCGGTTCGTTGTAATTGCCTCCAGTTCACAGCAGTTCGCTCTTGTGCGCGTGACCCAGAACTCCGTACTATCGTGATCTGCGATTCGGTCTACAATACAGTTGTAAAAATCAGAGCTAACATATTCTTCATACTTATAGATTGGCTAACTGCTCTCCAAACCGATGTCTATTTATCCACTACGGTTTTTAAACTGATAAGTGAATTTTGCCACCGGTTCGTTGTAATTGCCTCCAGTTCACAGCAGTTCGCTCTTGTGCGCGTGACCCAGAACTCCGTACTATCGTGATCTGCGATTCGGTCTACAATACAGTTGTAGATTCGGTCAACAAAACAGCTGTAGATTGAATATTGTGTTTCATTCACAGGGCGCCGGCGTCGAACTAGCAAAATTATCGCGTGTATAAAACAACAATATCATGTTCGATAGTTGCACAGCGTTGAATCGAAACGATGCGAGCCACCTGGCACACATCTTGTACCTACTTATGAATGCATAGGCTTTGCGTATAATGAGAAGTCAGCTTTTACTGGAAATTATAATTTATTATTGAGTAGCCGTATGAAAAAGTAAAGTTACTAGTACTGTTTATTATAATATAAAAGAATGTAAAAAAATCATAAAAAATACAATCGAAAACGAACTGTGTGATGTGAAAGCCCTCCCTCCGCTCCAATTGTATTCAATGCTGGATTCTATCTATAGCCCATACGATGCGTTTAGGATTTTAGGTAGGCATGCTAACTAACGCACTACTTACTTGTCTTAACGCACAAGTTTCCAGATAGTAAAACTTAAAAATTCTTTCTCAAAACAGCCCTCAACATATTTATTATTATTATTATCTTCACAGCGTTCAAATAAAACATTGAAAAAATCGCATAGCATGTTGCATCTAATAAATGTATTCATCAAACTTAGGTACTTTTACACCAAGCGGTGAACGGATAATGTGAAATGATGTCATCCAGCTGTCGCATCGTTCGATGTATGGAACGTGCTACAGCTTTTTTATATATTAGCAACCGGGGAAGATAATGTCATCGGTGCCTTGGGTACGGATAGAAGTCGAATGCTAAAAACTGATAAACAACACAACTGGGAAATAGTGACTCCTGTACTTATCTATTCATTTAATATGCTTTTCTACGTGCATTCTAATTTTTCGCTATTATCCATTGCGCTGCCTTATATAGGTACGTAGTTCAGTGACTATTTAGTACATGTATAAGAATGAGGTAGCAATAAAAATAAAATATATATTGAATTATTTTATTTTAAATACCTATACAAGTTTTGATATTTTCATAGTTGACGGGTATCTATTCATTACTACATAGGTAGGTATACTTATAATTATTTACATAAACTTATATTTTAGAAAATTAAACATACATATGTGGTAAACGGTACATAGTTAATTTTTTTCGCTTCGCTCAGGTCGTGATGCAGGCGCCCCAATTTTATACACACAAATTATACCCTACTAGGTTTACAAGTGGTGCGAGCAATGGTCGCTTCAATAATATAGATGTAGGCCTAAGTTGACTCATTTTGTGAGTATCTGTTTCAGAATCTTATTATTATTTAAACGCTGTGAATAATCTTTTCCTTTCACAGCGTTTAAATAAAAACATTGAGGAAAATGAATAGCATGTTGCATCCAAGGATTATCGTATATCTCCCAATCTTCTATAACACCTCCACATGAGAAACAAGCTGCTTTATCATTTGCACTATTTCCACAATAAAAAAATCCAGCGTCAGCCATCTCCATCACCAATCTTCTCCTCGAATCAGCCGTTGCCCAATAATGATTAAATGAAAATTCACGCTTTTTAAATGAGTTATACATGTCATAGCGCGGATTATATTTATTTTCAGACATATTCTGTTTACTCTCTTCCTAGTTATGGCTGCAGGAAATTATAAAAGCACAATGAGGTGTATAGATGTAGCTAGCAGCTTATAAAGATTAACACTGGTGAGTTGGGGGGGATAGGAAACTCTAATGTAAAAATTAAACAAGAAAATATTGATTTCAAAAGTTTATTATCTATACACCATCTTTTTAAACATAAACCATTTTTTAAAGCACATATTGAATCATGATAAATACAACTATACATATCATGAGAATGTTCATATTTAATGTACAAGCTTAATAAATTATGACAACCTTCATCTTCTAAATTATTTATATTATTTTTTTTTTTTTTTCGTTAAAATTTTATTATCATGGCACCATTTATTTAAACACAATACATTTTTTAAGGCACATACGGAATTATGATAAATACAATTATATAAATCTTCAGAATGTTTATATTGATCATATAAATGTAATAAACTAGAACAACCTTTATCTTCTAAATTAAATATATTACTATTACTATTTTCTAAAATATGCTTTAACCATAAAACTTTTTCTAAACCTTTAACGTAAACACATTTATCTCTTAATATATCGGAAACCAAAGTCTGGTAATTGGGATAAGGTACAAATCCTTCACTCCAGTATATCTTTTTGTTGCGTTGAATCCAAAGAACTGCCTTCTTTTCGGATTCCGTTAAATTTTTAAATGGAAATGGTGGCTTAACTAAAAACATTTGTAGTTTTTTGTTACATAATATAGCGATTTCTTTTAATATAAATTCATTTGCTTCAGTTTTGAATCCTTGAATATCAACAACAGCAATCATGATAACCTGCGCACAATGTTGCTAAGAGGTTTGTATTCCACAAGTCGATCGTTTATAATCAAACAATACGCAGTTGTCTTATCTGGTATTGGTGCGGAACATTCAACTTCTAACCGTACGTCCACAGGACCGGTTTTTAAACTATCGTTTTGTCTTGAGCAATCTAAGATGAAAAGGGGGGCCTTTTCTTTAAAATCTGTTAGATCTAGCAACGGGTCTACAGGACTGTTGTAATACGACTGACGAAATTTCACATACATTTCATATAATATACTGTACTTATTCTCAGAAAACTTTAAACTCAAAGGTTCGGATAATATTGCGAATTCAAAAAGAGCGTTACGTTGGTCACTTCACAGTGATCGAATAGTGAACTGTCTTTAGTCCTATTATTTCTCCTATTAGTTTGCAAGCAAAAAATAACATATCTAGGCTTTTCCAATTGTGAAGCTGTTTTAACTGACCAAGAATGCTTTGTAGTTTTAGGGAGCAAAGTATACTCATATAAATCCCAATTTCTAAAAGCCATCTGAATAGGTTTATCTCTTTCTAAATGTTTTAAAAGTGTTAATCGTTCTCGATCTGACACTTTTATATGTGGCACCCTCCATTGCACTCTTTGTATATCTATTTGAAAATTAACAACTTCATCAGTAAGAATAACACTATTTAAGTTAGAGTTACTTCTACTCAAAATGAGTTCATGTTTACAATTTATCACAATTTTATTGTAATCTTCTGCAAACCCTAAAACCTTATTCAATGGTATCACAGCACTAAAATGTCCATCACTTTGGAATCCCGTTAAGTTCCAACCCCATAAGGCCGCAACTTTATTCTCTGCTCCATTTAATGAAATGTATGATTTTATTGTTGACGTAATTCCCGAATTTTTAATACGGTCTATTTCGATACCATTCATTTCGTATCTGATGTCTTGAAACAAAGACATAACAGGGTTATTAGTAAACGTAACAGTTTTCTTGATCGGGTTCCCATCTTTACCCAAGAGTTTTGCTTGACCTTCGACGTAAATTGAACTGGCTGATGGTAACACGTATATGTCTTGCTGATGTATGGGGATTCTGATTTCATCATTTTCTCTAAAGCTGTTATTGTAGGGATTGTATGAATGGATTTCATAACTTTCAATCGAACTGTCGAAATGCGGTAATTCAGTAATCTGTAGCATATTCATACTTTAAACCCAAGGGCTTTAAGAAAGTCTTTATTTGCTTTAGTCAATTTCTTAATTTTTTTATTACGTCTGTGCACCTTAGTGGTCACAGAAGAAATAAACCGATTAATTTTTACTGGACCGTTTTTATAATATACTATCATTTTGTTTTTCTTAAGTGCAGACGTAACTGAATATATTCTTCTTCGAAGTTAATACAGTGACCAAATTGATCAACAATCTTAACAGATATGGATGAAATAATATTTTTGTTCACTGGAAAGTAAATAACGTTTTGTGGAATCTCTATATAACCACAACTTAGAGCAGTATCTGATACAAATTCATGAATAAAATGTGTTGGTAATCCGTTGCAGTATGAACCGTACACAAGATCACATTCGATTTTGATCACAGACAGTTTTAATTGCGATATCTGGTCTTGAATTAAATACTGAAAAGTATAGTAAACCGCATTCATATTGATCAGATAAATGAAGTGGTGGTTGAAAGTATGAAACTAATTCAGATTTATTTCCAGAGATGGTAACCGTAGTAGACATGCTTATATACTGGACTGTTATGAAAGATTCCATTTATTTTATGGCTTTTGTTGACCAAAAATTGTTTAAGAAGTTTAAACAAAGATGTCCACAATTAAAGGGATGCTCACGTTGTATATTTTCATAATTGTAGTTTACTTTAGAACCCACATATTTTATGAATTCCTTTGGCGGTTTAAGATTTCCGTAACTATCAAAATACTCAACATAATCGTCGTATTTTGCGTAGGCTACCCAGTGAGAACCAGAGTTTTTAGAACTATCTAAGTTAATAACCCCACATTCTTTTTTGAAGGGGTATTTAGGGAGCTCATCTCTCATAAAGACACCTCTAAAATATGGGATAGTATTCCCATACTTTAAAATGTCCAAGTTAGTTAAAGCTCTATTGGGTAGCCGATATCTTAGTTTTTTTCTTTTGATATGAATATTCCAAGTCCATGTTTATGTGGCTTAAGGTGTAGCCCTTTTCCTATGCAAAGAGCTTCCATTTTTTCATTATGTCTCTTTGACTCGGCTAACAGTTTTTTAGCCATCTTGAATTCATTTATGGTTTTAGCAATGCCAGCTGCACCACCCGCTAGAGCTCCAGCGGCAGATAATCCCGCAAAAATAGGGATTAAAGGTAACACTCCACCAGTTCGCGGTATAGGAATGACTCGTGGAAGTTTAATGGATGAATTATCGGCTAATTCTCTGGCGGCAGCCATAGCTAATTCTATTGCTACTTTTTTGCATTTTGGTTTTAATTTTTTCATTTGTTTTTTCGTTTTGGTAATGACACTCTTAAATTTATTTTTTAATCCTTTTCCAGGTGTAACTTTTTGAGAACACTTGTTGCTACGTTTTTTTAAACCAGAACCAGTTTTAATTTTCATTGACATAGTGTTGTGTACTAAACGTGCTGCGAGTTTTTCACCTGGACTTGCATCCGAGGCCACTGCTCGTTCTTTCGCCATATTTAACAAAATTA
This sequence comes from Charanyca ferruginea, assembly GCA_947361185.1. Taxonomy (NCBI): domain Eukaryota; kingdom Metazoa; phylum Arthropoda; class Insecta; order Lepidoptera; family Noctuidae; genus Charanyca; species Charanyca ferruginea. The sequence goes on along the minus strand of OX376056.1, from coordinate 47,007,624 downwards.
AATCTGCCTTGTGGCGATCCTCTAAGTTTGATGACTTGTTATAAGCAATGTCGTGCTCCTTGCAATATTCGTCTAATTTATTAATACCTTTGTCTCCACGTCTAAGCCTTTTAATTAAGTTTGTGCCAGGCCCACAATAATTGTAGCCAGGTAAGTGTAACTCAATCGGTAAATTATTTATTACCCAATTGAGAAGACTGCTCTCTCCAATACACATCATAAGACTAATAAGTTATAGATTGAACACTTAATAAATAGTATTGTAAAATTAAGTGAATGAATTCGTTATAATTTATTCGACTTTTCAATCCAGCTATTCTCAGAAGAAGGCAAACCTAACCATTTCACTAAAACTTTATTTCCTTTACTTCTTAGATTTTTTTCTACTAGATATACATTGGAATGTTTCGTTTTTTGAAGCTCTTGTGCATAAAATGCACCTAAAATGGGGCGACCTCTGATTGTATCTTCAATTAAATACGTAACAGGAGTTGTATTTTGTATTTTTTTGATTTTAAATATTTCTGTTGACCAGTTGGGTGTATATCCCTTCTCAAAAGTTCCCTTATATTTACTAATACGCACATAGTCGTCTACTTTAAACTTACTTTTTGTATTTACGTTTTTTACCAAACTTATATATCTTTCCAGTATACGTTTTTTATTTTTACTATCTACATTTGCGGGAATTTCATCAATTGTTCGATGATGAGTGTGATTATATTTATAAACAACATTATCAAGAGTGTTATCTATCCATTTATAGTTTCCTTTTAAACTAAATTCTTTATACAGTTTGGATTTTAGTGTTCGAATAAATCTCTCAACTATTGATGCTTTTTTTGTTGAAAATGTTGAATAATGATTAATGTGATAAGATTTCATAAGTGCTTTAAATGTATTATTATAAAACTCAGTCCCATTATCAGTTTGCAGATTTTTAGGCTCACGTCCTTTGTTTAATAACGTCTTGAAAGTATTACTAACAACATCTTTGGTCTTACATTTCAAAGGAAAGGCCCATGCATATTTCGAAAATGTATCAATAACGGCGAGAATAAATCTAAATTTTTTATTTTCCTTAGAAATTGATTGCATATCTATCAAATCCGCTTGCCATAGATCATCTATATCTTTCATGATAACGTGTCTTCGTGAAAAGTTCACTCTTGCATTTTTATGAATTTCGTTGACTACGTCGGCTTTACTCATGTTTCTTTTTTGCTCAGTTTTATTATGTCTCTTAACAAGTTTTATGCGATACTAAATAAAAGGCACATTATTCTTACTATTTATTCTTTAATAATGTCAGCTTCTTTTAATTCTTCAATTATTGAAAAAATTTCATTATCATGGTTTGTGTTGCCAGCATCTCTTGATGCAACTAATAATTGCAATCTCTCAACCAGTTCGTTTGGGTCATCCCAATAAACTAAGTCAGTGTTATTTTTGTATGTCTTGAGCTTTGGCAAGTTCCCTCCAAGTTTAGGGAGGGTTTTATCATTTGATATTTCGGAAAGCAGTGGTTTGATGATTGCACAGTATTTCGTTCCTTTATCGCCTCTTATCTGACCATTAGGATTAAAATCTCTTTTATGCACATTTGTAAAATGTAACATATCCTTATAGACAAGTTTATCTCTGTCAGATATTAATTTTAGATCAGGTTTTCTTCGAAGTAAAAGTTCTTTTAGACCAGGGGTTAAATTATAGGCTCTGTCGCCGATTTTAACCATAATTACATTATCGTTATTTAAGTTTTCTATTTTAGAAAAGAATACTTCTGAATTGCCCATCAATAATTTTTTGTTTTCGCTTCTTATCCCGAAAGGTATATTTACCCCATTATAAATATCATGGATATCATACCCTTCTAATGAAATTTCTAGGTCATCTGGTGCCCCCATTTTTAGTGACTTTTCAACTAATTGTTCAGAATCTTGTTTAGGATCGTAACAGTCTTCAAACTTCGGAAATGAGCTAGTATTATTGTCATCAGATATAATTCTGTCATTATTACTGAAAGTTGTATTTTCCGCATTCCTATTTTTTACTATAGATATATTCGAATCAACTAGGGTTTTAAGAGGATCTGCAATAGGTTTCAGCATTTTATCGAGTGACAAATTCATGGCGTATTCCTGGGTCTTCATTTGTTTTATTTTATTCTTTATGGAGTCTACTGACTTCATTAACTCTTTTTTAATTTTTTTTTCCGTCTTACGTTAAACGACTGCATTCACTCAAATAAGAAGTAATACTAGTTATCATTTATATGGTATTCATAATTATATATTATATTAGTTTGCACCACCAACTTCCTTCAAATTTCAAAATATATCAAAATTCTTTCTGTACCTTCCATGAATATTCTTTGTTAACGAGTTCGAAACTGTAAGGATTACTCCAAAAACGTTTGTTGACCATATTTTTTCTACATGCACTTCACATGTAATTCTGAAGATATCATGTACATGACAGACAAAGATAAATTTATTTATTACTCGAAGTTAATGAAATTATCAAATGATTTTCTATATCTGCCATGTTTCAAGTCACAGTCTTTATTGATAGTCAAAAAATCGTATGGACTCAGCCATACTTTTGAACAGAGATTTTTGAATTTAGACCATTCCATATCTGAACTGACATGTTCATCATAAATATGTTTTAAGTTTATATCGGGAAGTACGGTTAAAATTTTAGAGCAATTATGAGAATTATACTTTATTTCAGAAGTAAAAAATTGTAAACATGTCTCACATAAATACATTCGTCCCTTATGGCATGTAACTTGTCGTCGTACTAAACGTAAAAGATTTTTTATCAAACAGTAATGACCTTTATTATGTTTTTCAAAGTACAGTAAATTGATATGTTTATCTTTCCTGCAATTTGTCACATAAATAGGGCCAGTTATAGTGCAATGTTTATCTAATCCATAAATATTAATACTCAAGTCACAAATATTTTTTTCAAACAATTTTATGTCTTTATGTGATGGTGGAAATGAAATTCCTTGTATATTCAGTATTGTACTAAAATGTGGATAGGAATTGACCCTGCAAACATTATTTTTAGCTGGATATAATGCTGCAACAATGCTCCACAAAAAACAGTATTCATCATTATTATGTATATTCAAACAGCTCTTTGTATGTTTAATAACTTCTGGTAGCTCTAAATAAGTACCACCCCGCATAGGGCAATACTTATTTATGTTTATTTCTAAATGATTTATAGAAACAAATGACCATCCAGATTGAGAATGTTCAAATTCGGTAAATTTTCTTTTAAATGTTTCTATCACATTCAAATATATCTCATCAAAATCAGTATTATTGTATATAATTTCATATTTAGTATTAAATGACTTAAGCTGTTGCTCACCTATCGTAGGCAGTAAAAAGTAAGCAAACAGCTCAAAATTAACTTTAATACAGGTATGTCTCATTAATAACATTTGAATTATATTAAAAATATCTTTTCGCTTTTCATCTAAGAACGCCTCTGGTGTGAGGTACTCATTTTCTATAGATGGATTTAAGCGATAAGTCAGAATCCTGTTTTTAAATGCAGTAGCTATAATATCAACATTTTCAAAATTTGACTTTATTAAACAATTCGATTTATGGATATTCGTTCTCTTATGGTATCTGTATTTATGTTCAGGGATCTCAATTTTACATTTCTCGCAATATCTCTTTAATAAACAATTAGTCTCATTAATATTCATTTCATATTCATGTTCTGGGATCTTAGCATCGTATAAATCATTATTATTATAAGTATCTGAACTTGCTGGTGTCGCATTACTGGTTTGTGTAACTGGAAACAAAATAAATATAACACATTTTTATCGTACTAAATACTTTAATTAAGAGATTAAGTGCTGGGTTACAAAAACATAAAAACTAATTAGTCCTATAAGATATTGTAATATTTAGGAGTACCTATGGAGTACCATTACGATTATTATAAAATAACTGATTACAATAATATATCATACCAATAATTGAGTATAATAGATAGGTACTTAATTATTGGTATGAATTTATAAACGTGGGGGTACAGCGCTTGAACTCCTGCCTAGTACTTTTAATGTATTCATTTAAGTGCCGCCAGGATTCCGAATCTTCATCAGTTTTATTCTGAATTGTGATTACTGAGTGACGCCATCTATTCACTGGTTGAATCCGCTCTATTTCATCACACTTATAAACTTTAAGTTCTATGTAGAACGCACCTTTCTTATTCTCGTCTATTTGACGGGAAAAACCATTGGCCAGTCTCCTTGTGATGTAGGAGTAAATCGGAAGCTTCCTCTCTACCGAGGGTACTTCTACCGCGTCGTCGTCGTCGCTGTCACTCCCAAACAGCTCGCGAGCCGTAGACTTGGTGACAGGAGGGATGGGACGAATAACTGGCTTGCTTTTCTTACTGGTAGACGGCTGGGCGCTGCACGTTGGCGTCGACTTACGTTTCTTATTTTCCTTAGGTTTGGCCTTCATCTGCACCTCGTCCGACGATTCGTCCTCCGATGGGAAAATATGGTCAGCAGTGTGTTTGGACCTAGAAAATAAAAAATAACAAATATTAGTTAGCATTCACATAAATTATGAATTGAGTGATTGAAGAAATGAATGAAAGTAACTTTAATGATTGAATAATAAGACAATGAAACATGAGGAACATGAATATTGAGTTAGTCAGTATCTATGTACAATCGATAAATTGGAATCATGATCCACGATAAGCTTATTTTCCTACAGACATCCAAATACACTTAGGCCGACAATCGCGTAAGCATGTAATAAAAACGTTACACATCTAGTCTTATTATTTTGACAGCTTCAAACGATTTGTCCTCGAAATGGGTCATGATTCAAATTTGTCGATTGTACCTACATGAATGGCCAGAATACAAAATAAAACAAATCAACAGTGTTTGGACCTATTACATAAAAATATTGGATAACATTTACATAAATTATGAATGGAGTGATTGAAGAAATGAATGAATGAAAGTTGCTTGAATGATTGAATACTAAGAAATGAAACACTGAATAGCGTATAGCAGGTGATACTTACATTTTAGAAGATTGACGAATTTTAGGTAGGTAGGTACTTCCGTATTTGGATGTGACCGCTTCTAGCTGAAGAATTGTTGTGATCCCAGTCCCTGCAGATGATCTCTTAAATAGCACTAAATCCACGCCTTGGTATACCAAATAAGGAATAGGAGCACGGGTTGCTAAAATGCTTTGTCAGATCTACCACCCAAATACGAAATTGTTTACGTTGCAGAAAAATAACTTAGCAACATACCGAGATCATGCAATATCGACTTTATCTACTTCATCTAAGATATAATATAATAAAATTTAATAACACTGAAATATAGATATCAATATGATTAATTCATAATACATACTTATTACACCTGGGATTGTCTACCCCTTTACGATGGTAACAAATCTGTCACCATGTACCTCATGAAACTCGAAAGAATGCTATTTTTTTTATTAGAGAATACATATATTTACTATTGAATACACGGGTGAAGTGGCGGTGTCGAGCTAGTTTTTTAATATGGATGAACAAACTGACACAAAAACTGATTTCGATGTATATATTTAATTGCAATCCGAAGCGGTGTAGCGCCGTGTTGTCGTTTTGAAGTACTGATAATTTCGATGCAAATTTGAACTTTATGCCCCTTTAAAATGCATTTTTTTAAATTCTATATAAAGGATATAATCATGCGAAAAAATATAAAGAAATTAGTTTAATTCCATCAGCGAGGGCAAAAAGACGATATTCTATTATGTCGGTGAGTAATTTTTTTTTAATAAGTATACATATTTTTTTTTTTTATGAATGTAATAACTTAAATGCTTAGTAATTGATTGAATGCAACCTAATAATTATATTGTTACATGTTTATATTCAATAATTACACGCTTGTAATAACTATCATTTGAATTTATAAATGATGTGTACCTCCTATAATATTATAAGTGACAAAATTAATATTGATTGTGTTATTATTATTTTAAGGACTATGAAAACGACCTCTTCAACTTCATTCCCATGAACAGGGTAGTGGAACAAAACAACGATAAACAATTGAACTTAGAAGGCCCTAGCAGCAAGCAACTCAAGAAATCTCCAACGGCTGCATTTACCTCTGTAAAAAAACTTACACGAGGTGCTAAAATTATAAGGATCGAGATTTATGATACTGAAAATTTCCCTGATCATTTAAGTTCACTATGTAATTGTGATGCCGAGTTATGTGTGCAGCATGTGGTTAAAAACGTTTTTTTGGACGATATTTATAAATCTGTTAAAGAAATTGCTTCAAAAGTGTCAGATATTATGTCATAAATAAGGTTCAAATTTTTACTGAAAAGTTTTGTAGATTGGTATCTATAGATTTAATAAAATACTTACCGTTCAAAGATAATAAATAAGTTGTCAAGCAACTAGGTATGTAATATAATTAAATTGATTTTGTTCAAAATAAAAGAATACATCCCAAAAAAAAGTTCATTTTATTTCTACTATGAATCCCTATTTTTAATATAGAGTACTTAATAGAACAGTTTAGCGTGAATAGCCACTGTGCTAAATAAGGCAGTGGCGGCAACATGAGCGCATTCCATATTCAATGCTCTGCCGCGCTGTGTCGTATAGAGTAGGCACTGCGTATATATGCACACTTGAATAGTGGAGTGATCACTACTGAGCATGAGGTCTTGAGTTCGATCCTATTTTCCATTTGTACCTATCTAATTTTTAGTAATAGGGCTGACCCTATTAAATGAGACTTAAACATAACTGAGGCGAAACGTAGTCCACACTATTATTTTATTTTTGAATGTAATTAATGATTGTTGAAATTGGGTGATTCTGGATCTCATCTGATACAGATTCCCCAAAGTATCAATTTATTGATTGATTGATAACCCATTTTCAATTGTAGAATTGCGGGTTCCTGGATTCTCCTTGATCCAGGAACCCCAATTCTACACTACTCACCGCCCCACCCCCCCCGCCCGACCGCCCGCCCGCCCGTCATACTCGAAACCCCTGACCGCACCTCATGAGTAACATGTGGCGATGGGTCTACTAGGAATCGTTGGTGCGATTTCTGTCTGTGTTGGTGCACAGAGCGCTTATGTGTTGTAGCACATATTGCGCTAGATATCATGAAAATAGTTGGTGCGATTTTTGTCTGTGTTGGTGCACAGAGCGCTTATGTGTTGTAGCATATATTGCGCTAGATATCATGAAAATCGTTGGTGTGATTTTTGTCTGTGTTGGTGCACAGAGCGCTTATGTGTTGTAGCACATATTGCGCTAGATATCATGAAAATCGTTGGTGCGATTTTTGTCTGTGTTGGTGCACAGAGCGCTTCATGTGTTGTAGCACATATTGCGCAGAATATTTGAGAATCGTTGGTGCGATTCTGATCTGTGTTGGTGCATAGATTATGACGACAGTTTCATGAGTTGAGTATGCATGCATCCCTTATGAAATTTACTTTGTTAGATCGGACATCTTTCCATTGAATAATATTGTGCGGGGAGCGCATTGTTGCACTATGCACAAACCCTATCAACAGGGTGTTGTGAATTATGACAATTGATGTACCTTGATTAGTAAGAAATGAAGTACCAATGAGAAATAGACCTTTTTGTTTGTATTGGCAGGATAGCCGAGCTATTTTACTGTTTGAGCCTATTTTGTCCACAGGAACTACACCCGAGGACGGGTGCTAGTCAGGGATGGCCGTGTCGTGGATGATGGCGCTACGGTACAACAGACAGCGCCATCTAACAAATTGACTCGAGAACTAATAGTCACGTGTAATAGTCAGTCAGTTAAAGTTAGCTTATTGTATTTTATACTAGGTTCTTAAATAGCGTGAATTGATTCTATTATTTAGCGTTGCTGCATTTCGAATAACAGTTTCCAACGGATATTTTCACTTGATAATAAATCAATACTCTGACCTTAAAATTGTTCCTGCGACGTTCCGGTATATCCCAGTTCTGATGTCGCATCATGGGTGGCCGAGATGCGAAACATAGGATCCTCTTCGTAATCCGACATAGTTTTGGATAGGTGTGGACGTTATCGCGGGTACTCGAACAAAAGATTATTTGAAAGCGGTTTGGCGCGCTTGCGTTTCCGGTGAAACGCAAGCGCGCCAAACCGCTTGGACACGATCGTCGGTAGAGGGGAGACAGCGGGAACTGGCGGGGCCAGAGTATGGAGACGGAGAGCTCAGACATTCTCGGCTGAACACTCAGTACCAACGCACGTGTTTGTTTCTGCTGTTACTTGGAATAAATTATTGTCATTTAAATCAAATAATCTTTTGTTAGAGTACCCGCGATAACGTCCACACCTATCCAAAACTATGTCGGATTACGAAGAGGATCCTATGTTTCGCATCTCGGCCACCCATGATGCGACAAATATTTACTTTAGATAAAACTTCCAAACTTGTAATGTGCCTTAAACTTGTATACTTGTTCAAGTTTAAAATAGTGTTAATAAAGTAGTGTACCTGTTCTTTACTATTCATGTTATTTTACTTACGTTTAACATTCCCTTCTAATTGTACTTAACCTTATCTTGTTGTATTATATATCTGTTAGCAACTCCTCACTTAATTTTCATTTCATTTATTTTCCCTACTACCTACCTTCTTTTACTATAAATAAAAGAACATCTCTTGCACTATTATTGAGCTGCACAATTACACATATTCCAGGTGGCTGATATTTTGAACAAAATGATGACCCGCAGTGCTACAATCAAGGAGATGGAAGCAAAACTTAGAGCAACATTAAAGGACCTCGGGGCTTCCAAAGCCTTATGTAAACAGCTGCTCCAGGAAAGAGATGACAGCGAGGTGGAGGTGAAGAACATAGTCGACAAGAACACCTTTCTCAAAAATAAGCTGGCCGAGCTGCATATTCAACATATGGACTTAGCTGACCAACATACTCAACTACTCAGTAAGGTGTCATCATTTCAAGAGTGCAGTGACATCAAAGTCAAAGTCAAAGTCAAAGTCAAATCATTTATTTCAATTAGACCATTATAAGGCACTTTTGAACGTCAAATGAGAAAAAAAAATTGATTCTAGGTGCCCATTCCAAAAGGTAGTTTTGTATGGAGAAGAATGGGCAAGAAACTCCATACTTACTCTTTTAAAAACGATGTTAACAATATTTGCATTTACAGGAATTATATAATTATACATGAATACGATGTACCTTGCATAAAAATACTAGGTATTTGAAAGTGTGTACAAAGTATCACAGATTAAGGAATGACAGACTAAGTTATATGTACATAGATACACAGTGTTCACATATTATTACAATTAATGTTGAAACAGTAGACGACCACTCCTTATATTTTAACAAACAATGAATCAGTATGTGAGCCTGAGCAGTGTATAAAAAAAGAGTCAAATATATATATGTACATATTTATACTAAGTATGAAATTAGGTATTTTAAATTAGCAATCGGTTCGATTTTGTCTAGACTGTCGATCGTCCTATGGAGCTAGACCAGCATGTTTCCAAGCATTCTTATCTTGAATATAGTCCTCTAGATTATAATAAGCTTTTTTGCAGAGTGTACTTTTAATATATGATTTAAATTTTGTTTCACTTAGTTGTAATATATCACTAGGAATTTTGTTGTAGCACTTAACACAGTACCCCATAAAAGATGTATGGAGTTTAGACAATCTAAAATATGGTTGAGCTATTTTGTCCTTGTTTCTAGTATTAAAGTCATGTCTATCACTTACTTTATTAAACATATGTAAGTTTTTTCTTACATACATAATATTTTCATAAATAAATTGGCAAGGCACTGTCATTATATTAATATTTTTAAATAGTTCCCTAAGAGATTCGCGGCGACGTAGATTATAAATGGCTCTGACAGCTCTTTTTTGTAAAATAAAAACGGATTCAATGTCAGCAGTAAAATACCATACGACATAATGCTGTGAAAGTAGCCAAAATAGACCAAACGCGCAGTTTCTACATCTGTTAACTGTCTTATCTTTCTAACAGCATAAGCCGCGGAGCTTAGTCGCCCCGCAATAGATGTTATATATGAGGTCCCCATTGTAATTTCTCGTCTAGCGTGATTCCTAGGAAAACCGTTTGACTAGTAAATTCCAGTTTCTCTCCATTAAGTATGATGTCACATTTACTATTCCTAACATTTGGTAAAATGAATCGAATACATTTGGTTTTTTTTTCATTAAGTACCAAATTGTTTACCGTAAACCAATTTTGAACCTGAAGAATAGCGTCATTTACGTCGTCTAGATTTTGTGACCGTCTGTTTATTTTAAAAATCAATGATGTGTCATCGGCAAATAACACCATTTTTGGTTGATTTTGAAACAATTGGGGTAAATCATTTATATAAACTAAGAATAGAAATGGACCCAATATTGAACCTTGAGGAACGCCCATAGTCGTTTCAGACCCCAATGAGTTCACGCCGTTAACCTGTACTTTTACCCGTCGATCCCTCAGGTATGGCCTTAGTAAATTAAGAGATGTTTTACTAACCCCGTAGTGCTCCAGTTTCAGCAAAAGTGTCTCATGGTCAACGCAATCGAACGCCTTTGAGAGGTCGCAAAAGATTCCAATGGCATCTTGTGATTCCTCCCAGGCGCTAAAAATGTTCTTTATTAGGGTGACACCGGCGTCAGTTGTACAACGCCCTTTGGTGAAACCATACTGTTGTTCATGAAAGATGGAATTTTTATTAAAGTGACGCAACATTTGATTGAGCATTAACTTTTCAAACACCTTGCTGAGAACTGACAGAATCGACACAGGCCTATAATTGTTGGGGTCTTTACTATCACCGGATTTGAACAACGGTACTACTTTACTGTGTTTCATCAGATCCGGAAAGACTCCTTGGTCTACACTGGTGTTAAATATAAGAGCTAAATAGGGCGCAATCGTTTCGATAATAGATTTACAGACTTTTACAGACATTCCCCAGAGATCTTCTGTTGATTTAATTTTAAGATCTTTAAAGGCTCTTATAACAGCCTGGTGGTTTGTATGTTCAAACCTAAACTCCGAACGGCATGCCTTAACATTCTTCCTAAGTAAGGCAGCAGAGAGCGCGGGAGAGGAATTTAAAGCTTCAGTAGTTTTAATGGGAATATTTCCAAAAATTGCTTCAAATTCCTGAGCTACTTCTATATCTGAATTTATGGGGCCATGTGCAGTCTCTAAATTAAATTCAGTATTACGCTGTTTTTTCCTACCTGTTTCATTATTTATTATTTGCCAAGTAGTTTTTATTTTGTCATCAGCTAATTTTATTTTATTTCTAATATAAAGGGATTTGGCTATTTTGCAGACACTTTTAAAAAGTTTTGAATATTTCGCAACATACTGATGAAAGCTTGTATTCATTACATGTTGCTTTAGACCATAAAGTTCAAATAGTTTTTCCCTGCTTTTACGAATACCTGGAGTCGCCCAATCGCTAAATAAGAACTTTGTGCAAATACTTTTAGTCTTTAGTGGAAATGTGTCATTAAATTGCGTGTTTATTATTGAAAAAAACTCAGCGTAGAACTCATTTGGGTCATCTATATTATTAAAGCAATGAACACTTAGTTTACTTTCCAATGAACTATTAAATTTATCTAAGTTTTTACATGTAATTGGCCTAAACCTTATTTGATTTTTTTGTAAAGGAATGTAGGCGCAAAACGTTATTGTCTGTCCACTATGATCAGATGGTAGCTTATTTATAATTTCTTTATGTAAATAGTCACAATTACAAAATATATTATCAATACAAGCGGCAGAAGAAGCTGTCACTCTGGTTGGTTCCATAAAAACATTTGACAAATTAAATGACCTAAAAAGACTCAATAATCTGATACTACTGGAGTTGTTTTCTAACAAATTAATATTAAAGTCACCACATATGATGATTGATTTACTACCAGTACTAATTTTTTTCAACACATCTTCCATTACAGAATCAAATGTGGATAAATTCTGGTAACTGGGGGGTCTGTATACACATACTATAATATGCTTATCCAGCTCAACACAGGACAATTCAACAGTATGTGCTACTGATAATCCAACGATGTCTTTTCGTTCTTTACACTTAATAGAATTTTTAATTAATAGTAATGACCCACCATGTATCATATGTTTTCGGCTAAAATGGCTAATTACACAATTATTTTCATAATTAATAGACATCACTTGATTATCTTTTAGCCAATGTTCAGTTAAACAAATAATATCATTTTTGGTTATTTCTAAGAACATTTCTATTTTAAGTAATTTGGAAAAGCAACCTTGAATATTTTGATTAAATAATTTTAAAGTATGTTTCTTTCCTTTATTTGTTAGGTTGCCAGAAGTTACCTTTTTATTATTCAATAATAATAAATGATTATTTGAAGGTGTAACTTCTGTTGTCTCACAACTTAGTTTAAAGTGTTATCCGGAGTGACCTCCACAACTACATTTGAAGAGTTCATAGTCCCTGTTTGTGATCCAGCAGGAAGAGAATACCCTATCTGACTGGTTGTGGCATCTAAGGATGTTGGCATTGTAGGTGGACCCTCCTTCGTACTATATGAAGATTCACAAAAATTTATCCCTATGTTGTTAGTGCAACTAGACAACATAAGTTTGTCACTTAACCTACAGTTTGTTATATTATTATTAGCTATAACATTGTTAATATTATATGCTATCAACATAGCAATTACATGTCTACATTCTCCAGACAGAGATAAAGTTCTCTGAGTTAACTTAAAACCACTAATAAAGTTATTAGTGTCAAAATATAATAATTTGTCACTATGACAACATGCCAACATATGAATAGTACTATTCAATATATAAATGTGATTGTTTTCTACTTCTGATAAAGTATCAGAGTAAGGAAAGGCACACAGCATGAGCTTTCCTATGTTTAACTTTAATAAGGTGTTCACACCATCCACTATGTCTTTTTTAGTAATACCAGTACCTACTATTACCTAAAAGTAGAACCATTGTACAGTTATGGTCTATGTTTGTATTTACAATTCTCTTAATTATTTGTTTAAAACTAATGTTATGGTAACTATGATTGGTAAAACTATGACTAAGGTAATTGTGTAGTATTTTCCCAAAGCCTGAACCTAATTCATCACAAAATAAAATAGTTTTATTAGTTTCCTGTGTATTGACACAGGTGTTTGCTGGAAGAGCCAACACCGGTGAAACCATGTCAAGCTGAGGCTGAGGAGATGGTGGTTGGTTGGCACTACTGCAGGAAAGATTATTAGTCAAATTCTCGTACTTCTCAGCATTGTCCTTCACCAGGTCCAGTAGTTCCCCAGCCTCAAACAATCGTTCACCTAGTTGATGTTGTGACGATTCATACTTTTCAAAAATATCCTTCAGCATGTGTTCTTTGTGTAATAAATCATTGTAAAGGAGTTGAATATCCGTGTCATATTTTTTCCTACATTTATCTAGTTCAACAGTACAAATATTTAAGTCTTTTGATAGGGTGACACGTTGCTTTCTAAGGGAAAGATTTAATTTTAAAAGATTTTCTTTTTTGATTGATTTTTATGACCGTTTAATGAATTTCTTGACTTTAATATATTTCTTTAGTTTTTTGTGACTCATAACAACGGGACATAATGGCATGGTATCATCACCAGTCAAATCTATTGTTACCGCTGGCTCACACACTGATTTTGATCAGCACTTACTGCCTACCAACTCCTTGAACAGGTTATCGGTGTTCACAGCTTGTTGCCTGACTTTGACCGATTCTGAGTGAGATAGGGCCTTATGGGCATCACACAATTCATGTTGAAGTTCTGTAATTCGGTTTAAAGCTAGTTCGTGGGTGTCATTGCATTCTTGAAATGTTGTTAACTTAAACTGTAATTGAGTGTGTTGGTCAGCTAAGTTCATGTGTTGTGTATGTAGCTCAGCCAGTTTATTCTTAAGGAAGGTGTTTTTGTCTACTATATTCTTCACTTCCACCTCGCTGTCATCTCTTTCCTGGAGCAACTGTTTACATAAAGCTTTAGAAGCCTCGAGGTCCTTTAGTGTAGCTCTAAGTTTTGCTTCCATCTCTTTGATTGTAGCACTGCGGGTCATCATTTTCTTTAAAATATCAGTCACCTGGAATGTGTGTAATAAAGTGCAGCTAAATGATAGTGAAAAAGAAAATGTTTCTTGTTTATATTAATAGGAGGTAGGTGGTAGGAAAAAAAAAAAAAAAAAAATAAATGTTTTAAATGAAAATAAGTATTGAGTTGGGAACAGAAAGATAATACGATTAGATGAGGCTGTTAGAATTGAAGGGAATGTTAAACATAGATAAAGTAAGATGAATAGGTGGGTACAATAACTACAATAGTAACACTTTAAAGTTAAATTTTAAGTTTCTACAAGTTTAGGGCACATTACAAGTTTGCAAGTTTTATCTAAGGTTTATAATTATAATTACATACAAATAATGATAAGCCTATTATGTGTAGTACACTATGAAGTGTTTACTGTCTGGGCGAATGTTTCGTCGTCGATTTTGCTTCCACAACTTGTCAAGCAAAAGGAGACATAAACCGAGCCAGTGTGTGATGGACGTAGCTCAGAGACCTGAGCAGTATTTCGTGATGTTCAGTGGTATGTTAATACAACTTAGATAAAACAAAATACTCCCCGGGTTCGATGATATTTCAAATCCTTCACCCGTTATAGTGGTGACTTGACAGCCGGTTTTTGTTATGCTTATTGTGCGAAGTTTTCGCGACAAAAACACTGCATATGTACTGTACGTATAACTTATCACTTAATTTTAGTTATATAACACTAATTCACGTAAATTAATGACTTTTACACATTTTGCAAATTAATAAAACTAAGAGGTCGTTTTTTTTCCATGAACTGGCTTTAAACAGAATTTCAGAACTTGAACAGGAATTGTGTGATGCCCATAAGGCCCTATCTCACTCAGAGATAGTAAAAGTCAGCGAACAGGTTGCAAAGACCAATAACTTGTTTAAGGAGTTGGTAGGCAGTGGGTCAAAATCAGTGTGTGAACCAGGGGTAACAATAGATTTGACTGGTGACGATACCTTGCCATTATGTCCTGTTGTAATGAGCCACAACAAACTTAAAAAATACATTAAAATTAAGAAATTTATCAAACGGTCACAAAGATCTATTAAAAAACAAAATCTTCTAAAATTAAATCTTTCCCTTAGAAAGCAACGTGTCACCCTTTCAAAAAACCTAAATAATTGTACTATGAAATTAATAATAATAATAATATGTGGGTACATTTTCACACACGGGGCATCTGACCCCAAACTAGGGAGACCCTGTACTATGGGTGTCAGACAGCTGATATACATAGGTACACAAATACATTTTTTTTGTAAATACATACATATATAGATAAACAACACCCAGACACAAGGCAAACACAAGTGCTCATCACACAAATGTTTACCCTGGGCGGGAATCGAACCCGCAACACGCGAATTAGATAAATATAGGGAAAAATATGACACAGATATTCAACTACTCCATAATGATTTGCTATATAAGGAGTACTTGCTAAAGGATATTTTTGAAAAGTATGAGTTGTCACAACAACAGCTAAGTGAACGCTTGTTTGAGGCTGGGGAACTACTGGATTTGGTGAAGTACAATGCTGAGAGGTATGAGTCTTTGACTAATAATCTTTCATGCAGCAGTGCCAACCAACCACCATCTCCTCAGCCTCAGCTTGACTTGCCTTCACCGGTGTTGGCTCTTCCAGCAAACACCTGCGTTAATACACAGAAAAGTAATAACATTATTTTATTTTCCGATGAGTTAGGTTCAGGCTTTGGGAAAATACTACACAATTACCTTAGCCATAGTTTTACTAATCATAGTTACCATAACATAAGTTTTAAACAAATTATTAAGAGAATTAAAACACAAACCTAGACCATTACTCTACAATGGTCCTACTTTTCGGCAATAGTATTGGTATTAACAAAAAGGACATAGTGGATGGTGTGGAAGCCTTATTAAAGTTAAACACATCGATTATGGAAAAATCTTTAAAGAGGCAAATTGTTGATGCTGCAGCAGCTGTAAAGAAGAAGGTGCGAAAAATGCGAGATATTGAGAATGAGCGTAAGCAAGCCTTGGAAACAGTTTTTAAACCTGTAACAGAGCCTCTTAACCAAATTGCTACAGCTAGTATGCAAACTCCTTTGCTGCATAGTAATGAAGATGAAGAATCTAAAGATCTGTTTATAGACGAAACTTTGCAAAAATTTGCAACTGGTAGTGATGTAGACGAGTCTGATACCAGCAGTGAATCTTCGTATAAATCAGTTGAAAAAAGTGAAGGTCGCGATACATCATCCTGGTCAGTGTCTTCAGAAGCATTAACAGACATTCCATTTGGTGTTAGAGTAGAACGCGGGAAATTGATGTTAGGTTCTGCTCACATAACAATCGACGATCATTATATCATCGTGGCTGGTCATAAATACAGACATACGCCTGGTTTAAAACAACTACTGCTTAAGAAAGATATTGATTTAAGTCTGATTACTGAAGATGACTTGCAATATTATAAGAAAATGTTACTTGATACAAACGCACATCGTCGTGATAATGACCCAAGTAAACCAATAAAAAGTAATAAGGGACAAAAATATTTACAAGTTATTAAACCTCTTTTTAAACTGCAAAGTACTGTTCAGGGTAATCATTCAAAAGGAAAAGGACTACCATTAACAAAAATCTGGAAAAAAAACATAGATTTAGTATATTGGGATAATCCTAATGAATTGGTGGAAAGGTTAAAGTTATTAATAGCATCTCGAGATGCTGGTAACACAGGATTAGATAATGAAATAATATCCATTATTGAAGAATTACGTGAAAGTAAACTTATAAATAAATAGGTGTAAAATTTACTATTGTTCAGTTGATCATCAGCCTTTACATATAGTACACCTGAAACATGAATATTGATAAATTTGGACATTTAATTCATAAAAGAATGCGATTGTCAGAACTGATTAATTTCAATGATATCGCGTTGTTAAAATCAGAAAATGGAGATTTTGATTTAAAGTCATCTAGATTGAGAGGAATTAAACCTCCATTAGAAGCAGACGATGCTGTGAACAAGGATTATGTAGATCGAATGAGTGCTGATACGATAGAACAGTTTAATAAACTGATTGCTTCATTGCGTGCTCAAATCATATTAGATGCACAAAAGACTGTTCAGTCTACTTTAAAAGCAAAGGAGCCTGAGGTTTTGATTCATTTGGAAGAGAAGTTTTACACCAAAGCAGATATAGATAAATTACTTAAAAATCTCAATAATGGCAAAACAACAAATTGTAAATGAAATACACAAAGCGGCTCGAAGAAACTTTCTTCGACGTTCTGTTATTCTCAAAGGGATCGATGATTTATGGCAAGCAGATCTAATGGACATGCAAAACCTAAGAAAGTATAATAAAGGTTACAATTTCATTTTAGTGGTGATTGACTGCTTCTCAAAGTATGCCTGGGCAGAACCGTTAAAGTCTAAAAATAAATCTGAAGTAACTCGAGCGTTTGAACGAATACTACTAAGCAGCAATAAAAATCCTGTTAATTTACAAACAGATATGGGCACAGAGTTTTATAACAACACATTTCAAACGCTAATGAAGAAGTACAACATTAACCATTACTCATCGTTCTCTACTAAAAAAGCTTCAATTGTAGAACGACTAATTAAAACTGTTAAAAATAATTTGTATAAATATTTTAGTCTTATCGGAAATTATAAGTGGTTAGGATCACCCTTAGAAGATTTATTTAATACGTATAACAACACAAAACATCGTACAATTAAAGTTAAACCTATTGATGTGAATAAATCTAATGAAGCAATCGTAAAAGAAAATATAAAAAATATATGTAATCATGTATCCCTCCAGTGGAAAACTAAATTTAAAAAAGGTGATTGTGTTCGTATCAGTAAATACAAACACAATTTCGAGAAAGGTTATACTCCTAACTGGTCAACTGAACTCTTCACAATAAAAAGGATTAATAAAACTATACCAGTAACATATCACATAGAAGATCAAAGAAAGCAAGATATATTAGGAACTTTTTACGAACAAGAACTTCAAAAATCGAACTATCCTGGTGTTTATTTAGTAGAAAAAATACTTAAAAAGAAAGGAAAGAAACTATTCGTTAAATGGTTAGGTCTCAGTAATGATGAAAACAGTTGGATTGATAAATCTGCATTAATAAATTGAGATATAAAAGAAGTACTTTGTTATATTTGTATCATTATAATTTAAGTAATGCAAGGTGGTGGACTAGTTAACAGTATAATTAATAACCTACCGTTCGAAGCTCATTTGCCTGGATACAATTATTGCGGACCAGGAACTAAACTTCATAAACGTTTGTTGCGAGGTGATCGAGGTGTGAATAAACTAGACGAAGCTTGTATGCACCACGATATAGCATATGAAAATCATACAGATTTACCTAATCGTCATAAAGCCGACTTACAGCTATTGAACATGGCTAAACATAGACTCAAATCAAAAGATGCGGGAAAAGGTGAAAAATTAAGCTCATGGTTAGTAAGCAAAGTCATGAAAGCCAAATTGAAATCTGGTTCTGGTGCCAAAACATTTAAGAGTTTAGTATCAAAAATAAAATCTAAAATAGAAAAGCTAAAACCCAAGGATAGTAAGTCTTTAATAAACTTCGCTTACTTAGCTGCAAAAAAGTTATGCCCCAAATTACATCAAATCAAAGTGCCGAGAGTGATCCCCATACCGAAGACTGGTGGAGTTCTACCTTTAATTCCAATTTTTGCTGGCTTATCAGCTTTAGGAGCTTTAGCTGGTGGTGCGGCTGGCATTGCAAAAACGGTAAATGATTACAAATCAGCTCAACAAAATTTGCGAGAGACAGAACGACACAATAGAACTATGGAGGGTTTAGCAGTGGGCAAGGGTTTATACATAAAGCCTTATAAAAACGGTAAAGGATTGTTTATAAAATCAACAAAAAACTGAACAAGAAGCTACCAAATCGCGCACTAACTAATGTAGACATCCAATACTATGCAAGAGACATCCCATATTTCCGAGGAGTATATATGAAAGATCAATTACCAAGGAAGCCGAAACGTATGGAATGTGGTATTGTTAACTTAGACGATTCTAAAAATGAAGGAACGCATTGGGTAGCTTATGTAAAAGTATATGACTATTGTGAATATTTTGATAGCTATGGAAATTTAAAACCTCCATTAGAACTGGTACGATATTTTAAGAATTGTAAAGTTTCATATAACTACACAAGATATCAAAAATTTAATACTGTAAACTGTGGTCATTTATGTTTAAAATATCTAAGAACTTTTTAGAATAAAAATATATAAAATGAATGCTTTTATTTTATTTCATTCATTTGCAAGATGTCACTCACTTTGTCAATAACTGGAAACTCATCAATTTTATCTACATATGTACTATCCTAATACGTTGCAACTCAATGGAGAATATGAGTGTGCTTTATTGCATTTTTCAACATTTAATTCTATACCAAATATTGATAAAAGTAATAACAAGTATTATTATGGCTCAAACGATGTTATTGAAATACCGGAAGGCACCTACGAATTGCAAGATATTTACGATTATTTAAAATCCGAAATAAAAGATGCCTCAATCAAATTACAATGTAATAACAATACTTTAAAAACTGTCATATACTGTTCAAAAGACATTAATTTTAAGAAAGAAAACTCTTTCAGTAGACTGTTAGGATTTGATAAGCAGGTTCTGAAAGCAAATAAATGGCATGTATCACAGCATCCTGTCAACATTTTACCTACGACAGTGGTAAGGATCGAATGTGACATTGTGAGCGGCTCTTACATAAACGGTGAACCAAGTCACATAATTCACGAATTCGCACTCAACGTACCACCTGGATACAGAATCGTAGAAATCCCGAAGAACGCAATATATTTTCCAATCAATCGAAACAGCATAAGCTGCATACATATCCGACTACTAGATATAAACAATCGTTTAATTAATTTGCGTGGTGAAGAAGTGCAGCTGTATTTACATCTTAGAAGAAAAAATGATTGACTACAATAAATATGTGTCTCATCAAATTAAAAATACCAGTTCTACTCAAGCTGCCTACCAAATAAGACGTCGTTCTAAGAGCAAAATAAAATTAACTAAAGACAATAAGATATTTCTCAGAGCGATCGGATTGTTAAAATGAATATCTTAGACGTTTTATCCACTCCGACTTACGACAACAGTATAGAAGGAATCGAATTTCATTCGTACAAACCTTATGTAACGAGTTTCAACAGGAACGATGAAATACGCATACCTATCAACCAACAAGACTTGTACATACTACCATCAGCGAGCACTCTATATTTGGAAGGAACTATTATCGTTAGCAAAAAAGACACGAAGGACAAGGTTACTAGTGTCAATTTTACTAACAATGCCCTAATGTACTTGTTCCAAGATATTAGGTATGAGCTAAACGGAGTGGAGATTGATAAAATTAAAAATGCTGGAATAACTACAACTATAAAATCGTTCATATCAATGAATGAGAGTGAATCAAAGATGTCTAATGCCTGGGGTTGGAATATTGATGGTATAAAAAATATTAATGGGGGAAGATTTTCTGCCTCTATACCACTCCGTAATATTTTAGGTTTCGCTGAAGATTTTAAAAAAGTCGTAATAAATAGTAGACACGAATTGGTATTGTTGCGAAGTAACACTAATTTGAATGCTGTAAAACTTAACACTGGAGAAATAGTGGATGACGTTCAGATCAACAAAATCATATGGCGTGTACCACATGTTAAATTATCAGACAAAGAAAAAATTAGTTTGTTAAAACTATTAGAAAAAGATCGACCACTTCAAATCATATACAGGAACTGGGACCTCTACGAATATCCAGCTTTGCCTAAAACTACAAAGCATACCTGGTCTATCAAAACTTCATCCCAAATAGAAAAACCAAGATATGTTATTATTGGTCTTCAGACAAATAGAAAGAGCAATGCAAGTTCTGACATGTCTCAGTTCGATCACTGCTATGTTCGTGACAACCCGTTGACTGCGGGCGAACATTCGCTACGCCGATCGCCAGTGCGGCTGGCCACACAACTGGTGTGTTGGCTGCACAGCCGAAACGCTTTTTCGTAAACGAGACGAGAGTGCGGCCGCACACGCTTGGCGTGTGCGGCCGTACTTTACGCCAGTGCGGGTTTACGCGCTTGGCGTGTTTTACTACGCGTGTGCGGATAAACACATACGGTTGTGTTTCATAATTTTGCGTCGACTGTGCGGGCGCTCACATACGGTTGTTTTTCGATTTTGCGTCGACTGTGTGGATATTTTTTAGAAATATTCACACGATTTATATTAAATATAAATAAATAAATAATTACTTATACATTATATCAGTTATTTTTCTCTCAAGACTTAAAAATGTAAATAGTATTGCCCCCCGATTATGTAGGCAAGTATGAAAACTAAGGGTTCTAAACCAAAATTATAAATTTATCTAGGTTTGTTACCTAGTATTTATACATATTTCAAACACGTCAACATTGGGACTTAATAATACTGAACTTCTTAATGCTTGACTTGAAACTATCAACTAGCCTATTGCAAAAGTACCTCTTTTGCAATAGGCTAGTTGATAGTTTGAGAATTCGATTATTATTTTTCTTGTGACTGGTTCTTCTTTTATTCAAAATATAAATCTTATTCCCCACTAGAATCCTATTCAGTATCGTCTAACACATACGGTTGTGTGTGCGCCGCACTCACGTATTTTTGTTGAAACACAAACGTATGTGTTTTGCCGCACTAGCGTACCTTCGGCCGCCACACAACCGTATGTGTTTTGCCGCACTGGCGTTTAGCAAAATACTAAAACACATACGGTTGTGTGTGCGCCGCACTCACGTATTTTTGTTGAAACACAAACGTATGTGTTTTGCCGCAGTCAACGTGTTAAAGACGGGAGATTTTTGGGACAGTAACAAAAAAGGAGTAATTAGTAACAAAATAAAAACATAAGGTTGGGTCTACAATGGTTATTTTTACCCGACTACGGCGTCACTAAAGTCACGAACCAAAAAAATATATTTTTTAGTCATGGCGTGTTAGGTATCAAACGAAAGGGCTTAAGAACCCACCTAACTGTATAGGATCATTACCTAACTTTAGGACAAAGTGGCATATACGACCACGGCTTTCCTCTGAACATTATTGTGACGAGAATATTTTCTTTTTTCATACTTTTTAGAACGTGATTTTTGAGTATTATTCGGGTTTTAGTTTTAAGGATTAAAGATATGAATAAATAAAAATATGGATTAGTGCTTAAACATAATCAACGTTTAATAAACTATAATCTAATCAGACTCGTTGTTACATATTTTTTGACACCTTTTTAATTTTAACAATAAACTAAACAATTAACTTGACAATCTTATGTCATTTTGTTATTTTAGTACAAATTAACAAAATGAAAATATTTATTATTCGTAGCATAATAGTAAAACCATTAAAAAGAAAAGAAAACAGCATACACACTGTATACGTAATTAGAAAAAATTAATTGCAGCACTGGCACTCATCATAAGGATAATGATCATATACCTACGCTGACATATAAGCATGTTTTGCACCAAAACCAATTGCTTTTCATTAAATATTTTACATCTTCTCTATTCATGGTCAGCACAAAATGAGATGGCATTGCACTCAACCAATTTTCTGTACGACTTCCACAATTGATACATAACTCTGACAATATAAAATGCGTTGACGACCAGGGCCAGGCAAAATTTTCCTTAAGAAATGTTTTCAAATCATTCATAACAATACATTTGTCGATATCAATGTAAACGACCATTGGATAATTTTAGGTTCCTGAAAAAAAGAAACAATACACTCTCTAACATGAAATTCTGAACCACTTTAAATTGCAAGCAAACGACAAAGTACATATTTTTAGTCTACGGTCATTCAATATCAGGCTATAGTCATCGAACCATACTGCCTAGTTTTTTGAATATATTAAAAATAAAATATCCTTTAAATCTCAACGAGGTAATTTGTGTGCGTTTCGACCGCGCGGCCACGGCGATATTTCGAAAAAAAAACTATTCCAAGATTATGTAATATTTTGTAAAAGCTGATTCCCAAAACCATAAATTTGTCGAAGTTATGGTTAAAAAGTTATAAGGGTTTGAAGTTGAACGTGGCCGCGCCATTGAGACGCGGAGAACCGCGCGGCCACGGAGATTTTTAAAACTAAGCATAGCAGAGACCTGAAATTCAGGTAAATAACAGATTGAATTTGTAAAAATACAGAAAAAAATCCTAGGTTTATATTTTAGGAGCTGCAAGACAAAAACCCCATGGCCGCGCCATTGAAACGGTGAATAACACGCTAGCGCCGATATCACGCTGAAAATGCATCGCAGACGTCTGAAATTCATTGTAAAATCTAGATTTGAATTTGTCGTAAATGGAAAAAATATACAAAAAATACCTAGGTTTATATTTCAGGAGCAGTAGTGCGGTATCGCGTAGAAATAACTTTTAATTATCTATCGAAAAAGTAAGTATTAGCGAGATCTTTTTTTTATAAACAACACATTCATATGTAGAACTATCGACAATAAGCAGAAGAAAACTTTTCTTTTTTATAATATGTTTTTCCCTTAAAAACGTACCGAAGGTTTTATATTTTTTTGCCTATTTAATATTTTTGTGCCTATTTAAATTTGTTAGCCTATTATCGATAGTATACTTAGGAATGTGTTGTTTACAGAAAAAAATCTCGTTAATACTTACATTTTTCGACAGATAATCAAAACTTATTTTTACTCGATACCGCACGACTGCTCCTGAAATATAAACCTAGGTATTTTTTGTATATTTTTTTCATGTTCAACAAAGTCAAATCTAGGTATTACAAAAAACTTTAGAACTCTGCGATGCTTTTTCAGCGAGATATCAGCGATAGCGTGTTTTCCACCGTTTCAATGGCGCGGCCATGGGGTTTTAGTCTTACGGCTCCTAAAATATAAACCTAGGATTTTTTTCTGTATTTTTACATTTTTTTTACAAATTCAATCTGTTATTTACCTTAATTTCAGGTCTCTGCTATGCTTAGTTATAAAGATCTCCGTGGCCGCGCGGAGCTCCGCGTTTCAATGGCGCGGCCACGTTCAAACCCTTATAACTTTTTAATCATAACTTCGACAAATTTATGGTTTTGGGAATCAGCTTTTACAAAATATTACATAATCTTGGAATAGTTTTTTTTTCGAAATATCGCCGTGGTCGCGCGGTCGAAACGCACACGGTAATTTAATCATTTGTAAAATAATAAGATCCATACTACATAATAATTGTTAGTTCGCCTTTTTTTCACGGTACTTTTGATGTGTAACCTTGGCGGGACGTACAGCAAGAAGGATGGTGCGTAAGGCGTTTAACATTGTTTTTGTAAAAGAAAACAAAACACACCAGCATGTGTTTTATTGAGCTTCTAAAAAATTCAAACAAAGGCGTCGGCTTGTTTCTATTGAGCTTAAGACTTTAATCCCTCGATGGCGGTTTTAAAAATCAAAACAAAGGCCCGATTAAGGTTTTTAATCCCTTCCTGACACGGGAAGATAGTATTATTGGTATTATCTTCAAAAAGGTCTAGCCCTTCTACAATAGGGGTTTCGATCCTTTGTTGACACTGACATCTAGATAACGAAAGTACTAAAACAATAGTACGGGAAGATAGTATTATTGGTATTATCTTCAAAAAGGTCTAGCCCTTGTACAATAGGGTTTTCGATCCTTTGTTGACACCTGACATCAAGATAACAAAAGTTAAACTAAAACAATAGTACGGGAAGATAGTATTATTGGTATTATCTTCAAAAAGGTCTAGCCCTTGTACAATAGGGTTTTCAATCCTTTGTTGACACCTGACATCAAGATAACGAAAGTACTAAAACAATAGTACGGGAAGATAGTATTATTACAAAAAGGTTTGATTGTATAGTTTACTCACTTTTTTTTTTTTAAAGATAAATATTTTGCTCAGTGACAGAGCCAATATTTGATTTCCATATTTTAAAATATTGAAATCAAATCTACTTATTCAAAAAGTTCATCATCAAAATAAACGAGAATATCAGTGTAAACATTTATTAAATGGTAATAATTTTGAGTGTTATCGTTCGTTCAGTTGCTCAATGTTGTTTATGAATGGGATTGTACCATTTGACGATCTTTAAATTTTCATTAATTATTCTAAACGATTTATACCCTCTTAAAAAATATTTGTATATCGTGTCAATATATAATGTAAGAATCTCCAATCAATTCACTAAGTTCTTGATAATAATTTATTCCGGATCCGTTAATTTTCTAAATATTGGCACGTTTCAATTTCAACAGAACGACAAAGTTGTTTGTTTTTTAATGTGTTTTACTCATTTTATTTTCATAATAATGAAATGCTTACAATAGATACAAATATTTAACAATAAATTAATTAATAGCCCACCGGTTTTGGGGTAAGTTGTAAACGTAACATAAAAGTGTGTAAACTGACCAAAAGTTTTGATTGTCAAACCAAAACTGCTAAAACTTTCGAACTTCATTCGTCAGAGCGCGTGGTTCAGACGTTCAGTACTCTGTGTTTCTGTTTGTTACAAATTATCAGATTATAGAAATTGTAAGTATGAATTCTGCATTTCTTTGGAGTTTAAATTTTGAGCCACTATTGCTATTGTTATATTGTGCAATAAAAATGATTGTTATTATTTACAGACACCGTTGGTACGTGACTGCACTGCATGCAATCATGGGCCTTATAAATAGGTAAGTGTGTTTTTATTCCTTACAAATTATATCTAATTATTTAAAAACATGTTGCAGTATGAGAGGTAGGTACATCGAAATATTAGTCGCTATTCAAGGTTATTTTGGTACTATCTACGTACCTAACAGCTCGGAAAGTTTCAAACGGCTTTTATATTTGACGTAGGTACAAACCTATCTGTATCTATACCTACATGCCGCCTATGATGATCAAAGGATTTTATCACGATTGTCCGGTACCTATTATGACGATGATTGAATAAAAGCTTCATACCTAACTAATTGCTATTTTGCGAAGAGAAAATTAACTAACTTGGTATGGCAGCAATCTGGAATGTTTTGAGGCTTTGGACATACTAATGAAAGTGCTAAGTTTTGATCTAGACATATTTTGTTGTTGTGAATGGTCTGCCCGTAATTTGGTAATTTTTTATTTTCTTTCATGATTCGTGTACTTATTTTTTTTTTTTTTTTAGCGTTGTGTACTGCTGCCGGGAAGGAGGTGGCTGCGCTCGCGGCACCAACATAGACGATGAGTAAGTAGGACTGGCTAGTTATAGTTGTAAGCATTAAGTGAGATGTTGGTGTATGGTGTGGTGATTGTGGTGATTTTCAAATTGAAACACCTTTCTATAAACGATATTACGGTGACTTGTTTGTTGTAACAATAGGTAGGTATGGCCTGGGCTGGCTACCCTGGGGGTGTTTTTAAAGCTTTAGCAATTTTATGGCAATATTGTGAAATATTATAGGTATTTTATTTTATAAAATTTCAGTTTAGCTGAAAATGTGATCTTATTATGTTATCTTATGCAGATTTCTTTTGTCTTCAGGTCCAGGCCTCTAATAGAGGAAGCTCAAGAAGCTATTGTGTAAGTAGTGCTTGATAACTATACCTATAGGTAATTGTTAGGTTTTTTAGTTGTACCTATTATAAAACTAGGTTTCATTACATCTTTTAATTCTGGGGTTTTTAAAAATGGGAGGCGCGAGGACCAGCAAAGCGGGGCGTGGAGCACCAGAGTAGTTATATACAGATTACGAGCGTTTACGTCATACCTACAGTATTTCATACAAACATAGTAACATGTAAGTAGGTATGTTACTATGTTTTCGCAATAAAAACTTACCTACCTATGTTTTTTTTCTCTAACTGTGTCATCTTTGATATCTAGTAACCTATAATGATATTACTTAGGTACCTGTGTAGAGAGTTGCCTAAATGCGGATAATGTACAAAATAATGTGAATGTAGGTAAATAAACGAAATATTAAATTTTATTTTACAGCATCGAGCGAACGGAGGAGCGCCGCCAGAGAGCGGCGCTGCGTTCAGCGCAGCTGCGCCTGTATCAGCGCCTGCAGCTGCCTGAGCTCCACGAGGAGCGGAAGCGCCTGCAAGGCGACGAGTTGCGGGCGCTGCAAGCGCGCTGGCGGGAAGCGGTGGCCGCCGGCGAGGCCCGCCGCCCTCGTGGGCTTTATTGAGGGAGCTCTATACGAGCTCCTTGCCAATTGTATTTATAGGTTTTGCCATTCTTTGGTCATCCTGTGGGCGATGCTCCTTTAGCCAGCATCGCCTTAGGGATGACTACAAAGTTTGGCAAGACCTATAAATACAATTGATTGTTGTAATTGGACTCGTATAGAGCTCCCATATTTTAATGAACTATAATTAAATTAATAAAAATGCATGCATTCCGGTTCTTTTTTCCCTAAAAAGCATTGCAGTCTGCCCCTGCATTTTTTACGCATAAGGAATTTGTTTATTTTCGGACTTATTCTTGTTTTTTTTAAATCTCTAATTGCTAAGACACCCATACTTTCCGAAAAATTATTAAGTCAAAAAATATTCTTTCGGGTGCGATCAGCGATGATATGATCACGACGTAGCGGACACTGAAATTTAGTACCTATATAAGCAAAACTTTACACGCTAACGCCTCTAATATCACAAAACATAATTTTACACCACCTTAGGTACTTGACATAATATAGGAAATGAAAAAGGTGCCACAACGAATACTGGGTACCTACAAGCTCGTTTCGCCAGCAGCCGCCGGAAGAACTTCCTCCAAAGGGACCCAGTCGCTGGGCATCGTATCATCATCCATAATGAAGTTATAAAAATAATGAAATGTTATTGTTTTTTTTTTTTCATGATATAATAAACCTACCTTCATAAAATATGACAAACCAAAAAAGCTCTATAATTAAATAATAGAAGGCCAACAAAATGTAGCAAGCTAAACAAGAAAGTATACTTAATCATCTCAGAGTAGACAAAAAAGGTGGCTTTAAATTCAGTGCTGACGACGCGCCTGCGCGTTTTTCGGATTTTTACCATGTGCTAGGCGGCGCGTATGCGCGTCCATACAATTTGTTACATACTTTCTTCGAATGCGGCGCGCCGCACCTGTGCGTCTGTTGTGCATCTCTATTGTTTCGAACACATCGTAAAATATGGGTCGGTAAGGGTGTCTACACACAAGTTTGGATTGTTACATAAGAAATTCGGTTGTTACAGTAATATGTTACGAGTATCAGGGTGGAATAATATTCGTTCGTGGTGTACCCACCACAACTCGCCTTTCGAGTCGTATCTATACCTAGGTAATTATTGACTTATACTTAATATTAATTATGAGCGTGAAATAAAAAAAAAGTGTTATGTAAATCGTAAAATTTATTTTTTTTTTGATTTTTTTCCCACACCCTTCCCCTTGGGCGTGGGTATATCCGGCCGGACGCACGGTCGTTTGGCGGAGCGGTCTTCGATTATGACGGCTCTCTTCGCCGCCTGCAGCAAAGCCGTCATATTCGATGGGCCCGCCCCGCCGCTGCTCTCTGCGGGCCAGCTGCTGCCCTCTGCGCCGCTTCCTCCGGGCACGCCGTAGTCGCCAGTCGGAGGCAGTGACGCCGACGGCACCCAGTCACTGGGGTTCGTATCCTCGTCTTCCCTAACAAAAAGTTATAAAGTATGTAATGGGTATATAACCTATTGGTTCGATAATTCAAAGAAAACTACTTAAATACACGTAATAAACATATTACAGCCAAACCTTTCTATTTGTAGTAATAAAAATTATGAATACTTACAGATATCCTTCCATTTTCTAATTATAGGTAGGTACTATAACAAAACTCCGATTATCATTTGTGCGGTTAAATTGCAAACGACAAAGTACATATTTTTAGTCTACGGTCATTCAATATCAGGCTATAGTCATCGAACCATACTGCCTAGTTTTTTGAATATATTAAAAATAAAATATCCTTTAAATCTCAACGAGGTAATTTGTGTGCGTTTCGACCGCGCGGCCACGGCGATATTTCGAAAAAAAAAACTATTCCAAGATTATGTAATATTTTGTAAAAGCTGATTCCCAAAACCATAAATTTGTCGAAGTTATGGTTAAAAAGTTATAAGGGTTTGAACGTGGCCGCGCCATTGAGACGCGGAGAACCGCGCGGCCACGGAGATCTTTAAAACTAAGCATAGCAGAGACCTGAAATTCAGGTAAATAACAGATTGAATTTGTAAAAATACAGAAAAAAATCCTAGGTTTATATTTTAGGAGCTGCAAGACAAAAACCCCATGGCCGCGCCATTGAAACGGTGAATAACACGCTAGCGCCGATATCACGCTGAAAATGCATCGCAGACGTCTGAAATTCATTGTAAAATCTAGATTTGAATTTGTCGTAAATGGAAAAAATATACAAAAAATACCTAGGTTTATATTTCAGGAGCAGTAGTGCGGTATCGCGTAGAAATAACTTTTAATTATCTATCGAAAAAGTAAGTATTAGCGAGATCTTTTTTTTATAAACAACACATTCATATGTAGATCTATCGACAATAAGCAGAAGAAAACTTTTCTTTTTTATAATATGTTTTTGCCTTCAAAACGTACCTACCGAAGGTTTTATATTTTTTTGCCTATTTAATATTTTTGTGCCTATTTAAATTTGTTAGCCTATTATCGGTAGTATACTTAGGAATGTGTTGTTTACAGAAAAAAATCTCGTTAATACTTACATTTTTCGACAGATAATCAAAACTTATTTTTACTCGATACCGCACGACTGCTCCTGAAATATAAACCTAGGTATTTTTTGTATATTTTTTTCATGTTCAACAAAGTCAAATCTAGGTATTACAAAAAACTTTAGACCTCTGCGATGCTTTTTCAGCGAGATATCAGCGATAGCGTGTTTTCCACCGTTTCAATGGCGCGGCCATGGGGTTTTAGTCTTACGGCTCCTAAAATATAAACCTAGGATTTTTTTCTGTATTTTTACATTTTTTTTTACATATTCAATCTGTTATTTACCTTAATTTCAGGTCTCTGCTATGCTTAGTTATAAAGATCTCCGTGGCCGCGCGGTTCTCCGCGTTTCAATGGCGCGGCCACGTTCAAACCCTTATAACTTTTTAATCATAACTTCGACAAATTTATGGTTTTGGGAATCAGCTTTTACAAAATATTACATAATCTTGGAATAGTTTTTTTTTCGAAATATCGCCGTGGTCGCGCGGTCGAAACGCACACGGTAATTTAATAATTTGTAAAATAATAAGATCCATACTACATAATAATTGTTAGTTAAGACGTTCTAAGTCTATCTACAATACGGTCAACGTAACTTGGCGCGTCTGAAGTTAGCCGTTCGGCTGCGCAATGGAACTTTTAGGAACGAAATTGTGTAGGTACTGCGCAGCTAATCGGCTAACTTCAGACGCGCCAAGCTACGTTGACCGTACTGTACGTGACATAGATAACATTTGTTATGTGATACAGTACCTAATATATTCTATATATGAAAAGTAGGAAAAAAATTGCAAAGGCCTCTGTACGCAAAAATATATACCTAATCAATCTTCCATGTAGTGTGTTGTACATGGAAGTTAGGATTGACTAATATTTTTGGCATAGCTACAACCAACACAAATAGGACCCTTCTTTGTAGTATTACAATGAAGTCTAGTACCTATATAGTTTATACTCACCTATTATCAGCCTTACCTGTTGAAGGTCTTACTTCATCTTAGTGTGAGTGATGGAAATTACATACTACAAAGGGACAATAAAATAAAACAACTTGTTGAAAGTTCATAGTTTATTGGGGGAGCCCTAATGAGTCGTTTGTATAAGAACGATCACCAGGGCTCCCCATAATCAACACGCTCTTGGAGCCAGACCTGGAACACGCTGCGAGCCAGTGGTAGGTCCGGAGGTTGTGCTGGTGCAGGCCGTCCGTTCCTGCAAATAAAAATATGATTTGTAGATTTAAAAAAGACAACTTCTGAATATGAACCTGCATTAATTGGTATTAGGTTTAGTGAGGTATACATTCCAGACTCCCCGGTCTTATTCCCAAAGACCGGGCACCTTCCCTGAAGGTTTCCCCCAGCAAAAAAAAGCAAAGGTTGGTAGATCATAAATATGCAGTTGAGCAAGTACTTACGACATATCCATGTACTCGCCGTCCTCCGGCCTGTACACCAGCAACGGGTGCAGGTGAAGCTCTAACCACCGCATGCGCTCCGGCACCTCGACGATAGGAGTTAACATCCTCCGAATCTGTCGAAATAAAACAATGAAATCATATGTCCTCTGTGTAGGTACGTACGCGTAGCGTTTCGAGTTACCATAAAAATGTGGCGTGTGTACTATTATTACTTGGTTATTAATTTTAACCTAATTAGCTCTTATCTGTGAACATGACTGCAGCAGGCATGCTCATGTTGTCATTGTTTAACTATTGTGTCTGCTAATTGGACAGTCGAGCTCATAGCCTAAACCTATTGAATTATTAAGGTAAAAAAAGTGGCACTAAACAATGTACGTATAATGGGTATATACCTCGTTCACCGACTCCACTACAACCTGCAGCGCGTTCGCCGCGTCGCAGTCGTGGGCTCCCCTAAGACTACCCACTGACCGGGCCTGGTACTCCACCACATTCTCATAAATTGGTCTGAAATGAAAAAAACATTTAGAAAAATAATAAATACCTATTCCAAACAAAATGGCTTACATGAAATATTAATTCAAATATTGATACTTACTCATTAGTGGAAGTTTCTGGTGTATCAGCACCAGGCCCACAACAAAAGACACGGCGAATGGTCTGGCTCCAAGTTGTGATCAAATTAGTCATATTAATTAATTATTATTTATTTTACTGCTCTGCAGTTGCACTCCCGAATCCCGCGGTAAAAAGTAATAAGTGATATCTGTCAGTGTCAAATATAAATCGTAGCTCTGATTTTTGAACGAGTGAATGAATGAATGACAAATCAAAATGTTACCATTTAATTTTGTTTTGATAATATATAATTATATACTTTGTTAATATGTTCCTGTCCATTATTATGTGTGAAGAAATTAGTTTTAGTAGTTGAACATTGCATTGTTTTGTACAAGGATGGAGAGTTTTATTACTCATATCTTCTACGAACCTTTACATTAGCTATGTAATGTAAAATTAGATGATAAAATAATGATTAAATGGAAACGAAGCATTATCATTATCATTTTGTGTTGATTTATTATACAGACAGAAAGACAAAAGGGTGTCGGAATATTTTTATCCTTTTGTCTTAGGCTTAAACTTAACATTTTGAACACAATAGATTTATGGCCTATTGTACTAGGTATTTCACTATTATTTTATACCGATGCCAGGTGTCGGCCGGAACCTACTTAACTTACCTACTTAACATTTTGAACACAATAGATTTATGGACTATTGTACTAGATATTTCACTATAAAAGAATGATTCAATGTAAACGATGCATTATCAATATTTTGTGTTGATTTATTAAACAGACAGAAAGACAAAAAGGGTGTCGGAACATTTTTATCCTTTTGTCTTAAGCTTACCTAAACTTAACATTTTGAACACAATAGATTTATGGCCTATTGTACTAGGTATTTCACCATTATTTTATACCGATGCCAGGTGTCGGCCGGAACCTACTGTATTATTATATCTGTGGCCGGAACTCATTTGTTTAAAATGTCTTTTATGATTATCGAACTACTAATCTATGCCGATTGTTTTAAATATTCATTTGTAACCAAAATTAAGCAAGTATGATTTTAATACACTTTTGTCATGGCTACCGAGGCCTGTGCCAATTTTTTCATAGTTTTCATAAACAATTAGATTTGATCCATAGGTACTACAGAACTGTTGGTAATACAAAAAATATTTAAATTACGTCGTTGACACTAGGATATTATTATTATCTATTGACGTAAAACTAGGCAGTACGGTCCGATGACTAGCGTGATATTGATAGCCCAGGAAAATTAGGGTTTCACCTCGTAATGAGAAATAGTCAGCTATAAATTTGTATAAACCTTTATTTTGTCACCCTAAAATTTGTCTCAAAACCTACTTATCGTAGGTCAAAAAATGGTCAAATGTCAAAAAATCGTTTTTTTACTCATCTATTGCAAATATCTCGTTTCCTATGGGTTTTATGCTATTTGTATGGTTACAAGTATTGTAGAGGATTATAAAAAGTCGCAATTTCGTAACGTTATTAAAACAAAATTTGTGAACGTGTATGAGCTGCGCTATGTATTACAATATAATTACAATGTTTTTATGCAACAGTAACCCGGACTGGACAATTGGGAATTTGAAAAGAAAAAAAAGTTTTTTTTTATGTATGCATTTAAAAACTTTATTACTTATAAAGTTTGTAACTTTCGTGTGTTTTAGACGTGGATCACGTTCGAAAAATCTGAGTGCACTACGTGAGTGCGAAAAAATTAAACTGGATTACCTAAGAAAAAGTACTAGGGGGTCATAAAATCGAGCTGGTAGGTATTCCAAAACAAAAAATATTTTCTGTTATTTAATAACTAGCTGACCCGGCAAAACAACGTTTGCCGGGTCAGCTACATAATAATGCAATATACATTTAGGGGTATGAAAAATAGATGTTGGCCGATTGTCAGACCTACCCGAACACACAAAATTTCATAAAAAATCAGTCCAACCGTTTCGTAGGAGTTTGGTAACAAACACTGCGACACGAGAATTTTATATATTAGATAGATTTTCTGAACAAAAACCCTATCATCAGACTATTCTATCCATGAGACCGACTTTTAATACCCGAATAGATACCCTTGATTTTCTGACACCCTAGTACTTTTTTTTTATAAACGCGTTGACCTTTCCAGTCTGCGTAAAATTGCTTATTTCTACTGCCATAGGTCCCGGGATAAAAACCTAAAAAATGATAAAAAGTATCCGTCTCCTGGTTCTAAGCTACCTCCCCACCAATTTTCAGCCCAATCGGTTCTGCCGTTCTTGAGTTATTTCGAAATTATCAAGGTTTATATGTATATATATCAGCTGTCTGATACCCATAGTACAGGGTCTCCCTAGTTTGGGGTCAGATGGCCGTGTGTGAATTGTCCCCACATATTATTATTATATTTTATATACTTTATGTATCTCGGGACCCAGAGGTCCCGGGCCTTTGTAAGGCGTACGAGGAGCCGAAGCCAACTCGCAGAGGCCCCTTAGGTAGCTTTATATGAAATAAGACATCAACCGACGATTATCCCTGTATGCACTATGCAAGTGCACCCAAGGACAACCCCCGGTTGGTGCAGGACTATTACAGGACATGGAAACTAACAGTACTGGACTATGGGTATGGGTTGCTAAAGTGACTTGGTTACCTGGAACTATGAAGTGACTATGGCCCCTGCCGAATCAATGTTTGTATACATGGATAAAATAGCAGGGGGTGACTTGCACACTCACTAAATGGGCCCCCTGAAACAGTCGCTAGCACGAAGTGACGTAGCGACAAGGGGGCAACATATCTTGAGGTGCTAGAGGAGTGGAGAGGTATTCCACGGCTATCAGGACAATCCCGGAAGTACGGTCAAGATCCCTACCAGCGTCTTACTGGAATACTTCCTTACCCCGAGCACGAATGCTCTCGCGAATTTCCACTCTAACCGGCCAATTAAGGCAAGATAGAGGTGGGAGCTCCGTTCCTCATCTCTGGCTTGCCCTTATTGAAAGGCAAGCCAGAGATGAGGAACAAGACTTCTCCCGGGAGATCAGGTCCGTGGGGTCGCTACTGCCCAACAGCTCGCCACAAGCTGCCCTGCGGGCTTATTATTATTATTATTATTATTATTATTATTATTATTATTATTATTATTATTATATCT
The DNA here is from genome assembly GCA_947361185.1 of Charanyca ferruginea. Classification (NCBI taxonomy): domain Eukaryota; kingdom Metazoa; phylum Arthropoda; class Insecta; order Lepidoptera; family Noctuidae; genus Charanyca; species Charanyca ferruginea. The sequence continues at coordinate 46,972,343 of OX376056.1, read as the reverse complement.
ATTATCTATGGCAGTAGAAATCAGTTACACTCAGACTGGAAAGGTCAACTCGGGTTTATGAAATAAAAAAGTACTAGGGTGTCAGAAAATCAAGGGTGTTCAAACAAAAATTATGTACTTCATAACAGAAAACATTATTTGTTTTGGAATACCAGCTCGATTTTATGACACCTTAGTACTTTTTCTTGTGTAATCCAGTTTTTTTCATATATTTTATTTAAAGAGTAAAAACATATTTTTTATTGTATCCCGAGATATTACTGCCCTACAATCGTTTGTCGCACTACCGTTGAATCGAACTACGGTCGCACAATCGTTTGTCGAACTAGGGTGATGTCGATCTTTAGTGTGTCGCACAAGCGTGCATTCGAACTATCGTGTGTCGCGGTACAGATCTGTCGCACTAGCGTGCATCGCACAAGCATTTGTCGCACTCACGTAGTGCACTCGAAAAATCTTTACCCTCGTGAGCCTAAGCGTGGATCCAAACCTAACAAACTTTTTAAATGCGATTTTGTTCACTATTCTTTGGACTTTTGGGTCTACTTTTTTTGCACCGAAAGTGTACTGAATGAATCTGTCACGGGCGGCCATCAAGAAGCTTATAGATAAAAGTGGAGGCAACACTCTAAATACCTAAGTGAAGCCAACTGTGGGCAGACGCTCTCTTTCTGAATGCATACATAAGATAAAGAAAACACATATCATTGTCTCGTTCTTATGTATGCATTCAGAAAGAGAGCATCAGCCCACAGTTGGTTTCAAGCTTTTGTTCTAAGTGTTGGCTCCATTTATACCTATATCTTCATGGCGGCCATTAGACTGAATGGATTTCGTCATGGGAATGGGATTGACAAGTAAAAACAAACAAGTTCATTCTGGTGACACTTGCGACCGGTGAAATTCCTGCTGTGTGATTCTCACGAAAATAAACATCTGTAAGTATTTCTGTCTATTTTGCTTTTGTTTAAATTATGTAGAACATAAAACAATTCAAAATAAATGTATTATAACTTGATTTGTGATATTTCTATGATCAAATGTCTCGCGATGTTTTTTCTGTCAATGTTTTGATTTTCATATCGATATATAATTGCATCTATCTTAAAAAAATGTCGTTATTATATATCATTATAAAGGAAATTTCATTAATTCGAATTGTGTAAGGCTGGGCGCAAACGTCCGGTTTCCGGATCAGGTTTCCGAATCAGGAGGCGTGTATGTACATGCACCATCACATGCATAAATTACACATACATTCATGTTTTTTTTACACGTGTGTGTATTTTATGTATGTGTGTCTATGTACATACGCGCCTCCTGATTCAGAAACCCGATCCGGAAACCGGACGTTTGCGCCCAGCCTTAATAATATTGATATTCAATGCAAAAAAACTTAAAAAAAAATTCTATTAATAATAAACGATTAAAAATTGTTAAAATTTAAAAAAAATCTAACGTGACTATAAACGCGCTACATACAACTATGGTGCGCAATGACGCCGCACCATAATTGTGACGTCATAGTGTTTAGTTAATTCATCGGGCATTATTATTATTATGACGTCACACGCGCTCGTCTTTATTCGGGTGTTTTTGGTACTAGATTCAAAAGTAAATTTTTGAACTACCTATTGGGAAAATTAAAAAATAGTTTTGTTATAAAACTTAATATCTACTTATGATCTTTCCATTTATCACAAAAAAAGAATTGTTCAAATACCCAATTGAATCCCGACTACTGGACTAAGGACGTACTAATAGCAGATTTGAATATGATTGACTTTGTGAATGTGAATTTTGAGAAGGTTATCTACATTTCATCGAAAAATAAAACTAAAATAACGATGTCAATACATATATAAAAGTGAAAAATTATTTTTAAAAATATGTACTGATCAAACTACAACGGCTTGAAAACGTAATATTTATATGTTTATGTGCAGTTTTTTTTTTTTTTTTTTTTCGCAAGGGGAAACCTTCAAAAGGTTCCTGACCTCTTAGGGGAGAGGCCGGGATATGTGGGATTCTTACCCACTAAAACCACCTTGGTGGTCGCCTAAGCATACGCGGCCCCAAAAAACTACCCAATAACCCTTGGCCGCTCACGCCAGCACATGACCACAATGTACTGCCGCCATACATGGTCGCTTGCTGGGCGCCCAGAACCCCCTGTTCCGAGCGCCCGCGACCTAAATACTCAGAGACGAAGGCGCCAAGGAGGTAACCTCCACAGCGCCTTTTTCAAAGAGTGGAGAATACATAGGCACTTATTTACTTACATAGCTAATAAAAATTTAATAATTCAGATTGAATATAATAAAATCTATGGAAAATCAACAGGTTGATGCATGCTAAATCAACAATATAATGATGAATGATCAACAATATAAGTACATAATATATAAAATCAACAGCGACAACAATTGTAAATTTACCTTATCCTATTAAATATAGCAATGTTTTTTTACAAACATACAAAATCACATAAATAAACAACCAGACACGAAACAACTATTTAGGTATAGGCCATACAAATATTTGCTCCGTGTGGGAATCGAACCCGCGACACGCAAGCGCAGCAGCCAATCGCTCGACCACTATGCCAACCGTGTCGTGAAATACATGCATAATTATGTATTATAATTATTATACAATTAACAATTTTTCTTTTTTTGTTGTTTTTTTGATTCGAATAAAATAAAAAACATTTAAAGTAACACATATCATAAAAAATAAACATTGTGAACCAAGCAAAAGATAAAAGTACAAAAAATCAACAAGTATATACAACAATTCGTTAGTAGTGTGCTATGCTACCTAAACTTACGGATACAAAGCATAACGAGCCTAGACATGAAATTCTCAAAACTCGAGAAATAATAACAAAGTAAGTATTATTATATCCGCCAGTGGAAGGATGTACCTTTTACCTATTATCTACCAAGAATACACCTACTATCTAACTTCATTTTTGATCTAATGAAATGTGTACCTAACTACCTATTTTCTGTAAGAAAATAATGAATGGCATTGACAAAAGAAGCAAATTGAAAAAAATGAAGAAGTAAAGAAAAAAGATAGATGGATAAGAGAAGCGAGAAGAACAGAAAAGGGGATAGAGAAGAGAAGAAGAAGAAAAAGAGCAAGTGAAGAAAAAGAGCAAGTGAAGAAAAAGAGAAGTTGCAAGTGTGCGTTAAAATGGAAAAGCGAGGCGAGATGGCAACAAGATATTGCAAAAAACTAATATTTGTGATAACTACGGAAGCATTTTAAGCATAAACCGGGCTTTTTACTGCAAAGGGGACAGTAAAATAATGTTGCCTTACGCACATTTCTACTTTCTAAACAGTACCGACAGTCTTTCCTTTTAGTTTTGCCGTTGTCATTTTTTGGCAACTCCTCTGGCAAATGAATGACGTCCCCGGTAGAGGTCCGTGTTTGGTTGGTAATAGTGGGTGATGAAGTAGGCCTAGGCGTCCTCTCCCTAATATTTAATAAGTTCTTAACTATTTGAATACGGAAATCATAAAACGACATTGTTGAATTTATGTTGCCGTTTTGTCGCTGTTTTTCATTAAATATCAAAAAAGTATTTAATAACATGACCTGAATTACATGTAGCAATATCTTTTTATACCACCTCGTTGATTTGGTATAGCAGGGATAGTAAGAAAGCATTTGGTCCTTTTTGTCAACGCCTTTCATATATTTATTATATTGCACAACCACATTCGGTTTTCTTTTCATTTGACCGCGCCTATTGGTGTACTCCACAAAATCGGAGTTATGTTCTGTGGAAATCATGAGTACATTCCGCTTATCTCTATAATTGGTAACAGATACCCCGCGAGAGTTATATTTGGATACTACGGTACCGCTCGCTAATCTAGACTTAACTATGTCGGGGTTACGAGATCTATTGGCCCTAAGGGTACCGGTGACGTGGGTTCTTTTAGACAGAAGGTCTTCAGCAAGCGATACGCTATTATAATAATTATCCATGTACAGAGAATGCCCTAAGTTCAGGTAATCCTCCATTAGCATCATAACAACCTTATCGGCATGACCTCTGCCCCGTAGTTCTTGGTCATTGATGCCGCAATACATATGCATCTTCTGCGTTATGCCGTTTGTGTCCGTAAGAACGTACAATTTAACACCATATTTATGCCGTTTCCCTTGAATATACTGTCTAAACCCTAAACGACCACGCCATAAAACAAGAGTTTCGTCTATAGTCAAATTCTTAGGTGGAATAACCAAAGTTTTCATTAAATTATTAAAAAAAGCTATAATCGGTTTAACTAATCTATTGGGATCGTTATTATTTGCGAAAGTTAAACTGGGGTCTGAAAAGCAAAAATTCCGTAATATGACTAAAAATCTATCGCGGCTCATAAAATTTCTAAATGACAAATTGAACAAGCTATCCGTTTTCCAGTAATCGTTAAGTCTATTTAACTTGATATGCCCCATATGGAAAAGTAAGCCTAGAAATATACGGAGTTCATCGACAGTGATGTCTGTCCAATTTTGCATCCTACTATTGTCATGCGTCATTTCTAAAACGAGGCGCATCGCGTGAGTGTTAATACTAGTCACTATCATATTCATAAATGTGATGTTAAACATAACGTTGAAGAAATCGTACACAGACTCAGCCAAACCAGTGGAAAAGCGACCACGGTCCACAAATGGGAATGAAGGCAGCTGGCCAGCCGAAGCCCATTCGTTGTTTCCAACGGAACTGCCTGGGGCTCCCTCTTCTGCTTCTTCTTCTTCTTCCGAAGAAGAAGATGAAGAAGAGGACGGAATCGTCTCGCCCCTTCAGAAGAACGCAAAATAAAGATAACCATTAGGTAGGAATTCAAATCAGAATATCTCTTTGCCTATTTTCTAACTAAAAGTTATTAAATTCTACCTTCGTCAACTATGTGCACCAAAACAGAAAATAACCTAAGTAAGTACATAGAGATTAATCAAGAATAATATAGGTTAGTACTTACAAATCAGATTCTGCAAACATAGCCGACAGCTCATGATCAATGTCATCGTAAGAAGACATGGTTCCGTTCTCAGCAGCTTACACAGCACAGCACAACACAGAATAGCACCAAGAGAAGCTCACGACGCGAAGTCAGAAATCAGACTGACTAAGACAGCTACTGTGTCAGCACAATAAGGAACAGCACCAAGGGAAGTTCACAACGCGACGTCAGAAATTAGACTGACCAAGACAGCTACTGTGTAAGTCTACCTGCTTCCCGACTACTTTTCTTAGTAGGTACCCTAATAAAATAAATTATCAGTACCGAGCACACCTGCATGAAAACAATAGCTATCCTAAGCCCCTACACAAAAGAAGCCCGGCAGTCGGACCTCCTTTGTTTTAGGTGATTAGGTGTTAAGTGGACATACAATGCTATCGGTATACCGGCAAGCCTATTGTTGTGGTCCTAATAACCTAAAACAAAGGAGGTCCGACTGCCGGGCTTCTTTTGTGTAGGGGCTTAGGATAGCTATTGTTTTCATGCAGGCAACTATTCGTAGTAGGTACCCTAATAAAATAAATTATCAGTACCGAGCACACCTCTGCATGAAAACAATAGCTATCCTAAGCCCCTACACAAAAGAAGCCCGGCAGTCGGACCTCCTTTGTTTTAGGTGATTAGGTGTTAAGTGGACTTACAATGCTATCGGTATACCGGCAAGCCTATTGTTGTGGTCATAATAACCTAAAACAAAGGAGGTCCGACTGCCGGGCTTCTTTTGTGTAGGGGCTTAGGATAGCTATTGTTTTCATGCAGGTGTGCTCGGTACTGATAATTTATTTTATTAGGGTACCTACTAAGAAAAGTAGTCGGGAAGCAGGTAGACTTACACAGTAGCTGTCTTGGTCAGTCTAATTTCTGACGTCGCGTTGTGAACTTCCCTTGGTGCTGTTCCTTATTGTGCTGACACAGTAGCTGTCTTAGTCAGTCTGATTTCTGACTTCGCGTCGTGAGCTTCTCTTGGTGCTATTCTGTGTTGTGCTGTGCTGTGTAAGCTGCTGAGAACGGAACCATGTCTTCTTACGATGACATTGATCATGAGCTGTCGGCTATGTTTGCAGAATCTGATTTGTAAGTACTAACCTATATTATTCTTGATTAATCTCTATGTACTTACTTAGGTTATTTTCTGTTTTGGTGCACATAGTTGACGAAGGTAGAATTTAATAACTTTTAGTTAGAAAATAGGCAAAGAGATATTCTGATTTGAATTCCTACCTAATGGTTATCTTTATTTTGCGTTCTTCTGAAGGGGCGAGACGATTCCGTCCTCTTCTTCATCTTCTTCTTCGGAAGAAGAAGAAGAAGCAGAAGAGGGAGCCCCAGGCAGTTCCGTTGGAAACAACGAATGGGCTTCGGCTGGCCAGCTGCCTTCATTCCCATTTGTGGACCGTGGTCGCTTTTCCACTGGTTTGGCTGAGTCTGTGTACGATTTCTTCAACGTTATGTTTAACATCACATTTATGAATATGATAGTGACTAGTATTAACACTCACGCGATGCGCCTCGTTTTAGAAATGACGCATGACAATAGTAGGATGCAAAATTGGACAGACATCACTGTCGATGAACTCCGTATATTTCTAGGCTTACTTTTCCATATGGGGCATATCAAGTTAAATAGACTTAACGATTACTGGAAAACGGATAGCTTGTTCAATTTGTCATTTAGAAATTTTATGAGCCGCGATAGATTTTTAGTCATATTACGGAATTTTTGCTTTTCAGACCCCAGTTTAACTTTCGCAAATAATAACGATCCCAATAGATTAGTTAAACCGATTATAGCTTTTTTTAATAATTTAATGAAAACTTTGGTTATTCCACCTAAGAATTTGACTATAGACGAAACTCTTGTTTTATGGCGTGGTCGTTTAGGGTTTAGACAGTATATTCAAGGGAAACGGCATAAATATGGTGTTAAATTGTACGTTCTTACGGACACAAACGGCATAACGCAGAAGATGCATATGTATTGCGGCATCAATGACCAAGAACTACGGGGCAGAGGTCATGCCGATAAGGTTGTTATGATGCTAATGGAGGATTACCTGAACTTAGGGCATTCTCTGTACATGGATAATTATTATAATAGCGTATCGCTTGCTGAAGACCTTCTGTCTAAAAGAACCCACGTCACCGGTACCCTTAGGGCCAATAGATCTCGTAACCCCGACATAGTTAAGTCTAGATTAGCGAGCGGTACCGTAGTATCCAAATATAACTCTCGCGGGGTATCTGTTACCAATTATAGAGATAAGCGGAATGTACTCATGATTTCCACAGAACATAACTCCGATTTTGTGGAGTACACCAATAGGCGCGGTCAAATGAAAAGAAAACCGAATGTGGTTGTGCAATATAATAAATATATGAAAGGCGTTGACAAAAAGGACCAAATGCTTTCTTACTATCCCTGCTATACCAAATCAACGAGGTGGTATAAAAAGATATTGCTACATGTAATTCAGGTCATGTTATTAAATACTTTTTTGATATTTAATGAAAAACAGCGACAAAACGGCAACATAAATTCAACAATGTCGTTTTATGATTTCCGTATTCAAATAGTTAAGAACTTATTAAATATTAGGGAGAGGACGCCTAGGCCTACTTCATCACCCACTATTACCAACCAAACACGGACCTCTACCGGGGACGTCATTCATTTGCCAGAGGAGTTGCCAAAAAATGACAACGGCAAAACTAAAAGGAAAGACTGTCGGTACTGTTTAGAAAGTAGAAATGTGCGTAAGGCAACATTATTTTACTGTCCCCTTTGCAGTAAAAAGCCCGGTTTATGCTTAAAATGCTTCCGTAGTTATCACAAATATTAGTTTTTTGCAATATCTTGTTGCCATCTCGCCTCGCTTTTCCATTTTAACGCACACTTGCAACTTCTCTTTTTCTTCACTTGCTCTTTTTCTTCACTTGCTCTTTTTCTTCTTCTTCTCTTCTCTATCCCCTTTTCTGTTCTTCTCGCTTCTCTTATCCATCTATCTTTTTTCTTTACTTCTTCATTTTTTTCAATTTGCTTCTTTTGTCAATGCCATTCATTATTTTCTTACAGAAAATAGGTAGTTAGGTACACATTTCATTAGATCAAAAATGAAGTTAGATAGTAGGTGTATTCTTGGTAGATAATAGGTAAAAGGTACATCCTTCCACTGGCGGATATAATAATACTTACTTTGTTATTATTTCTCGAGTTTTGAGAATTTCATGTCTAGGCTCGTTATGCTTTGTATCCGTAAGTTTAGGTAGCATAGCACACTACTAACGAATTGTTGTATATACTTGTTGATTTTTTGTACTTTTATCTTTTGCTTGGTTCACAATGTTTATTTTTTATGATATGTGTTACTTTAAATGTTTTTTATTTTATTCGAATCAAAAAAACAACAAAAAAAGAAAAATTGTTAATTGTATAATAATTATAATACCTAATTATGCATATTTCACGACACGGTTGGCATAGTGGTCGAGCGATTGGCTGCTGCGCTTGCGTGTCGCGGGTTCGATTCCCACACGGAGCAAATATTTGTATGGCCTATACCTAAATAGTTGTTTCGTGTCTGGTTGTTTATTTATGTGATTTTGTATGTTTGTAAAAAAACATTGCTATATTTAATAGGATAAGGTAAATTTACAATTGTTGTCGCTGTTGATTTTATATATTATGTACTTATATTGTTGATCATTCATCATTATATTGTTGATTTAGCATGCATCAACCTGTTGATTTTCCATAGATTTTATTATATTCAATCTGAATTATTAAATTTTTATTAGCTATGTAAGTAAATAAGTGCCTATGTATTCTCCACTCTTTGAAAAAGGCGCTGTGGAGGTTACCTCCTTGGCGCCTTCGTCTCTGAGTATTTAGGTCGCGGGCGCTCGGAACAGGGGGTTCTGGGCGCCCAGCAAGCGACCATGTATGGCGGCAGTACATTGTGGTCATGTGCTGGCGTGAGCGGCCAAGGGTTATTGGGTAGTTTTTTGGGGCCGCGAGTGCTTAGGCGACCACCAAGGTGGTTTTAGTGGGTAAGAATCCCACATATCCCGGCCTCTCCCCTAAGAGGTCAGGAACCTTTTGAAGGTTTCCCCTTGCGAAAAAAAAAAAAAAAAAAAACTGCACATAAACATATAAATATTACGTTTTCAAGCCGTTGTAGTTTGCTCAGTACATATTTTTAAAAATAATTTTTCACTTTTATATTGACATCGTTATTTTAGTTTTATTTTTCGATGTTAAAATGTAGATAACCTTCTCAAAATTCACATTCACAAAGTCAATCATATTCAAATCTGCTATTAGTATGTCCTTAGTCCAGTAGTCGGGATTCAATTGTCCGGTCCGGGTTACTGTTGCATAAAAATTTGTACTTAATAATATTATTCTTTGTTTACCTCTGTTTTTATTTGTTTTAGTATTTAATTAAGTATTGACTCTTGCTTAGGCTAGCTTATATACACTTATGCCTTTAAAATCCCGAATAAATAATCATTTGGTAATGTATTAACCATAATACATTACCAAATGATTATTTATCCGGGGCTTTTTTTTTTTAAAGGGTAAATAAGTATCAACTCAGTGTAAAGATTATCGAAACTTCAACTGTATGTTGTGCTAAGATAAAATTCGAAAAATACAATAATTATAAACAATAATGTTACTACCTATTAGATATGGAGTTTCATTATAGCTAATCCATTATAGCTATCCTAAACATGATATCGTGATTAGTAATTTACATCATGAAGATAATAATAAGATAAGTTAGTACAGAGTACTTTTGAACGGAAAGTGCTGCCATCTATTGACAGTTTAGAGTATGCTATTACCGGTGAGTTTCAGATGGACAATTTTATTATTTGTTCAAAAAATGCGACATAGAACCTTGTAAATAGTGGCCCGAAGAATTTAAAAAAAAATCATCATAATTGGTCAGTTTAGAATAAATACCTACCTACATTTATTGCAATTATTATGAAAATAGCACAGAAAAGTAATAGTCACGTAGATAGATAATGTTGTTATCAAAATATAAATCATTTTATTTTAATAATCTAAATACTTAAACTTCAGAAATCAGTCAGATATAAACCTCAGAAAGTATAAATACATGTAAGAACTGCAGGAACATAAAATAAAATAGTAAAACACGCCAGATGTGTAAGCCGCACTGGCGTAGCAACGAAAAAAACACACCACATGCGTTTTCCCGCAGTCTTAGACGGAAACACGCTCTGCGTGTGACCCGCACTGGCGTAGCAACGAAAAAAACACACCACATGCGTTTTCCCGCAGTCTTAGACGGAAACACGCTCTGCGTGTGACCCGCACTGGCGTAAAATTCGGCCGCCACACAACCGTATGTGTTTTGCCGCACTGGCGTAACTTCGGCCGCCACACAACCGTATGTGTTTTGCCGCACTGGCGTTTAGCAAAATACTAAAACACATACGGTTGTGTGTGCGCAGCACTCACGTTTTTTTGTTGAAACACAAACGTATGTGTTTTGCCGCAGTCAACGTGTTAATTGGTAAGATCCTAATGCAAATCTTCTTAAATCATCTAAAGTTAATCTAGGAAAATGATCTAAATGGGGAGCATTGATGTCTATGTTTTGGAAAACCGTACGTCTCCTATTGATGTTATTCCTTCGAATAAATTCCCCTAAACAATTTCTTGTATTTAATCTCGCCCGAACAATTTCTAAATACTCCGCAGCATCAGGTCGGTCTTCTTTTGTTGGGTGGAATTTATTCAAAAGAGCACAAGCAATTTTAAAATCATCCATAAGGTGTGTTGATGCTCTGTTAAAATATTCTTGTCGAAAGAGTTTGTAGTCTCTTTTAATGCGACCGTTTACAATTTCAACTACCCATCTACACATAGTCACACATCTAGACTTATTTGCTTGATCAGTTGTCAATTGGAATTCATCTTCCAATAATGACTCGGGCATGTAAGTTTTATAATTATAGCTTTCCAACTCGGGGATCACGTCTCTAAATCCTCTATCCAATATAAAGACGTCCCCCTGTCTAAAAAATGAGCGCATTGGACCACTTTCATTACGAAATAGATCACTCATGATTGTTGAATCATTTTTTGTTGCTTCGTATGGTCCAATGCACTCCAAAATGTATCCATCACAACATGTAATTAAAAAGGGTTTAACCAAATTGGTGTATTTGTGTAGACTATATGTCTGTTTTTGGTATTTGTAGTTACTACTACTCTGAACATAAACATATGTACCATCACATATTATGACAATAGCAGGTTTAACATCTGAAGCCATGCTACTGTCTCCAAATAGACCTTCAGGAATAGTCCTGTTACGTGAGGCCACATTTTGTACATTAGTATGAGTAAGTCCTAAATGCATTGGTACAAAATGTTCTGTTAAACATTCTCTAACAATCTTCATTTTTTTTTCTAATGTAGAGCGTGGCAGTTGAAAAAGAGTTGCCAGTCTTTGGTTGCTGTCCCCTGTCCTAAGTTTAACAAGAAATATGCTCAATGCAAGGCTAGGATTTGTAACCTTATTATTTAAACTAGGAATGCTATTTAATAGTTCATTAAACTGCACTTCTGTTAGTCCCAGCCAATAATGGCGTAAATGTGAATCCATTGCTGCAATATTATTAAAATCTTAAGTCCTTTGAGCAGCTCTTTCAAGCATAGAAAATATATCATCGACTTGAAAGCCAGTAAAGTCATTTAAAATGGCAGTCAGTTCAGCCCACTGATTACTATGTAAATGATGATGACAGATTCTAGCATTTAAGGGTATATACACAATACTGTACTGCGATAACAACAGTTCCTTGATAGTCATAGGCACTAAAAGACGTTCATTATTTTCACATCCTACAAACATGCAGTGACGAGAAGCTGCAGCAACACGTTTATACTTTTGTGAGTTAACTTTAGATTGTACTCGTTGTGCTTGTTGTGGTTGGGGTGTTGGAGCTGGCATTGGAGGTGGTTCAGGTATCCCGCTTTCTTCTAATGAAGGTGAAGCTGCATCCATGACACTGTCAGGTCTGTTTGTATCTTGAACCTCCAATCGTCGTGTTTCCCGAGTTGCTGCTAACCAGCAAGGAATGCACACTCTTTGTAAATGTGGAGCCTGAAATGAAATAGTCAGTATTAGTGAACATCAGAGTATGCACCAAACCCTGTATTGTTATCGTGTAATAAAAATACTATCAATTAGAAAGAAACACAAATGCAGAGCATAAGGTCTCGGGTTCATTTCCCAGGTTGGGTTGCTGGGTTTTTCCATTAAGAATTCCTGAGTAGCAGCCAGGAGCCTGGCAGTGGGTTTGTGCCCGGTTGATGGCAATACTTGAGACATTAATATAACTGACCAAATGTATGTGTACTTTTAGGTACACCTCTGCCTAATTATCATCGTGGTTATGATTGGGGATTACAGGTGAGACAATATGGAATGTTATCGAAAAATATACTGACCAGGTGTGCTAGAGTCCATCTTAAAATCATGCTGCGTTGTGGGCAGTCGAACTCAACTCTATGGGTTCTCCGACTCGTAATAGAGATACCACACCCATAACAAATGTTCAAGTGACCATATGCAGGCGATATATCCTCGTGGGAACCAGTTATATTTGATAACATCCTTTCTTGCAACAGCAAATAACATTCAATACACAGGATATCATCCGATGTTACCTGGAAAAGATTATAAAATCATTACTCTTCTACATTTATATCTGCATAAACTTGTTAATAAAACATAACACAACTAATTGAAAAAGTAAAGGAATATAGAAGGAAGTTATATATGTGCTTTATAGACTACACAAAAGCATTTGACTCTTTACAGTTCGAAGCTATATGGACATCACTAGCGCAACAAGATACAAACCAGAAATACATAAACTTAATTAAGAATATTTATACAAAATGTCACGCAAAAGTGCGGCTAGAGCGAGAAGGTACAGAATTCCCCATACAAAAAGGAGTAAGACAAGGAGACCCTCTCTCCCCTAAACTGTTTTCAGCGGTGCTCGAATCCATCTTCAGACGTATAAATTGGGAAAAGAAGGGAATACAGATAGACGGAGAACTACTGAATCACTTACGCTTCGCGGACGACGTTGTAGTCTTCGCAGAAAACGCTACTGAATTGGAGGGTATGGTGATAGAACTATCAAAGGAGAGTCAAAAAGTGGGATTGTCGATGAACAAATCGAAAACCAAGATTTTAACAAACGGAGTACCTCGGGATATTATTATAGACAACGAGAAGATCGAATATGTCAATGAATATGTATATTTAGGACAGCTGGTATCATTCGGAAATAATTCACGAAGAGAGATAGAAAGAAGGATAACACTAGCCTGGAAGAAATATTGGGGATTAAGAGAAATAATGAAAAATATGGACATCAATATTAATATAAAGAAAAAACTCTATGAAGTAGTGATATTGCCCTGCCTTACATATAGTTGCCAGACGTGGTCACTGAGGAAAGAAGACGAAGAAAAAATTGCTATCTGTCAACGTAAAATGGAGAGAAGCATGCTTGGTCTCAAAATGTCAGATAGGGTTAAAAACACTAACATCAGAAAGAAAACAAAAATAATAGACGTAAGGAAAAGAACACGATTACTCAAGTGGCATTGGGCAGGACACATATGTAGGATGAGCAATGACAAATGGGCAAAACGTTTAACGGAATGGATTTCAAGAGACAGGAAAAGAGAAAAGGGTAGACCAAATAAAAGGTGGAGAGACATCTTCAACGAAAGGTGTGGACCCTTATGGGATGCGAGAAGCGCGGCAAAGAGATGTGTGGAAAGGTTTAGGAGAGGCCTACGCCGCAGAGGCGACTACTACTAATATAAGCTATTAAGAATATGTATAAATACACAATAGTAACGTTAAAGTACCGACTTATACTATTTTTAACTTGATAGATTTTATGGAAGTTCGTATAGTAGTAAGAATTAAAGGCTATTTTTATTTTTATTTTATTTTATTTTAAACTTGTTAATACATAAACTCTCATGAAGATAACTCAAAATAACAATTTGATTAGAGTAAATGAAGCACTGTATAGTCAAACAGTGCTTCTTTTACTCTAATCAAATGTTATTTTGTGTTAGTACAGTGCATTTAGGCACTACATTGTCGAAAATAAATATTGTTGTATATGCACACGATAACTTACAGGTGTAGGCATTGTCCAAGTTCGTAGAAGAACTGTCATTTGCTCGTTCAACTCCTCAACTGTATACCGGCGTAAATTAGGTGCTAATAAAATCGAACAGTTAATACAGCGTCGGGAAGGCAAACGGTGTGCCCGACTTCTGGCTGGGGTAGACATAGTTCTGACAAAAAACTGTTCGGGAGTCCAATATCTCACCAAAGATAGCACTTAAGAGTCAAATATCTCACAAAGAACAACACAAATAAGAGTCCGTTATCTCACTAAACATAAAGTAGGTACTCGAGGAACTTATTAGCTCAACTCGGTGATAGCAGAAAAAGCACGTATCGTAAATAATAACTATGTAAATACGGAATTCAAAACTCAACGTATACAAAGCAATCACGAACGTAACGAATCTTCCGAAGTCCGAACAAAGTGGTGCCGTGACGTGACTGCCGTAACATGCGCAAGTAAATGTTGCCAGATCTATTATTTTTAATCATTCGTAAATCGATTTGTTTTTTTATCGATTAATCGATTGAAAATACCTACGTTAGGCTTTTCTGTTTGTGTAAATAGCTTTTATAAACATCTAATCTAGACTTATTATGAAAATAAAAATCCTATTCCTGTTCTCATCTATCCACCGCTATTACTCGCATAGACTATAACTGTGGACTATAAGCAGTTTAGATTTAGATCCAATAGTTTTAGTCATTAACAATATTTTAAATAATTAAACTCATACTTTACCTACACCTATCTTTGTGCATTTCAGATATAATATGCTACAATAATACGTACCTATGAAAAAGACAGGGTTATCACCATTTTAATTCATTGTCGAGAAAACATAATGCTAAAACAGTAGCATTGAAGTTGTCAAACGTGAAGACCTACATTTAAATGTTGAGACGTAAACTAGTTATAATAATTAAAAATGATTTTTTTTATTGTTATTTTCGTTTTGTTTTGAAATCGATTACTCGATTGATTAGTATACTTCATTTTCGATAGGTATTTGATTTCTGGCAACTTTTTTTTGTATATCTATCAAAAGGATGTCGACGAAATGTTTAACTATTAATTAATTCTAACTTTATTCCCAGGGTGAAAGAAATTGTATAAAAAATAGTATTAACACAAAAAAATGAATAATATTTTTAGGTTATTATTTCAATCAGGCACACGTAGCACAAAAGGGGGACCTGCCCCGTGGCAATGTCCTTTGCAAGAAATACTCTCCTTCATTAAAGAACATTCAAAGCCAGAATCAAAATCAAATTTGAAACACTCACTTTCATATTCGTTGCCGCTTGTCCTCTTATCTTATTAATGCCAAAAGGTTTAATGGCCTAGTTACGCATCATATGAAAAACCTAAATAGGGCTTGCCCTTACGTACACGAAATAGACACGTTAATTGTAAAACTAAGTTTTAAAATAAGTCCGCTAATCATCACATTATATTTCAAACAATAACCGGGTAACATGAAATAAAAATCGAAAAAGATTACCACTAATTAATACGTTACAAAGAATTTGTTCAGTAGGTACAGTCTGCTTTAGCAAAACCTATACCCTGAACAAGCAAATGTAGGTATGTTTACCTACGAAATTACGGCTAACAGATTGCTTAACAAGAGAGCATTCGGCACCAGAAACAAAATAAAAATAATACGACTCACCAGATTCGGTAGATAATAGATCAGTAGCTGGCTTAATGGTACAGCTATCCGCTCGTTTTTCAACTTGACTTTTAACGGAGTCAGCCTCCTTCTTTGGACATCGTGTTGCGATGTGCCCTGGCTCACCACAGAAGAAACAGGTCATCGTCGGCATCATGCTTTCTTAAAAATGCTGTCTTTGACCCGTTGCGATCCACTGTTTCCTGAAAACTGAGATTGAGAGTTAGCAGAAGAATCACGGTAGCTTTTATTCGAACATTCATTTGTCATATGACCCAGATTGCCACAGTTGTAACAACGCCTTGACTTTGGTTTCTTGACATCAGCAGGTGCATGCCAGGTTATTCCAGGAAAAGTATTCTAAGCTAACCAAGAAGCAGCATTCCTTAAGGGCTTTACTCATTGTAATAATTAACCAACTGCTAGTTTTTTTTTTGAATGCAAAAATTGAGGGTATTGCATTAAACTCTAGTATCACTATCTCGAAACTCGGGATTAAATTCAGGTCAAGATAGTTTATTGTATTCTGAACTAGGATCTTTAATCGTGTGAATGAATTTCATTATTTGGCGTTGCTGATTTTCGAATAAAATTTTCAAACGGTTATTTTCACTTGATAATAAATCAACACTCTGACCTTTAGATTGTTCCTGCGACGTTCCGTTAGATGCTATGTGATTTTTGAGATAGTTCACCGCCTTATGCGCCGGTTTACCCGCAGTTGATTGAGTTTTGATGTTTCGATCACTTGCATCATATTCCTTAGCTGCATCTCGAATATTGTGTGCGAGTAGGTTTCAGATCCCGCTTCTGATGTCGGCGTCACGTATGGCTGAGCGGGAAGCGCCGACATCGTTTGGGTTCGGTGGTATCGGGTTCATTGTAGAATAACAATATTCAATGCAGTACTAACAACCTTACTTTATTAAATGTGATCGTACAATACAATTCAAATAGGTAAACCGACAGTTTCGTACTAGGTAGATGAGTGTCCTGCTTGGTGTCTCGAGCAAAAGTGAGCTTGGCACGGTCCCCACTCTCCAACACGACTCTGTCCACATGGCGCCATTTTAACCGACAGCTGACGTCACGGCGTTTACCATTTCTTCTGTAGGTACTACAATAATCAATTTGAATCCTCTTTATCGCTAAATTATCGCTTGCTGCGACAAATATATATATAATGTAAATTACCATGTCAACTTCTACCGAAAATCACGTGGTTTGAACGAGATCTAGTAAGTAGTTTTTTTTTAATACGTCATAAATCGTAAACCGCAATTTACCTTACTTGCTGCTACGGAACCCTTCATGACTCATCCTTGGCCGACTCGCACTTGGCCGCTTTTTTTGAGATTACTGCTGTGATCAAAATTCGGATGGGGCATATACATTTGTAATTTAATCTGTGAACAGATAGAGTCAGATAGAAAAATATTTATGTAATGTGTACAACACTATCTCTATCGAAGTAAAACCAACGTAATGATAAATTATTATGTTTGTTTGTAAGAGTAATCATTTTCCTTATTTTCTGAGTACGTTATTTGTTTCATTAATTTATTTCAATTAATTCTCTTTTGCCGATATTTATAGAAAATCGTCGATATGTATGATTCGCCACGTGTAACTCTGATTTATTTGGAAACCTAATAAATAACCTCTCATTTACTAACCTCAACCCAACTATGTAGAGGAAAAGGCCAAAGACCTACAAATGACAGCTGGGACCAAAGGTTTTACGAGCTTTCCGAGGCACGGAGGGAACTCGGTATGAATTGATGGTCACCCATCCACCGAACGAACGCGGCAAACTTAGCTTAACCTTTGATCGATCGATCCATAAGGATTTTACTTAGCCACGAGCTCCTCGCACCTCCCATACGACCTCTCATTTATAGTATTAGGTTAAACCACTCAAAAGGAGTAGAGATTCTAGATCTTCAATTTGTTAGACAAAGTAACAGTAAAGTAAATAATTATCTATAGTTATAGTACCAGCTCTTCACTTCTTAGAAACCATTAGATGTAAAAGATAAAATTAAATTCAATACAACGCTAATTGCCAGTGCTTCTTAAAATTAATTAATTAAAGACGTCCTACATTTTGTATAATCACGTCAGTCTGAATCCCTATTCAATAATTTATTCAGCTTATTTCTCATTCAATTACGGTACTCTCAAATGGGATTGAACAGTCAATTTGAATGAAAGCTCAATAATCAAGTTAAGACAAGTATTTTTGTTTTTACTAAAGTATTTTGGAACAGGTTCAAACATGTACATACCTGGTATTTGTGATACCTACCTGTTATTTTATTTAAAAAGTTCGTTTTATGTAAAAATAATGATGAACTAAAGTATATGCAATCCTCCAAAATCGATAAGGGATTTCAAAAGAGAAACTTAATCAAAATAAACAGATTTTTATGATCCTTAAATTGGAACATAAATACTTCTTAGTAGCTGATCATGAAAATTACTAGGTACGTACCTAATATTTTAATACAACATAATAATACCTTGCTTTCGTTTCAAACACTTGATTCTTTTCTTCCACCAAACAATCCAAGACTGATTACCAAAGAAAATTCAAGAACCGGATTTGTCAGTACAGCAATGGAGCAATAAGTAGTCAACAAAAATATTCTTTCGTATTTCAGACCAAACATATTCATATTTTTCGTCTTGAAAACCTTATTTTAGTAAACAACTGGATCCAGATTTATGTCTAAATTATTACTGCAAAGAATAAAATGTATTTGCAGTACAAAATAATATGTATTTAGCAACTGGAACGGGACTAATTGGATGACGTATTAGTTATTATAATAAAGTAATCATTTGTGTTAATATAATAACACAAATACTAGCTAAGGCACGAGTATAGGTCACTACTCTTGCTCAAGGCGTATTGGCGATGTCAGACTTAACTATTTAAGTTCAGGTTTCCTCAGGATGTTTTTCTTCACCGATGTCAAAGATGTCCAAGATAAATAAAGAATATATTAATATGAAATTGGAGAAGTCACAATGATATCGGTACTTGACCGGTAGGTACCAAATTCGCAACATTATGCATGAGGCCATAATGGCCTTATGCCATTATCTTGCGCTTTGCTTTCTTAAGTGGCTCACATATAGACGCGGCCTGCGGTGGCGGCCGCGACGCCGATCAGATGTATTCGCTTGCAATATAATATGTGAGTCGCAAAACACGTGTGATCATGGCACGGCCTGCGAGTGACCGACCGCGGCCGCATGCCCCCCGCCCTCCTATAATATTAGGTAACTGAAACCCCAAAATGTTTAATGTTTTTTTTTTTCTACTGTTTTTTCTCATCTTCTGAAAGGGCTAGTAAGAGTAATAAGACTTCGTTACGGTTAGCCATATTGACTGACGTCCAATTGTAGTAGGTACATACTCGTACACTACATATAATGGCGCTTCAGACCGCCACTATGACCGCGATGGTGTGATTGTATTTCTATTTTAATTGGTTTACACATACGACATTAATCGTTCATTCATCACCTCAAGAGTAACAATACATAGTATTGGCTACTCCATGTTTGTGATGGTAAAACGCAAACGAAGTTATCTGAAAATAAGACTAATGAGTTTAAGTATTAGGGTTAGTTACTCTGGAATAACATGGCATTTGATCGAATCCGCCCATAATGTATAACACTATCCTTAGATTTAAACAAAACTTAAACCCCGATCAAATATTAAATGAAACGCCCACGTTCCCTGGCACCCCATCCAATATAATATGAACGAAATTGCGTCGAGTTGAAACGGGGAGAAATTGAGACAGATTTCAAGAAGTAAAATCATTTAAGGCGAGGTTTTCCTACCGCATACTATTTTGAAGGGGGTGAAGCAGAGGAAGTGACGGCTGCGTAAAGGGGAGCGCCCCGCAATGGCATAGAATAGGTAAGCGCTGCAAGCGTTGTACAGCGCGCTGTACTCAGCGTAAAAGCGGCATGCAGCGGCGCGCGGGCGCTGGGCGCTGCGTCGAGCTATATTTTGTAGTAACGAAAAACAAAGAATATTGGTCATTTTGGACTAGGAAAAAACATAAAATGTTCCCGAGATGAGACTTTCACTAATGGATAGTGTATTGTTAATGTAATTATTGGATATCATCAGTTTATTTTTAAAAGCCAGGGAAATATAGAAAATCTTCTTTTTTAAAATACTACTTTATTTATCAGAACGCAGCATAAAATATCTAACTTTGAACGCATTCGTTTTCATTGACGTAACTAGAGAAGTCCATACTTTTTGAAAAGCCTAAGTCGATTTTATTTTTGAATCGAAATTAAATCCAAGGCAATCGTCAACCGTAAAAACTTAAGTTGATTATTATACTAAGCTTAGCAACTAACATAATTTGATGTTATTTCGTGGTAAATAGTAATAATAAAGCCACGAGTTAAATAAAAAGCTAATGATTTTACATCTAAAAATCGATACTGTCCTAAATCGATCGATTACGTCCCTCCCTATTTTTGACAAGTGTTTAGTATTTTCAATACTAAATTGTCTATGGCAATCCCTACTAAATTATCTATGTACTCTGTCTTGATCAGGCCCGGTCAACTTTGTATGGGGCGATGCGTTTATACCTATTGGGGATTCGTTTTGTGTTGCCAATAATTGAAAAGTATGATGATGGACCTAAATTAACAGGTCTGTCATCATACTCGTATGGCAACACTGGTTTATATTATGTCAATGTTTATCAAATTACATTACAAATGGCCGCCGTTTGTTGTTTACGATAGACGCGCTGTTTGTATTTTTGAGATTTACCATTTCTGTTTTCCGCTTTTACGTCGAGTTGAGCACGTTCTCCTCCGTAACTGTGTTGAATTCAAAGTGGTGTTTTCGTAGCGATTTGTGATAGAGACACTTGTGATATTGTGATAGAGACATTTGTGATAAGACACTTTGTGGTTCACTTTTCAATGATGGCAGATAACCTGAGACGTAAATGTTTCAAATGTGGGAGCTCACCTCGTGCAGATCCTAACATTAAATTGTACCGATTTCCTAAACCTGGCCGAACAAATACACAGCGGTAAGAGCAAATAAATCCATCGTAACACAACCTAAAAATCTGTTCGGTTATGAGACCAATCGCTTTACAAGTTTTCATTTAATTTTCAGTTGTGAATTATGGGCCAAATTCTGTTTCCCTGACGGAGCATGGTCTTCTGTAGACTTTCAGCTGAAGTTGTATGCTGAACACAGAATGTTGTGTAACTTGCATTTTCAAACAACATCATTTTCCGATTTTGCTGGAAAGAAGCTGAACAATCATGCCGTTCCTGACGCTGAACAGGTGGAGGTAATTTGAATAGTTTATCTTTATAGTACATACAGTTAAAGTTGTTTAAAAGTTAAGTTTAGAAACATTGCAATATTTTTTCAGAATCAATCAACTCAGGGCGTTATTGATTACTCTGCACAACCTGGATCATCACACCATACTACAAGTCCCATTCCTGGGCCATCGCGAAAATTAATGGATATCACAAATATTCAGCAGGTACCTAATTGTAATTCTTAACCTAAACATTTATGCCAAAATGAAACATACAATTTTGATAGATTTCGATTTGCTAGTGATGCTATTACTCTGGCGATCTAAGGTTAAAAACAGTAACTATTAGAAGATATTCAGTCTAAACTGTTCAGTCCACACTTAAAAAATATTTTTGTGAAAGTTAACTATATTATTTATTTATTTAATATACTTAGTCTCTTTCAAAATACTTTCTCAAATAGCAATGTACACCACATAGGTACATTTATATTTATATTATTAATGTAAATAAAATTTCCATTAATAATACGGACAGGTTACCTGTAATGTAACGGCAAACGCTTCAGGGATTAAACATAAGAAAAACATGTCCCTGTCTTTGCTGTCACACTGTCAGGTTTAAACGCAATAAAGGATGTCAATGTTATTTCTGTATGTAGTGATTTTAGGGTAATAAATATGTACATGCTGCGACTACATTTCAATATTTTGTTTTGTTTTAGTATAAAGTTGTTTCTGCTCCTGAAGACCATGCAACAATATCTCAGCCTGGCCCATCAGAGGTACTGATTAAGAGCACACAAAAATACCATGAACAGGTAAATAGAAGTTCTATACCATTCATTCATCATCTGCCTAGCCTTTTCCCAAATATTTTGGGGTCGGCTTCCAGTCTAACCGGATGCAGCTGAATACCAGTGTTTTACATGGAACGACTGCCTATCGGACCTCCACAACCCAGTTACTGGGTAACACGATACCCGTTGGTAAGACTGCTTGTCAGACTTTCTGGCTTCTGACTACCCATAACGACGGCCAAAGATCTACAAATGACAGCCGGGACCAACAGCTTTACGTGCTTTCCGAGGCACGGAGGGAACTCGATATGAAAGGGATGGTCACCCATCCACAGACCGACCGCGGCTAGCGTAGCTTAACCTGTGACTGATCGATCTGTATGGCTTTAACTTAGCCACGAGCTCCTCCTCTGTACCGTTCATTGTTTTTGTAAATTAGAGTTAGAAGATTGAGTATCATTAGAAGATATTCAGCCTAAACTGTTCAGGCCACACTTAAAAAATGATTTTGTGAAAGTTAACTGTATTATTTATTTATTTAATATAGTCTCTTTCAAAATACTTTCTCAGAAGTGGAGTTGCGGGCACCTGCCTTTTATACCATAGCAATGTACACCACATAGGTATACAATTATATTTATATTATTAATATAAATACCATTTACACTAATATTAGGGGCAGGTTACCTGTAACATAACGGCTAACGCTTCAGGGATTAAACATAAGAAAAACATGTTCCTGTCTTTGCCGACACACTGTCAGGTTTAAAGACGATAAAGGATGTCGATGTTATTCCTGTACCTATGTAGTGATTTTAGGGTAATAAATACATACTTGCTGCAACTACATTTTAATATTTTGTTTTAGTATAAAATTGTTTCTGTTCCTGAAGACAATGCAACAATATCTCAGCCTGGCCCATCAGAGGTACCGATGAAGAGCACACAAAAATACCATGAAAAGGTAAATAGAAGTTCTGTAACATAGCTAAGCATTGTTTTAGTAAATTATAGTTAGAAGATTGAGTTTCATAAGTTATTTACTTATAATACCATCCAAACCTGGGTTTAATTTTGTCCTTTTTTTTTTTACAGGCAATTCCTGTTGGTAATGACAAAAAATGCCAAAGTTATTTTAAGAAAATCTGTCAACTCAAAAATAAAATCAAGAAGATGAAAACCAAGAACACTTTAAATGTCCTTCGTGATAGTAAGGTAGTCCAGAAGTTGAGTGCTCATTTAACTCCTTCATTTGCTCTCATTCTGCAAGGAGAGTTAAAAAATGCCAAGAGGAAGTACAAAGGTAGAAGGTGGACTACTGAACAAAAAATCATAGCATTGCGAATGTTTAAAAGGTCTGCAGCATGCTATCGTCTCCTAAGAAGACTGTGGTGTCTCCCAGCCCCAAGTACTCTAAAAAATTTGCTTGGACAATTTCGTTTGGACGTTGGTCTTAATGACAAGGTTTTTAAAAGTTTAAAAAAACATGTAGAAACTCAAGAGCCATATAGTAATGAATATATTTTAATGTTCGATGAAATGGCCATAAAAAAACACCTGTGGTATAATAATAAAGAAGACAGAGTGGATGGATACCAAGACCATGGCGAACATGGAAGGTCCCCACAAGTGGCTAGTCATGCCCTTGTATTTATGGTCTCTGGAATCAGAAAGAGAGTAAAGCAGCCAGTTGCATTTTATCTTTCCAGCGCTTATGTGACTGCTGATAGATTAGCTGTACTCATAAAAAATGTAAGTTAATCGGAAGTTGAAGATTTCAATATTTTTTAATTTTTATTTATCACAATGTGTTTAATTATTTTTCTTTTTTTAGGTTTTACATAAATGTTTCCAAATAAATTTAAATATATCGGCAACAGTATGTGACATGGGTGGTGTCAATAGACGAGCATTGACCATTTTGGGGGCTTCCATGGAAACTCCATGTTTCAATTTTGAAAATAATGAAATTGTCACGTTGTTTGATCCACCACATCTTCTGAAGTGTTTCAGAAACATGTTTTTAAAATATAATTTAAAATGTTATTCAAATATATCATCAAACAATTGTGAAGGACAAGGTAATCAGTTTATATACATTTTTTAAGTCTAGTGTGTGATCCTGATGGATATATAAATAACATGTTATTTGATTTTAATAGTGTTTTTATTCTGAAGTAGAGTAGAGTGTTCACTGATATAAGAATAAAAGTAATAAAAGTATGCATCTATATAATACAAATTAGTTAATTAGATAGTTAGTCTCGCTAAAACTCGAGAAGGGCTAGACCGATTTGACTAATTTTGGTCTTGAAATATTTGTAGAAGTCCAGGGAAGGTTTAAACAGTAAGCAAATTGAAAACCAATTGATAGGACAATGTCTGTTGGGTCAGCTAGTTACAAAATATATAATCATTTCATTTTAAAATGTCAAATTTGTTATACTCTTATCAATTTTTTTTCTTTTTTTCTATTTTAAGTGCATTCTGCTGTTTCATTCTCTTTAAATACAATGTACTCTGTGGTTTTTTCTGGTACAGAGCAAAGAGTACAATATATGTACAGAGTACCTACTTATATATTGATGTAATAATTTAATATAGCATTGACTAGCCAAAAATATATTAAATAATACGTTTCAAGTCAATTATTATTAGCTACATGGAAGCATGTGGTAACTAAGCTATAGTAGTCTGAACTAACCCAGACATTTCTCATTATTTTATAGGCATCGCAAAATGGAAACATATTGAAGATTTTTTCGAAGTGGACAATAATGATGGAAATTTCGTGTTTGCTCCAAAACTAAGAAAGGACCATTTAAATCCTAACAACAAACAAAAAATGCGAGTGAATCTTGCTGCTCAAGTACTGAGCCACTCAGTGGCTGCAGGAATGTTTGCCAGAATATCTCAAGGTATTAATCTTAATCACAATTTTACTTTAACTTTTTTACTCATCAGTATGGCTATGGACTTGCAATTTTTCATTTAACCGACTTAAAAAATAGGATGTTATCAATTCGGTCTGGGCCCTGTTTAATAAAATTTACAATCCGACAATTTTGTAAATAAGTGACATATTTGTAAAATTGTATGACAATTAGTGCTGTTTAATAAACCTTACAATTATGTAAGAATTTTACAAGTAAAAATATTACAAATTTTACCATTACAATTGCTGTTTAATATAAGTTTACAAGTGTAGAAAACGCCTGTAGATTTCGATTACAATATTGTACTACAAATTTGTTTGTAAGTTACAAATTTATAGAAATTAGAATTTTAAAATATCTAGAATTTGGTTTTCTCACTTTTCTATTTGTTTGATTAGTAACCACCATGGTAAATTTGTAAATTGTATTCTTTATTAAACAGAAACTTGTAGAATTGTAACTTGTAAAATACAATTACAATTTACAATTTGTAACGTTTGTTAAACAGGGCCCTGGTTTGGTCAATCATTCTTTTTATGTATGTTCGAGCATAATTCTGTTATATATAGACGGATTTGCAAAATTCTTTTGTTTGAAAGGGGTTTATTAAAATGGTCCCATATAAATTTTATCAAAATTGATTCAGCTCTTTTTGACAAAATCACCAAAATCCCAAAAAAATGACATAGATGACGTTTTAGTTTTAAGTGTGTCACCATTTCGTAATGGATTTTAATGTTAAGGCAATACTAAAAAGTTTTTCAAAAAAGGAAAACCGCCTTCAAAAACTAAAAAATGATAAATAACCTTAGCACAGAACGTCTTCGGAAGTCGGTGGCAATTCAAAACAACAAACAATAAAGCCACCGCCACCGACTTTCGAAACTAATGTGTGTTCTGTGCTAACTTGCTAAGGTTATTTATCACTTTTGGAAGGAAGTTCCTTATCGCGCGTTGTGAAAGGGGGCTAGACGGAAAAAATTCTTACGAAAAGTTGTCACGACATGCTATAATAAGCTAAATTGAATCGTTGGAACTGTCAAATAGAGTTCATTATTAGTTGAATGGCGGCTTTTCTATGAAAATATTGGAGCGAATTAAAACCTTATTTTTGCTATTTTTATTACTTCACAAACGCAGACAATTCGAACAGAAAAATTGAATCGTTGGAACTGTCAAATAGAGTTCATTATTAGTTGAATGGCGGCTTTTCTATGAAAATATTGGAGCGAATTAAAACCTTATTTTTACACATTAACCGTGAAATTCGGTTGCACATAGCTCCTATTGTCCGGTCGGGCACCAGCCTATACGTTTCTCAGAATAATTTTATCATACCTAGTTTGGTAAAATTTCAATTTTTAACCGTTTACGTTTACAAAATAAAGTCCGAATTCGCTTTTCGTAGAATATGTTTATGTATTTAAAGGCGGCGCGGCGAACTCTTTGAACTAGGTACCTACGGCCTAACATATGTTTAGTACCTAAGTTTGCTAAGCCAATTAATACGAAAATTGAGCCTACTGATTAAGTTTATATAACATTATATTTGTTAATAATAATAAAAAATATTATTATAACTTCAAAAAAATAAAATTTTATTACAATTCCTTCACTAATTAATCGAAAGGAACTTCGTTCCATCCGGGTGGCCCTTGACACCTCTCAAGGTTTTTAGTTTTTGAAGGTGGTTTTCTTTTTTTTTAAATAACTTTTTTTTCATTACAAGATTAGACCATGTTCCTATCAGGTAAAGGCATAGCCGCAAGCAATAATTCTGCTGATAAACTAAATTCCATTCGGGAAAAGCCATGGTTGGTGGCTAAAATTATTATAAAATAAATTTAAAATTTACCGATATCAAAATACAGTGTACGGTCGGCGCACGTCTGTGGTAACAATACAAGGTTAAGCTAGCCTTTTATTTTATTGAAACTCCGCACTATGCTAGGCAAGCTCCAGGCAAAAGTGTTACCACTGACATGCGGTTGGCTGTACTACAAAAAAAAATACATTATTACATTACATTATTGAAATTTCCAGGACTGCTACCTACAGAAGCAACAATAACTGCAGAAGTTATTTCCAATATGGATAAATTGTTCGACTGCGTCAACAGTGACACAGCAGATTGGAAGAAGGGAAAATCATATTCCACAAATTTAACCAATGTATCTCCACACCTAAAACATTTTAAGATAATGAAAAAGTTTTTTGAAACTTCGGAATTTGTAGGGTGTCTCAGCTCGCCGCCCTCAAAGCAAGGTTGGATATGGACACTTAACGGAATCGAAAAGCTTTTTAATAATTTAAAAAGAAAACATGCTATTAAAGCCCTGTCTACTCGCCGCCTTCAACAGGACCCTCTTGAAAATTTGTTTGGCACCATTAGAGGAAACTGTGGTGCCAATTATAATCCCACAACTGCACAATTTGTCGCTGGGCTGAAGACGGCCATTCTGTCCAACCTTGCTCACTTGGGGTCAGGCAATTGCGCAGAAGATGACTGTACAACAATGACAAATTTTAAACAAATTTTGTCCAAAACCACTGCCACAAACATATGCACAGAAAGTAACACGGAAAGTCCAATTGTTTCAGACATGCTTTCTTTGATTGAGAATTCTTTTGAAGAAAGTGTGTCTGATTCTGAAGAATTACAGGCTTGTGCATATGTTTGTGGCTTTTTATTAAAAAATCTAAAAACCAAATGTAAAAATTGTGACTCAATTTTGAAAGCAAAGGATACTGGCGAGTTAGTATACACCTTCGTAGCGTTCAAAGAATATGATGACATTAAAAAGAGATTGAACTATGCATCTCAAGATTTAATTAGATGTGTTGAAAATTGCGCCACTGTGTGTAAAAAATTCTTTTTAACGTCATCATATTCTTTGAACTTAAAACAAAATACGATAATCGTACTTTCCGAACAAGTGAATTTTAAATTTTTAATGAAGTGTGAAGAACATTTTAAACTTAATATGGATTTTATTATGAATAGCGTATTCTACATAACAATTAAAAGATTTTGTGTGCTTAAAAATCGCCAATTTACCGAAACACACACAGACAAAGCATTAAAAAGAAAAATAAATATATTACAACATAAATAATGTAATGTTTTGTGTAATAATGTAATGTGTTCGACGACACGGTTGGCGCAGTGGCTGAGCGATCGACTGCTGCGCAGCGTGTTGCGGGTTCGATTCCCGCCCAGGGTAAACATTTGTGCGATGAGCACTTTGTGTTTGCCTTGTGTCTGGGTGTTGTTTATCTATATATGTATGTATTTACAAAAAAGAAATGTATTTGTGTATGTATATCAGCTGTCTGACACCCATAGTACAGGGTCTCCCTAGTTTGGGGTCAGATGGCCGTGTGTGAAAATGTCCCCACATATTATTATTATTTCCATTTATTATTCATCTATACATATAATTTACATTTTTAAATATTAATAAAAAAAATTAAAACATTTAAAAATATAAAAATAATAATATTATTATTATTATTATTAATGTTTTATTGACATTTATTTTCTTGGTTTATGTGTGTATTCGGAAGATTGGCGATTTGAAATTAGACATTTTAAAAATGTTAAAAAAATGGAAACCAAAAATCTATACCATCAAGCTGCATGCCATCTGAGAGCTAATTTTACCCGACTGCCCCAGGAGGGTAATGTTTTTCGAGTGCATGTTTGTATGTACAGAGACCAGCACATCAATCTACAACAATCTGTCAAATTTCTTTGATAGCTTTTCAACTTTATTCAAAAGAATAAGGTTCACATTCAATTGGGAAAATTTGACAGTTTGGTATGGCTTAATGTGCTGACGTTTGTACATCTATTTCTTTAACACGCTCTGTAGCCAAAACGCCTTTATGGAAATCTATTAAGCCGAATCAACACTAATCTAACGATACCTCATATTTATGTTGAAATGGGTTTTATGTTTTAATAGCTTTGTTTATCTTGAAATTTAAATTAATTGTTACTATGCCAAGTCTCAAATTATAGAATATTAAAAAATTATAGAATTTAGAATAACTGTGTTCATTCGTTTCAATAATGGGTCGATGAAAAGAAGACAAAGCTACATTTCTTGAAAGATTTTTTAGTTGAAGATGTGACTGCAAGTCATTATAACATAATCTAGAATATTGTAATAAAAAGGTTTATTTATCTACCCTTAAATTAATGAACACATTTATTCTAAATCCTTCAATTTACATTACGATTTTAGACATGCTGCCATACTTACAATAATATATGTACTTAAAAAAGCTTACATAGGCAGAAAAAACAACATGCATGCATAATGAGCAGTAAATAACATAAAATTATTGGTTTCATATGGAATATTGTTAAAAATCTGGAATTACTTGTTCTGAAAGACGGTTTTATAAATTATCAATCCTGTTATTCAAATTTATGGCATTATACAGATGTTTTTGCCGACATAATTGAGCTACAAAAACAGTCATTTTCAGTGCATTCGTTTTGTAGTTTAAAACAAAACAAAATATTTTTTTTTTTAAGAATTGCAAGTTATTATGCGATTTATTATAAATTGTAAAATTCATTTGTAACAAATTTGTAAGATACAAGTTGCTAATTTAATAAAACGATAAAAAATACACATATTTTATTTATCTCTTCTCATATCTTGAAGGAATTGGGGACTAGAAACAATTCTGTCATTTCCAGGTTACTGCGGAAGGACCTTTAATTTTAAAAGTACTCGTTGGTCTTTCCAAAGTAATCTGGAAGTGCCAGAATTGTTTCTAGTCTCCAAATAAATTACAAATCACTTGATCGGATTTAAATTTTCCGCCTCTATAGTTGTATTGGGGCAGCCCAGAGATGGCGGTACCATCTTAATGAATTTTCTTAGTATGAAGTTGACATTCTTCCCGTCAGGGTATAAATGTTCTGTGGTCTTGATCTAGGCAATGTCCGCTTCCGTTTCGGTCTGTGTACCAGCGTCACGTATCGCACAGTATTCTTAACAAAATAATACCTAGTTACCTTACCTATCTATCTAAACCAGTAAAAGTGTTTAAGTGTAATCAGTGCTCAATAAACTTTGTGGTAACAACAGTCAGCGTTTCATTCAAGCTCTAACATTAATGGTCCTTCGATTGCCTACGCCCAAAATATCGCCATATTTCAAGACGCCATTGTTCCACACGGTTCGTACTTCGGGTCAATTCGTGTGACATCGTGCAAGTTCGTGTGGCGGGGTGGAAGAAATCCAGCGCAAACAATATAAGCGCAAGTGCTGTTTTATCGACGCGACGGAAGACGTTTTACGCCATCTACTGGAAGACAAAGGCATTTCACGGCGAACACGCCAATCACAGCTCGATATTGGTACTACATTACCGACCGACTTCAAGGGCATACATGCCAACCAATACTAGCACACCCAATAGTGCCAACTTCGCTCGTACTGCGAGTAGCGACTCCTACCGCCGCTTCGTGTTCACTCTTCGCTCGAAAAATATCGATATCGAACTCCGCCATTACTACAAATTTTCGGATTCGATCGCGACCAAAAGTAATAACTACGTCTACAATTAGTGATACCACTGGAAATTACAATCAACTTTCTAGTTCTAAACACGTACACGTGTATCTACTCAACAGCTACAGCTTACCAATACCAATTACATGAATTCCAAAATGGAGATCGACACTCTAAAAATTCAAAGAAGTTCCATCAAAGGGAAACTGACTAGAATAGGGAACTATATCTCAAGTCTCGACGTGGTGGAAACCAATTACAACGTTCAAGAACTGATAGTGAGAAAAGCCGAAATTGGTCAAATTTTGGAACGCTATGAAGAGGTGCAACTTAAAATAGAAATTTTGGACAACGCCTCAGAACGCCAATCGATGCACGAACAAGAGCGGGAAACTTTCGAAGGAAAATACTTCACCTGTAAAGCAAAATTGGAAGAGCTAATCGGGGATTCAGCGGATAGAGCATCTGCTAATTTGTCAATTGAGAACCACACCACGTTGTTGGACTCAACCGCCATAAAGAAACCACATGTCAGACTTCCAAAATTGGAACTACCACGATTCGATGGCGACGTCAAGCAATGGCCCGCATTTAAAAACATATTTTATGCATCGGTGGACTACGCAGATATACCGCTGGTCAACAAGCTGCAGTATTTGAAGTCTGCGCTCACGGGGGAAGCCGCCGGTCTAACTGCATCACTGCTCATAACAGACGATAATTATCTAAAGGCTTTAGATATCCTGTCCAAAAGGTATGAAAACAAAACCATAGTAGTTAATTTTCATTTAAAAGCTGCTTTAGTAAAGTTTAATGTAATTTCAAAATCTAACCTTAAAGATTTTCTCATAACTCTGCAACAAAGTCTAGATTCTTTAAAGGCTATCAATCTACCTGTTGATACCTGGGATGTACTGTTAGTATTTTTAATTTGTGAAAAATTAGATAATTCTTTGCGTGCTGCATGGGAAATAAATAGGAAAGAGAATACTATTGCAACATTGTCTGAACTGCTTGACTTTTTGAATTTACGCAGAACTGCCTTTGAATTGTTGAATGATAAATCATCTAGTGATAAACAAAGTGTGAAAACAACGCATGTGGGTTCAAATCAGCCTAATGTCTCATGCACATTGTGTCAAAACAAACATGCATTGCACAAATGTCCCAGTTATCTCGAATTGTCTACTTCTGATCGCATACAGCTTATTAAAACTAAATGCCTGTGTTTTAATTGTTTACAGCCATACCAAGCTAATCATAAGTGCTCCAAATATAAATGTTTAAGATGTCGTGGTAGACACCACACAAGTATACACATAGACAAACAACCTAACAACAATGAACAGGTTAGCTCTACCTTATCTATATTGTGTAATAACACTCAACCTCTACAACCTACTATTACAAACTTACCTGCGCATACTGCTGCATCAACTCAACTCGACTGCTTACAGAGTTCTAATACCAACTCTACAAATAATAATGTTCCTTCAACTGTGTTAGTGTCTAACAATAATACAAATCAAATATTGCTTTCCACAGCTATTATAAGAATCCAAAATGCATCGGGAAGATGGATGCAGGCGTGTGCTCTTCTGGATGCTGGGAGTGAAGTCAACATTGTTACCCACAGACTCGCTTCTATGCTTCAGCTTAAGTTAAATGAAAATGCTATTATTTTACAAGGTGTTGGAAACAACCAACAACAAACAAAAGTGAGTACAGAAGCCAATATTTCATCACGCTACAGCAACTATACAGCTACTCTTTCATTAATTATCATGGATAACATAACTGTGCCGCTACCGCATACTTACATACCTACACAAACATGGCCTATACCAGCTAAACAAGCACAAACACTTGCTGATCCTACATTCTACATCCCTAGTTCTATTGATTTGCTCATTGGTGCAGAACTATTCTATTCTATAATTCAAATTGGTCGCATGAAGTTAGGTCCTAATTTGCCTTACCTCATAGACACAACATTTGGTTGGGTTATTTCGGGTCCAGTGAATATGGATAAGCCTTCTTTGCATTGCACACAACCTGTCAGCATGTTAGTTGCATCTAATTCAACAGATCAGTTATTACAATCCTTCTGGGAACAGGAAGAAACTTCCTCCAAAAGCAAACTCCTCTCGCCTGAGGATGAATTTTGTGAACAACTCTTCGTATCTACTACTACTAGAAATGAGTCAGGCATCTACATTGTCAATTTACCAATTCAGTCGGAACAAGTAAAGGAATTAGGTAATTCATTCAATATAGCTTATAAATATTTACTTCAACTTGAATCTAAAATGCAAAATAATTTGGAATTTTATAATCAGTACAGGGCATTCATACAGGAATTTATTGACCTTGGTCATGCTCATTATATAGAACAGTTTTCAGCTACAGATGACAATTCATATTACATGCCACATTTTGCTATTTTACGACCTGATAGTGTTTCCACTAAGCTTCGCACTGTTTTTAATGCAAGTTCTAAAACTTCTTCTGGTATGTCATTGAATGACATATTATATGAAGGTCCCAATATATACAATGATCTATTTGAAATAATTCTTAGATTCAGACTCTATAAATATGCATTTTCATGTGATATAGTTAAAATGTTCCGAGGAATCTATATAAATCCTCAACAATCGTCATTGCAAAGAATCTTATGGAGAAATTCTAAGTCTGAACCACTAAAATGTATAGAATTAGACACAGTTACGTATGGTACTAAATGTGCACCTTATTTAGCATGTCGTGTAATGCTGGATTTGGCAGAAAAATACAAAAATACATACAAATTAGCTGCTTCTTGTATTAAAAATAATTCATATATGGATGATTACTTGTGCGGTGAACAATCCAAAGACAAATGTCTAAAGCTGTATTCAGAACTCATTGATTTATTAAATAAAGCAAGATTTAAGTTACACAAATGGGCATCTAATATTCCAGATCTTTGTGAAACTGAGTCTAATGAAAATGCAAGATACTTCACTTAGTGATAGAAATGACAAGTCATACAATTTCACACCATCTACTTCAGTGAAAACACTTGGTTTGAAATGGTTACCCACTGTGGATATACTACAAGTGTCTATCCCTAGTCCTAATAAATTACCTTATACAAAGAGGAATATTCTATCTCAAATTGCTCAAATCTTTGACCCTATAGGTATATTAGCCCCTACTACAATTTTACCTAAGCTTTTAATGCAAGAAATATGGAAACTGAATACTGATTGGGATTCTTTAGTCTCAGATGAATTACAAGATACATGGCACAAGTTTATTATAGAATTAAAAAACTTAGATAACATTCAGATACCTAGATATTGTTTCTCTGACATATCTGATAATATTCAATTGATAGGTTTTTGTGATGCCTCCAGTAAAGCCTACGGTGCTTGTTTATACATTAGAGCTACTTACTCTAACAAAATGACTAGTTGTTATTTAGTAGCTGCCAAATCTAAAGTTGCTCCAATCAAAAAACAACAGTCAATTCCAAGACTAGAATTAAATGGTGCGCTTGTTTTAGCAAAACTTAGTAATCGATTCATTTCCTCTACTAAAGACATTATTACTATTGACCAAATCCATCTCTTTACAGATTCATCTATTGTACTTAGTTGGATCAAAACTCCTTATAAAAATAAACTCCATACTTATATATCACATCGCCTTATGCAAATCATTGATATATCCAAAGGTGATGATTGGTATTACATAAATACCAAACAAAATCCAGCTGACACCATCACACGTGGAGTCATGCCAGCGAGCTTACAATCTTGCACATTATGGTGGCAAGGTCCTTCTTGGTTGTCTGAAGATACTACTTTGTGGCCCACAACTTCTTTGGCTCAGCTTCAGGAGCTCACTCCGAGCCCTTCAGTAGTCCCTACTGCTAATAAAACCAGTCTGATCACTCATTGCCAAGACAGTCCTACAAATTATGATTTTTTCTATGATTATTTTTGTAAACATTCAAATTTTACGCGCTTAATTAGGTGTGTTGCTTATTTATTTAGATTCATACATAACCTAAAAAACGTAAACATACGAACTTCTTTCTTAACAGTCTCTGAATTGAAGTATGCTCATGATTTTATAATCAAAGCATGTCAGCATCATCATTACTATAAAGAAATTAGTGAATTACAATCTACTCAGTCAATCCACTCGGACATTCTGTCAAATACTCCTGAGTACTCAAAAGGCAAACAGAAATTGAGTGTCTTAAAATCTAGTTCACTTAAAAAATTAAATCCCTTCTTAGATGAATCAAATCTTCTGAGAGTTGGAGGTCGCATTCGACATTCTGACATTCCATTCAATCAAGCACATCCCCTCATATTACCTCCTAAATGTCATATTACTAATATTATAATACAACACTATCACTTGACATTATTACATGCAGGTATACAAAACACATTATACAATATCAGACTGAAATACTGGCCTATTAATGGAAGAGGTGAAGTAAAAAAATGTATTCACTCTTGTGTTAGATGCACTAGGTACCAGGGTCGAGTCTGTGGTCAGCAAATGGCTGATCTTCCAGCAGCTAGAGTGACATTGACACGTGCATTCAATCATGTAGGAATTGATTATAGCGGTGCTATAGCCGTTAGAAATTCTATGGGTAGAAATTGTAGATATACAAAGGGTTACATCTGTCTATTTGTATGTTTGTCTACTCGCGCTATACATCTTGAATTGGTTACAGATATGTCCTCTCAGTCATTCATTTGTGCTTTGAAACGTTTCATTTCCAGAAGAGGCATACCTACTTGTTTGTATACAGATAATGCTACTAATTTTAAGGGTTCTAAGTCTGATTTACACGACTTGTATAAAATGTTTAAAAACTAAACTTGTTACAGTAATATACTAAAATATGTATCTTCAAACTATATTGAATACAAGTTTACTGTACCATTAGCTAGCCACATGGGTGGTATATATGAAGCAGGTATAAAATCTGTAAAATCCTTAAGAGACATTTGTTTAGTACTAAGTTAACATACGAATTTTTGTACACTGTATTATCACAAATTGAAGGAATACTTAATTCTAGACCGCTCTATCCATTGACGGACTTACCTTATGATTTAACATGTTTAACTCCAGGTCACTTTATCATAGGTACAGCTTTAACTGACTTACCTGAGCCGAGTGTTTTAAATTTGAATGAGTCTAGAATTAACGTCTATCAGAAAATAATGCAAATTAAACAAAAGTTTTGGAAACAATTTTATTTTAACTACTTGTCAGAATTACAATCTAGAAATAAGTGGTCGCAAATACAGAAAAATGTAAACATTGGAGATCTCGTAATAATTAAAGATGAAAATACTCCTCCCACTTGTTGGCCCCTAGGCAGAATAACTTCCACTAATGTTAATAAGACTGATAACTTAGTTAGATCAGCCGTGGTACGCACATCTAATGGAGAATATACCAGGCCTATTCATAAACTAATTTTGTTACCTATATCTTCCTAATTTTAAACTTAAAATATTTTAACATGTATGTAACACTAAATAAAAATTATATACATATACCTATGTATACTTATCTTCTTAATCTGAAAACATTGTAAAGTTGAGCTTGAGCTCTATTAATGTATGATTTTATAAACTTAGGTTCTACATATTTACTAAATTTAAGCACTACTTACAAGTAAACTATAACTATTGATTTACCTATGTAATTTAATTAAGCAGCATCCTAAATAATTCAACTATGATTATTAATCTGTATTTCCATAAGCTACTAGTTAACTATGTACTTACTAACATAGCTTTACCTTTATATAAGGTGCGAGAATGTTTAGTATTTTCAATACTAAATTGTCTATGGCAATCCCTACTAAATTATCTATGTAATCTGTCTTGATCTAGGCAATGTCCGCTTCCGTTTCGGTCTGTGTACCAGCGTCACGTATCGCACAGTATTCTTAACAAAATAATACCTAGTTACCTTACCTATCTATCTAAACCAGTAAAAGTGTTTAAGTGTAATCAGTGCTCAATAAACTTTGTGGTAACAACAGTCAGCGTTTCATTCAAGCTCTAACAACAAGTAAACAAAAAAATGACAATTTTGTCTTGTCTGTGCAGACCGTGTTCAGTGTTGTAGTTTCGGCGACGACGATTGTGTTTTGTGCATTTTGTGATATTTTCCTGATATTTTGCATTGCTTACGGACTCCGATTGATCTTCTAGAGTAGAACTGTTTACTTGGCATTCGTTTATGTTACTTGGAATTGCATCTCGTTTTGGATCTGTTATTGGAAGTGGCAAAATGTCTTCACGCAAGTGTGTTAACTGCGGATTATGTGTAAATCGCATTTCGCGTCACATTGTCCAAGAGCAAACCACAAGAGTGATTTCTTTTATTGCTGAAAGAAAAGACTACCCACTGACCGAATTTCTTCTCGTATCGTAAGTTTTTTTTTATTTGGTTTTTGTATTTGACTTGAGCACAACAGATTTCAGTCTAAAATTACTTACCATAATTTTATTTCAGTATACAATCCGTGTATACAATGTGGTATTTAAAACTCGTTAACTTACTATAAAAACTACCTTTACATATTGATCGCTTGTCGAGACGCGAGACTAAGCGGACGTGTTTTTTGTAGTTATTCCGTATAATGAAATGAACAATTACGTTAAATAAATATAATTATTTGCGCCGTCAGTATAAGTAAAGTGTGTCAGTATAAGTAAAGTGTGTCAGTATAAGTAAAGTGTGTCGTGTGCGACTTGTAATTTATTCAAGTTTATTTTTTAAGTAAGTTGCAAAATGAACTAAACATTTGTGGCTTGGTATTATATGCAGACGTCAATTTTGTCCCTGTCTGTGGACTGGCCTCAGATACCAAGTTGTATAACTCATTGGTTTTGACATGATTTAATACTTTCAACTTGTTGCTATTTCGCTCAAACTTTCACAGAGTCTAGGGGAATAAATGAGATACAAGTATAACATAGGCTAAATGTCACAGCAACACTTTGAAGCGACCAATTTTCGATCCCCCCAGTTTATCATTCTACAGCGCACCGACCGGTTGCTGCTCTGTTCTGTTTGTGTTTTTAAGTATCTAAAAGTGAGTGAATTGTGTGTGTTTTATGTGTTTCGTGTAATAAAAACGTGCCTAGTTGTGTTAGAAACATTTTAGATTGGAGAAACAGACGATTTCGGCCCGAAATAGTCGTTTCAATGAACATGAAAAACCGTTGCAGAGACGCTGATTCATTCCGAGGTATTTGTAGTTTATAGGATTGTTTTAGAAGCAATCTGACTTTATTACGTGTGTTTTTATGTGTCGTACTATAGATATTAGGCGTTTAATTTGAATATTATAATACTTTTCTTGTGGTCAATTTGAACATCAAAATTACGCAAAACTACCAGAATCGTCGAATCCGCGCTAGCCAATCAGAGAGCCGGAATGCGCATTCAAGGTCATGACATCACACGATTTCACAGATCGTTAGAATTAATGGATAGGGCATCCGTTGAATACTTTTTGTTGACTTTATTTTTTATTCGTGATTTTAAGACTGCGCCGAGCGAACACGGCGCGCGGGTAATAGGTATTTACTGCATAGCGCTAGTCGTGTGCGTAGTCACGCACACAATGACAAGTTCGCTCGGTGCCCGCTTGCGTTGCATGGCAGAAGTTGATAACCCAGGATTTTTAAAATTTTAGTGACTGAGTGTAACTTCTGTTTTTAAAAAATTGAGTGTATTGAGTAACTTGAAAAGACGAATACTGTTTATTTAGACGGTTCTGTGTAGGTACATAAATCTGATTAATAAAACTAATCCTACTAATATTATAAACGTGAAAATTTGTTTGGATGAATGTTTGTTACTCTTTCACACGAAAACTCCTTTTTATCCCGGTTTTCCCGTGGGATAATTTTCGAGTAATATCGGGTGAAACCGCTGGTAACACTATATTATGGCTATAATCTGTATTAAATGTATAAAATTTGTACCTATTTGTTTGTACTATAATAATACACAATCCGTTCCCTTACTATTTATCGATTGCGATGAAATTTTGGCGTTGTGGATTAAACGCCCTGGAACTACACTTCGTAAGTAGGTTGGCTTGGTGAGTAAGATGGTAAGATATATGGGTAGGTTGTTATAATAAAACTAGTCTGTAATAAAAAATCTATAATTACCTAATGTAATACCTTGCTTGTTTTACAATTTTACAAAAACATACAAAAAGTGCAGATAAACCTGGTATATTTATTATACAGGTTGCGGTTGTAACGGAAAGGTGTGGTCTACTATATAAAAATAAGTCGGGTTTTCCTTCCTGACGCTATAACTCCAGAACGCACGAACCGATTTCCACGGTTTTGCATTCGTTGGAAAGGTCTCGGGCTTCGTGAGGTTTATAGCAAAGTAGGTAGGTAGTAGGTAGGTAGTAGGTAGGTAGTAGGTAGGTAGTAGGTAGGTAGTAGGTAGGTAGTAGGTAGGTAGTAGGTAGGTAGTAGGTAGGTAGTAGGTAGGTAGTAGGTAGGTAGTAGGTAGGTAGTAGGTAGGTAGTAGGTAGGTAGTAGGTAGGTAGTAGGTAGGTAGTAGGTAGGTAGTAGGTAGGTAGTAGGTAGGTAGTAGGTAGGTAGTAGGTAGGTAGTAGGTAGGTAGTAGGTAGGTAGTAGGTAGGTAGTAGGTAGGTAGTAGGTAGGTAGTAGGTAGGTAGTAGGTAGGTAGTAGGTAGGTAGTAGGTAGGTAGTAGGTAGGTAGTAGGTAGGTAGTAGGTAGGTAGTAGGTAGGTAGTAGGTAGGTAGTAGGTAGGTAGTAGGTAGGTAGTAGGTAGGTAGTAGGTAGGTAGTAGGTAGGTAGTAGGTAGGTAGTAGGTAGGTAGTAGGTAGGTAGTAGGTAGGTAGTAGGTAGGTAGTAGGTAGGTAGTAGGTAGGTAGTAGGTAGGTAGTAGGTAGGTAGTAGGTAGGTAGTAGGTAGGTAGTAGGTAGGTAGTAGGTAGGTAGTAGGTAGGTAGTAGGTAGGTAGTAGGTAGGTAGTAGGTAGGTAGTAGGTAGGTAGTAGGTAGGTAGTAGGTAGGTAGTAGGTAGGTAGTAGGTAGGTAGTAGGTAGGTAGTAGGTAGGTAGTAGGTAGGTAGTAGGTAGGTAGTAGGTAGGTAGTAGGTAGGTAGTAGGTAGGTAGTAGGTAGGTAGTAGGTAGGTAGTAGGTAGGTAGTAGGTAGGTAGTAGGTAGGTAGTAGGTAGGTAGTAGGTAGGTAGTAGGTAGGTAGTAGGTAGGTAGTAGGTAGGTAGTAGGTAGGTAGTAGGTAGGTAGTAGGTAGGTAGTAGGTAGGTAGTAGGTAGGTAGTAGGTAGGTAGTAGGTAGGTAGTAGGTAGGTAGTAGGTAGGTAGTAGGTAGGTAGTAGGTAGGTAGTAGGTAGGTAGTAGGTAGGTAGTAGGTAGGTAGTAGGTAGGTAGTAGGTAGGTAGTAGGTAGGTAGTATGTCAATTCGAATTCAATATTCATAGTTGACAGGACAACGTCTGCCGGGTCAGCTAGTCTTATTATAAAAATTGCTACAGCCCATGTTAAAAAAAAATTATTAGATTTTCCAAATTTGTCATCAGCTGACCAAAATTTGTGTGAGAATACAATAAACAGAAACTGTAAAAGACACAAGAATGGTACCTAATATCAATCTCATTAAAAAAAACATAATAGTTATTTCCAACCACAAAGATTAACTATACGTTATACAAAAATAAAATGCACATTTGCATCTCGGACTGAAGACTGAACTTGAACTTACGAATTTTGGTGCATAATGGAAGAATGTGTTCATGTGATTTATGCTTTTCTTTTGCGTTCTGTTACATTTTTAGATTCTAATTTTCGTTTCGAATCTTTTTGTTTATTTTTTTGATTGATTGCATCAAGAATGTATTTAGGTTCCCTGATACTCATTTGCCTATCTAACCGAGAATCAAGGATTTCAGGCAGTAAGCAATCAAAATAAAAAGCTTTTAATTTTTCTTCCATTTTACACCAAAATTCTTTATCTTCTTCAATAATTTCAACCTTCATGTCCACTTCAGTCCAAACGGCAAATATGCATGTTATTCTTTGTGTAATATGAATTTGTCCTTGTGCTTGAAAGTACCAATCGTGATTTTTGTTTAGATTGATATTACCTTCTTTGTCTCTTTTCCAAAAAGTAATTTTCTTTTGTCTTATGCCATCGTCAACACTCATGTCTCTGGCTGAATAAGGGCATTTAATTTCCACAATTTTGTCCTCTTCTACAATACCATCCGGACTTGCTCCTAAAAATGGTAAATCTTTGTCTATAAATAAACCACACGTTCGTATGGGCATTCCAAGGTGTAGTTCCAATTGATCACGCGCAAGGTGTTCATTGTTTTGACCGTGTTTAATTGATTTCACATGATCTAAATTTTTTTCAGTCACGATACTTTTGACCAAAGGTCCGCATTTTATGAGCCCTCGTTTGCACACTTTCCCAAAAACAGATGCCGTCAGCCGCAGTTTCCGTTCCTGACGCCATTCCATTGAATCGGCCTGCAGAATAGTTCTCCTTTCTAGTGTTTGGCGATCTTTGTCAGATAACGTTATATTTTTCATATGTTCACTCTTAGAAAACTCAAAATCGGCCTCGCTAATGTCAGGTTTTTCGCAAGACTCGCCATAATTTTTGTCGTTTCCACTAATAGTAGGCTTTTTCGTTGTTTTATTAAAAGATTTGTGTAAACTGCGTTTTGCTGATGCCAATCTTTTGAGGTTTCTCTTGGTTTCGAGACGTTTTATAAGTTTGTTTGGACTTTTGAGTAAAATTTTTTTATTCAGGTATGACAGTGGTTGTCTTGAATTGAATGAGACCACTGATGCGGCACATCGTCCAGCATACGACTGCCTGCCTGAGTAATTTATTCTCTTTCCGCCAATGAACTTCGCTATGATGCTATTGAAAACTTCAGCAATGTTGCTATTTACGTTATGCATCAAGCTAGTACTATTATTCACTAATCTGGAAGTGAATTTTAATATGGCTGAAAATATAAAGCCTCCCTCTTTACTTTTCATCATTGGTACCAGATTTTCTTCTGTCTGTAAGTCCCCTTCGGTTAGTTTCTTGCAGTAGTAGGATTTGCATGAGCTATGATTTCCAAACACGTGGTGTGGGCCGTTTAACAAATCCTGTTTCAGTTCCAAAACTTTTTGAGAAAAGGATTTGTCATCTTGCGCATTTATATATTTTACAGCGCCAGTAACTGCACGCCTTAAACGCAGTATATTCTTCTGGACAGCTTTTCGGTACCTTAATGGGTAGATTGTGTTTCTAGTCATCTCATCTAATTTCGTGCAGTAGTTCCGCAATAAATGATTAGTGCATTCAATTTTCTCCACTAACATGTTGCCATACGGTTTTGATTTTTCTATATTCTTATGTGTACTTGCATCACCGTCAGCGATCAATCTTGAATAAATTAGTCCATGAGTTTCTTTTGAAGTTTTGAAACCTTCAACCAGAGCTGTTGATTCCATGGCACTTGAAGAGCCTGTGTAATTCTTAAAACATATATGTTCTGGAATTGCAGTTTTTCTGTTTTCCGCTCTGGCACAAACCATGCAATACTTATTTTTAACTGCCATAAATAAAACTTTCTTTGTCCTATAGCCTATTATTACTGCGGCACCCGACAAAGCATTGTAATTCTTGCGATACGATCTTTTTGACCAGCAGCCATCAGCAACCACAGTAATCATCGGCACTCCGTTCAAGTCCACTTCTCCGTTGAGAATAGCTAGATCGTACTCTTCTTTAGCTGCTTCCTCCATGCTTTTTTCTTTAGCTAATTCCCATAGTCCACAGACCTTGGTATGGCACTTGGCGTATAATTTGTCGGACATACAGGGAATGTCAAGGGAAGCTGAAA
Source organism: Charanyca ferruginea (assembly GCA_947361185.1). Taxonomy (NCBI): domain Eukaryota; kingdom Metazoa; phylum Arthropoda; class Insecta; order Lepidoptera; family Noctuidae; genus Charanyca; species Charanyca ferruginea. The sequence continues at coordinate 46,929,835 of OX376056.1, read as the reverse complement.
CCTGTTCTAAGCCAGAAAACCCCGCTCCTATGGACATAAAACTGCTTACAGCATTATCGTTCAGGTTCAGGTCTGTAGGACTATCTGGTTTTTTACAATTTGTTAATTCTAGTCTTATTCTACACATTCGGCAAGTAAAATAGAATTTCGATAGAAACCCATTTTTTAACTCTTTAATAAGTTTTAAACAACTCAAGTTGCAACCCAGTGGGGAGTTGTGATTTGCAATTTCTTGCAGTTGTTTAAAAAAATATGCGAAATCGACTATTCTATTTCCATGTATTATGATTTCGTCTTTATCTTTGGATTCTTCTGCTATTAAAATTTCTGAATATGAATCCGTATGTTTTGAAGGATCCTGAAATAAGATAAGAAGATAAGTGATTGAGGTCGTGGGTCAAAACAACGGTCTTTTTTTTAGACAAACACTGGCTTTTGACCAAAACTGAAACTTGTTACTACGCATCATAAATATCACTTACGGCGTTAGAAGAATTTCCAGTTTCATTTTCTTTGCTTGCATCAGTAATGGATCTACAAAAAAATATATACATATATCTTGTAACGACCAAAGTTTTCAATAAAGCAAATTCGCAATTTTAAGAAAAATATTGTTCCATCGTCGTGGAGTAATTACACCCTAAAAACCTATTACACGATACCCATATCGAATGTTTGAGAAAAACTAGCAACCGAAATCATGGATTTAAAAACTAATGTCAGATTTGCAATCGCCACTCCCAAAAACATACTACTCGACACCCATATCGAATGTTTGACAAAAATAGCATCCGCCATCTTGGATTTTAAAATTGATGTCAGATTTGCAATCGCCACCCCCAAAAACCTATTACACGATACCCCACATCGAATGTTTGACAAAAACTAGCATCCGCCATCTTGGATTTTAAAATTAATGTCAGATTTGCAATCGCCACCCCCAAAAACCTATTACACGATACCCCATATCGAATGTTTGACAAAAATAGCATCCGCCATCTTGGATTTTAAAACTAATGTCAGATTTGCAATCGCCACCCCCAAGAACCTATTACACGATACCCATATCGAATGTTTGACAAAAACTAGCATCCGCCATCTTGGATTTTAAAATTAATGTCAGATTTGCAATCGCCACCCCCAAAAACCTATTACACGATACCCCATATCGAATGTTTGACAAAAACTAGCATCCGCCATCTTGGATTTTAAAATTAATGTCAGATTTGCAATCGCCACCCCCAAAAACCTATTACACGATACCCCATATCGAATGTTTGACAAAAAGTAGCACCCGCCATCTTGGATTTTAAAATTAATGTCAGATTTGCAATCGCCACCCCCAAAAACCTATTACACGATACCCCATATCGAATGTTTGACAAAAATAGAATCCGCCATCTTGGATTTCAAAACTAATGTCAGATCTGCAATCGCCACCCCCAAGAACCTATTACACGATACCCATATCGAATTTTTGACAAAAACTAGCATCCGCCATCTTGGATTTTAAAGTTAATGCCAGATTTGCAATCGCCACCCCCAAAAACATATTACACGATACCCCATATCGAATGTTTGACAAAAACTAGCATCCGCCATCTTGGATTTTAAAATTAATGTCAGATTTGCAATCGCCACCCCCAAAAACCCATTACACGATACCCATATCGAATGTTTGAGAAAAAATTGAACAAAAATTACATCCGCCATTCTGTTGGGTAAAAAGAAATAATATAACAAAAAAAAATAGAAATACGTACTTTTTCAGAGAACAGTATTTTTTTCGGAAATTAGCGCCAATTTTCTTCTTATAATATTTTTCCTTATGCTTTCCCATTTTACTAAAACAAAAATACTTACATAAAAAAAATGTTACAAAAAAATGTATTGAAAAGTAAAAAAAAATAAACAGTAAATATTAGATATGCACAAAGTCATTATCAACTCAAAAAAACAAAAATATGACTTACCTTATTCGACCGATTGCGTTTGCGTTTGGCAAGGTATATGTACACAATAGATCGCGAAGTATCGTTAGCGGCGTGTCGCTCCCCGATGAGACGTGACCACTCTCCGAGCTCTCGTGGACGACTGAACTTTCGACCGGTGTACGTTGCGTATGATTCAAAACAGCGCGCGCAGCGGTTCAATTTTAAACAAAATATTGTCTAAAATAACCAAGCGACATTTTCGAAAATGTTAAAACGACAAATTGTAGTATGTATATTAAAGATTGATATGAATTAAAGTTTGTGAAAAAATTCAACAGTTTACTATCAAAATTTAACTAAATACGAGCATGCTATTTTAAGATTTTTGTCCATCTTTACGTATTTTTGTTATTTAAACAAGACAATAATTACAATTTTTGCCGACGAAGAATTGTTAACACATTCATTGTGGTACTCAAAACATATTTTGTATGGTAATTATGGTGACAGTATTGATGATATCCCTTTAACCGTGGCGGCCGTTTTGTATTATTTTGCTCGGCGCCCTCTTAAATGTTGAACGTGTTGAAACTGAAAATTTTGTAGGTGTGTGTTCGTGTGTGTGTGTCCGTCAAGAAATACCGACCAATTTTTTTTTTTTTTAAATTTTTAATTTTTTTTTTTATTATTATTATTTTTTTTTATATTTTTTTTACACTCTTTATACTTTTTATACACTCTAAAATACTTCAAATAATAATATATTTTTGATTTCAATGTAATTTTTTATTATTTACATGTGTCCGTATTTGCCGTATCTATATTTTCTGTGATGTGTTTTCGTGCTGGTAATTTTTTAGTAAAATTGTTCGTTTTGATTGTTGATTTGTGTAATGTTTTTGCTTCCAGCATGCATTTTTTATTTGCCTACCGTTTTGTAAATATCTTCAACGTGTAGAATATTAAATAAGATTTCAAATTGAGGCAACAGAATTTAAACAGTGATCCAAAGTGTGAGTAGGTGTTTTTTGCGCTAGTTTTCAAGTGGTTACTTTGGAAAGCCAATACTATTAAACTATACATTTTTATCAACTGAAACTCTGTCTGTGCCAAGTATGTGAACCAAACATTATTAATAAAATGTAACCCAAGCCACCAGACGTGTAGCGTTCTTAGAATTGATGTGTAAACAAGCCCATACTTTTGTTTCGAATGCGGGCACTCGTAAATGACGTCATGGTTTGTTTAGCTTGTGAGATGAAAAAAATGTATGGAGCGGTCTGTTCTTTTGTTTTATTTATGTGAACTAATGTGTATTTGTGGAGATAAAACGAAAAGTTTGTTGAATAAAAGGATTACTATTTTTTTTAAATGTCTGTTACACAAGAAACGGGGAAAAAGTCGCTCACACCGAACAAACATTAAATTTCGAATACATTACAACGTAAAACTATACTTAACCATATATGACCTGTTAGGAAATTTAATAGCGATTCCAATGATATAACTGGAAACGAGCTAACTAACGTAATTTCGGAGATATCGTCGTTTTAATCAGACGTGTCGGAACGGCATGCGGCCACCCGTGCGGCCCCACAGATGAGGCGCTTGCGCGGATTTTGGCTTGCGCGGTTCAAGGGTTAGAACAATAAATCAAGTGTTTCGGGTAATATGTCGAACCCAGGATCGAGCCCGTTTAGTCGTAGCCAGTTACTACGGCGAAGTCCCCCACCGACGCCTACTGAACCTCTACCCCCGAGCAACCCAATTCCACCAGCACCCGAAGACAATGAATTGCCGTCTGAAGTCATCAGTACGCCGGAGATCCAGAAATGGCTAGGATCTATAGACGCCATTCTGAATGAAGTATGCCTTATTGTCGGTGAAGGGAAGATAAACTCGGACCAGAAGCTTCGTGTTACTAATCTTTGCCGGAAGGTCTCAACTGGAACTGCTCAGATGGCCGTCTTATACCAGTCATTAAAGCAGAAAACGATCCAAGCCCACTCCACAATCCAGCACCTACAGGATCACCAGAACGTAGTGAACTCTCTCCAGCAGTTCAAGGAAGTAGTTGAAACAAAGCTAAATTCATCAGGCAATAGTTCTTACGCTAGTATGGTGAAGAAAGGTGCCGATAACTTTGTTCGTCCTGCAAATCTGAGTTCAGTGGCCATCTATCCCAGTGATAAAACCCAAACAAGTGACGACACAAAGTCACTTGTTCAAAAGTTAATCTCCCCCGAACAATTATAGCTACAAACCCGTGGCCTGAGAAAAGTGAAAAATGGAGGCGTTCTTATTATCACTGAAAATAAAGGCGACATTGAAAAACTCAAAAAGTCGGAAAAATTAGTTTCATCAGGCCTTTAAATAGAAGAACCTTCCAAACGTCGCCCTAGGGTTGCTGTCATTGGTGTTCCTGTTGCCCTTACCGAGAAGGAGGTATTTGACTGTATCTACGAGCAGAACCTCTCGGACAAGTTGCCGAATATTACTCGTGAGTCTTTCCTTGAGAACATCAAACTGAGCCATAAATCGGGTAAGAAAGACCTTCCTACTTGCAATTATATCTTGGAACTACCCGCTAGCATAAGGAAAATAATTGTAAACCAAGGCCGAATTTTTATAAATTGGACATCATGCCCTGTGAGGGACTTCACGATAGTCACCAGGTGCTTCAATTGCCAACAGTTCGGACATGCTGCCAAGTTTTGCCGGGAAACTAGTCCTACCTGCAACCACTGTGGTGAGACTGGACACTCCTTTAAGGAATGTACCAGCAAATCTTCTCCCTCTCAATCTGCGACGTGTAAACGTTTCAAGAGAAAATGTGACCATCCTACTGGTGATGATAGTTGCCCGGCGCGCAAATATGCGGAGTTAAACTATATAAACTCAATAGACTATGAAGGCGCCTAAGAGCGCCACCGAATACTTTGTTTAGTTAGCACATAAAAGGTACTTTATTTTATATTTATACTTAGTTTGTAACTAGCATGACAAATCAGCTAATTTGTGATCTAGATAGTTTTTCTGTGTCTGAATCTTTAGTCTGTAATGTTGAGGACTGTAAGCAACTTCTTCCTTCTGGTAACAAAACATTGACCTTGCTTACACAGAATATTCGCAGCATAAATCGAAACATGAACGGCTTTGAAGTATTACTACAGAATCTAGACATAAGCTGTGATATTATTGTCCTAACAGAATGTTGGCTGTCAAAACAGACAGTCAATTTACCATCCCTTGACGGCTATTATTCTTATAAATCCGATAGAAACATAAACCAAAACGATGGATTAGTAGTATATGTTAAAAATAATTTACGTACGATCAAAGAAGAACCTGTATTCCAAGATAGTAATTGCTTATTAATCAAAATTATTCCCGATACGGTAGTCATGGCTATATATAGGCCTCCTTCTCAAAATATGGACAGATTTTTAGAATCACTTGACACAACCTTAAAAAACCTATCGTCTTTTAAAAACATAATACTTTTGGGTGATATTAACATCAACATTGCTTCCGGGAAACCAGATACCTATGTACATATTTATCTGAATATTTGCTCATTTCATGGATTATTACCAGCTCACCATTACCCCACGCATCAGAGCGGTTCGTGCTTAGACCACATCATCCTAAAAGCAAATAAACCATCCAAAACATTGGTTACTAATTCTTTGCTTGCCGATCATCAAGCTGTTTTACTAACATTAGAAATAAGTTCACCTAGAAAAAACTGCATGCGTAGCTGCACTAAAGTTAATATGACTAACCTTGAAAATGACGTACGCGGTATTAATTTTGACCCTGTTTATAATTCAAACGATGCAAATATTTGTTTAGAGTATTTTATAATTTCACTACAACATGCTATTAAGAAAAACACATTCACTAAGATTATGCCTAGAAAGTATAGTTGTATTAAACCATGGATCACACCCGGTCTAGTGCGCTGTATAAGACATAGAGACAAACTTCACCTAAAATCGAAACTCGCACCTGATAACGAACTACTTACAGTTACCTATAAAAGGTATCGAAACTTCTGCAATAATCTTTTGAAAAAATTAAAAAATCAGTATGATAAAAATGAATTACAAAAGGCGGGGAAAAATAGTAAACTTGTGTGGAAATTCATAAAAACTCATACATTTAGATCGAAAAATACCGAACCACCGTTTGATTTACTAATGACAGAAACCAACCCGTCCGAAGCAATGAACAAAATAAACAATTATTTTGCCAACGTCGGTAAAAATTTAGCTGAAAAATCTTTAAATTCTAGTAATTTATCCCGTCAACAATCGGCAACGACATCCTCTACACTAAATTCTTTTGTTTTATTAGATATTGACGTTTACGAAGTAGTAAGTATAATAAACGGGTTAAAGGATGTTTGTGCTACAGGGTGGGATGATATACCTAATAATATACTTAAAAGATTTAAATACCTATTAGCGCCTCCGCTAACACACATTTTTCAGCTATGTTTATCTAACGGAATATTCCTTTAGCTTAAAAAAGCTGTGGTCACACCAGTATTCAAGTCTGGAGACAAAAACTGTGTGAATAACTACAGACCCATTTCAGTGTTAACAGGACTCTCAAAAATTTTAGAAAAAATCATTAATAGTAGATTGATAAAATATCTGGAACATAACAGACTACTTTCAGATAATCAATTTGGTTTTAGGCCTAAAAGATCAACTAGCCAAGCAGTACACAAATTTACTAATTATATTTCTACAAATTTAGATAATGGTATGCACACAATTGGGATCTTTTTAGACCTTGCCAGGGCCTTCGACACAATTTGTTGTACTTCACTTCTGCACAAGCTTGAAACACTTGGGATAAGAGGAACACAACTTCTATTATTTTCGGATTATCTCAGCGATCGTCATCAATGTGTCAAAATTGATCAGTATACAAGTTCTGAATTGAAAAATAGTTCTTTTGGCATTCCACAAGGCAGTATTTTAGGCCCTACGTTATTTTTAATCTATATAAATGAACTGTGTAGCCTGTTACTCCAAAATGGTGTCATAATATCTTACGCGGATGACACTGTCCTATTGTTCTCAGCTAAATCAAGAGTTGAGGTCTATAAACATGCTCAGAGTGGTTTTAACACTGTGTCTAATTGGCTTCATAAAAATCTTCTAACATTAAATGCAGATAAAACTAAATACATTTTATTTACAATGAGGCATACTAATATACCGCTTACTAATCTGAACATTTACGCACATAATTGTAGCACGTACGCTGACAATGCATGCTCTTGTATCACTTTAACGAACGCTGACTATCTGAAATATCTAGGTGTCACTATTGACCCCAATTTAAATTTCCGTAAACATATAGATTTGCTATGTACTAGAGTGCGCAAATTAATATATGTTTTTAAGAATTTACGGAACATAGCCGATTATAAATTAATTAAACAGGTATATTTAGCTTTGTGTCAATCCATTCTTACCTATTGCATAACTTCGTGGGGTGGTGCAGTAAAAACCATTTTACTTCCATTAGAGCGTGCTCAAAGAGCAATTCTAAAGGTTGCCACCTTTCGCCCTTTTAGATTTCCTACGCACCAGCTTTACATAGCATGTAAAGTACTTACAGTACGGCAATTATTTATCTTAAGCAAAGTACTACACCAGCACACTGCACTTCCTTTTAACCCAATACCTTCCGACAAGAGAAGGAAGGACCTGGTCTGCACAAAGCCTCAAACTAGACATGCATTTGCTAAACGATTTTTTGTTTTTTTAGGACCTTTCCTTTATAATAGGCTTAACATGTCACTAGGCTACTATGGTTTATGTTATAAAGAATGTAGTAAAATATTATCTGAATATTTAGCGATTCTCAATTACACAGACACAGAAATACTTTTAGAAGTTTTGGCATAATGATAAAGTACTTATTCTTGTATATTTACATTAGATTTGTATAGGTTTACTTTTAGATAATAATGTACTATGCTTTTTCTCAAAATTGTTAATGGATTATTATATATTAGTTATACTTTAAACTTCACTGCCCAATTAAATTATGTAGGTACAAAGTGATGGCCTGAAACACAGGTTTGAATTAACCTAGATCGGGCGGGTTGCTACCTAATATTGTTTTCCGAACCATCATTACTTGCACCAGTTATGTTATATAAATATCTTAGTTTTACTTTATTTTAAGGCATTACACTTGTATGGGAGTTATTCTTTTTGTTGACTAAATGTACACATTTGTAAACGTTATTTTAATAAATAAATTATTATTATTATTATTGATTTTATTTAAATTAATCCAACTTATTGAAGTTTTGGTGTTATAACAATGAATGGAATTGGTATTTGGAATGGGTTCATAAGCAATTATTTTATTTCACAGATTACGGAACATGATAACATCTTCCAGGCCTGTTTAGATGTTATAATGATGAGGGTTAATCAAATTATCCATGGAGAAATATCAAGGAATGACAACCAGGTTCCTGAAAGTAGTCATACTCAAGTAGTGGGTCACTCTAAAGTATGCGTTATGTGTGGACGTTCAATCCTTCGAAGAAAGGCTGACCAAATATTACGCAGCAATCCCTCAGGACTGCAACAAATGATTGCTACCATCGTAATGAATTCAATTGAATCACAAGAAGTAAGTCAGACACTTATTACTAACTAGCTTCTGCCCGCGACTTCGTACGCGGATCCAGTTGCTTATGCCAGCGACAGCGGGGTCGGCAAAATCGAAGATCTGAAACATCTGATGTCGAATTCTAAGAGCCCGGGGACGGGAAAACAACGGGATGCGCGAGATGATTCGAGACGTTCAAAAAGTACAATTTTGAATCATACCTCCGATGGCGGAATATGTGGCGTAGTCAATCATAGGAGTATACGTAAAGGAACTCCGTTCCTTACCAACCCAAGGAAGGTCGCCATGACCTACGGCTATATCTTGAGACACATCCGAATCTTCAGATGATATCGACATTCTGTTCAGAGAATGTCGAAGTCGATCAGAATTCAAACGTTCATTGCGCTCTTCTTCTGTCTCTTCATGCCGTACTCCAGCAATTCTTTTTCTCTCACTTTCTAACTGATTATGAATATTTTGTTGTGTGCGTGTTCGGGATAATCTATACTATAATATTATAAAGCTGAAGTTTGTTTGTTTGATTGGTTGAACGCGCTAATCTCAGGATCTACTGGTTCGAATTAAAAAAATCTTTTTGTGTTTGATAGTCCATTTACCGAGGAAGGCTATAGGCCAATGCGAAGCTGGGTCGGGTCGCTAGTGTATGATAATCTCGATCAATAGTTAGTCGTGCATCACGTTCATCATTCGGTTCAAAAGACCTGTTAGTAGATGTGCGAATACGCTGAGAACTCAAGCGTGATTCTGTATCGGTAAACGTTTCCGATTCGCGAGACAATGCATGTCGCTCACGATCAGCGGACAGTCGCGCATCACGTTCCGCAGCAGATGCGTAGATACGCTGAGAACTCAAGCGCAATTCTCTATCCGTGAACGTCTCCGACTCGCCAGACAATGTATGACGTTCACGATCAGCGGTCAGTCGCCCATCATACTCTTCACTGGTCTCTAGAGACCTGGATGTAGATGCGTAAATACGCTGAGAACGCAGGCGTGCTTGGCGATCAGAAGAGGTTTCCATGGAGCGAGTTGCAGCCTGATGTTCTCGAACAGCATCAAGTCTCTCCTGACGCTCGTCGGTAGATTCTTGGGATCTTATGATCCTCAATCTTTTAGCTCCTTTGGAACATTGGGAAAGATTTGACCTCTTTCTAGGCATGGTTATAGTTTTATTGTAACGAAGATACCTGATCAATTAAAATCTAAGTGACTGCTCCCCTCTGTTACCGGGTAGGCTACCGTGTCACGAAGATAAATGGAAAAAAAGGAAATTAAACACCCAGATAACATAAGCCCGAAGGCATATTTACTCGATAAATTAAAAAAAAATGGGAATTTTGGCCAGTAGAGTCAAATTTTCAATGATATACCATCGTCATCAATAATCAGTCCTAAACTGTTACCGCTTTCACCGCGTGGAGGTACTCCCAGCTTATGTTATTTTATAAGATACAGTGAAATTAGTGATAGCTTTTATTTTCACATCAGATGTTTCTGATCTTCGATTTTTATAAGTCAACAGGAAATGCTCATCAGACCGAACAACTTTTGCTAAGACGTCATTCCTATATGTGTCATGGTGTAGCTGGGCTCTTGGAGTTCCACATCAGGTGTTCCAGATCCTCAAATTTATTCTCTCAGCAGAAAATGCTCATCACGTGGAACAATTTTAGCTATGGTACCATTTTTGTATCTCTTATAGTTTAGCTGGTCTGTTGCGGTTCTGCATCAGGTGTTCAAGTTTCCAAGATAAATTATAGCCTATATGTTGCCCAGACTTAATACCTATACAACAAAAGAAAAACATTCAAATCCGCCCAGTAGTTCCGAAGATTAGCGTGTACAAACAAACAGACAAACAGACAGAATTTTTTTTTTGGATTCGTGCTCTATTACTGTTCCTAAACCCCCCTCAATTATTATTTTTTTAATATATTCAATGTACAGACACAGTTTTGTTACTGTTTTATTATATGTATAGAAGATATTTCAGCTATATTATTTGTCTGTAGGTATTTGTTGTAATGATCATCTCAGAGGAGGAACTATGGCTCCTGAGAAACAAGTATTTATTAAATTAATTTAGGATTACAACTTGTTCATTTCTATTTCCATTGTCCACTGTTTGTACAATTATACCCGTTGTTATTTGCTTATATAATGTTACTGTGTGTAAAATGTACGGTCGCCAAAGGAGATAAGTAACCAGTCAAGCACACAATAAAACTATATCGCTGCTATACGTACTGCTCACAATGACAGCCACGCAAACATGTAACTCGTAGCGCTAACGTCTACTAAATGATAGTATAACATGATTTCGCACTGTAAGTCAGTTGCTCTCGCGGCGCAACTGGTAAGCAATCAACCTGTAGTAACAAATGGTTTGAGTTCGAACCAAGAGTTTACTATAATATTGTTTTTGAGATTTTGTAATTTAGAGTTAATATACTAACTGAATAAAACCCTAATCTGACTAGTTTGAGAATCTACTACAAGTTTCTTGCCTACTTATAATTATTTGCTAGTTTAGAAGCCGACTACCCGCTTTTAAAATATATTCCTGCCTTCAATTGTGAACTTATGTATAAATCAGTCTGCATTAGCAACTACACATAAACTCCTTCTTTATTACTTACACTTCGAATTTTATGATTGTTATAAATTGCTTAACTTGGACCATGCATCATTTAACTATATTCTAAAAGCTCAGATTATTGTTTTGCAGAGGCAAAACATTTCTGTTAGTGAAATCGCAAGACGCCTAATGATTTCGGTGAGTAAAATTATTATTAATAACAATGTTATTTATTATGTCACCGTGACCCAGTAATTTAAATAAGATGTTGTGTGAATAGTTGGAAATAATAGAAAATAAGACCAGAGTATTTATTTTTAACTGCATAAACATTCCCTACATCGATATTTAATATAAAAATATCATTATCGTATTACACAGTATTATAACAGTAGTTTTTTTTTATCAGTGTTTTGTAATGAAATATTTTAAAGAGAGAGAGAGAGAAGAGAATATGTTTGTAAATGAATAAGAGATAATAATAAAATAAATTTTCTCAAATGATTTTATATATATTTCCTAATATATTTAAAAAATAAAATTGCATGTACGTGAAACCTGCTTACTTTGCCACTTTTTCATGTGTCAAAAAGTTTGATTCGCTTTAAAAAAATATAATTATATGAAAACATAATGAGTAACCTACACCTAGACGTAGTAAATTTCATGCAAATTTATATTATTACCAAATATCTATTTAATTTTTGTAAATTAAAATATTTTAAACATAAAAACAAATATGGCAAAGTCAGCTGTCACTTCTGGTAAATTTGCCATATGAAAATAAAAATGAAATTTTTGGAGTTTATGAGGTTAGAAAGTAATATATTTACACTCTTCCTATATCTCGTAAAATAAAAGTGAAAACTTGATATTATTTAGCATTGGTCATTTAACTCTCTAAGAAGGTGGCAAATTCACCAACCTTTCCAAAATATTTCATAGTAAGAAGAAGTTAGGGTTAGGGTTGTCAAATAAAAATGTTTTCATAGTAGGAAAAATTTAAAAAGAGTAAAAAAAACATAATCAGTTTTAGTGAGATCAACACGCACTATTATTCGTTGTGACTAGGTATTCATTAATATAGACAGCGTCTGACTAAATTTACTGATTTACTGACAATATTTTGTACACAAGGTACTCCTGAAATTAGCCTAAAGGTAAACTGGATAGCGACTACAACATTATAGACTTATACACGTCCCATCAATGTTAAACAGTGTCTAGTCAAATCATTTCGATCTATTTACGGGACTTGTAAAAGTCACAAGCAGTAATTGCCACGATCTAAAATATTATTTCCAATGGAAACAACATTTTAGATGGAAAAGGAAATTAAAAACATGTATTAAAAAGTATTGTGAAATTGCAACGCTATACAGTATTTGCGCAAATAACTAAATCACTTCACATATTTAATTCTAACTGACCCAAAACAAAAAAATACTTTTTAAATTACCCGCCACCCTGTGTACCTTTTGTAAAACAACCTTCATTTAATATCTGGGTACCTACCTAGGTACTTATATTATAAGTAGGTACTTACAACGACAATTTAATTAAAATATTCATAAGAAATGTGGCAGCCCTAACGTCCAACAAAACATGGCAAAGTCACTATCACGGACGTTGTGATTGGGGTTGTTGAATTTACCAACACCAATTGCGAACTACAGGTAGCTTGTAGCACAGTAAATCAGCTTTTATTTAGTTAAAGAACATTATGCTAACATAATATCAAAAAAGTACCTACGTAGGCAATGCTTTTCCCGTTTGTTTTTGTAAAAGTTCCGGAGTACTAAGTTTTACGCCGCCAACATTCGAAAAAAGTAACCGCCGAAAATGACATCTTAAAAACAAGCTGGGTTGCCACATCTCATTCGGTGTTACCATTTAACTCATAAACTTTACCATAAAGGCATACATACATGACAAAAAACTGTTATTAAGATGTAACTACACTTTTTCCCTCAGAAGTTGGCTATGGCAAAGTCAGCAACCGTTGGCAAAGCTAGCAGGTTCTACTATTGAAAATAATTAAAAAAAGGATTCTAAATAATGTATGAAAATATTGGTTAAAACTTATTACACAATAAATGAATAATGAGATTGTGTGTATGTGTAAACTAATATAGTAAATAATAAGTGTCATAATTATATTATATAAATTTATTAGTATGATTTTGAATAAACCATATTATATATTTATAAGTATATAAATTGTGTTTATATAATAAAAATATATTCTCTGCATTGTTTTCATATTGTGAAATTTTTATTTCTTAATTTATAATTTGGACGGTGTATTTAGTTCTAATATTATTTTTACTTTTGTTGTAGAAAAAAACCGTTCAATGGTGGATGTGTGTGTTCGACTGTGCATCGTGACGCTGAGACAGGCGAAATAAACCATCGACGTCGCCTGTCTGGACCAACACCATTGGCTTACACAAATGCTTCGCCTCGGCACCGTGAGATTGTTGCCCCCCATACATCAGATCCATTTGCTAAGACCAGCATAACATTACAGCAGCGCACAACGTCACTATGCAAACTATACGGAACCACCTGCGGGCGATCGGTTTGACATGTTGCAAACCGCCGCCGAAATTTTATTATCTACTGTGCACCGTCAACAACGCGTTCGCTTTGCGAAGGAATGTCGGCACTTGAATTGGCAAAACAATGTCATCATATTTACTATGAATAATGTTTCATATCAGATACGAAAAATACTATGGAGAAAAAAAGGAGAACGATAAACTGAGTTCAATATTTTTAAATATCATTATTTTTTAATAAGTATATAAAATATCCCATTTTATTATTAATTACGGATTATCTTGAGAAAGTGTGATATCGAAAATCACCGCCGACTTATTAACATCTTTAACTATCTTTAAACAGACATTCGTATTGTAATCTATTATTGTCCTAAAAGCTGTGTTGGTAATACTGTTCTCGATACCGGTGAATTACAATATTGTATAATTATTTATATATGTGTGTGTATTATAGTGATTGTATGTTCTAAATAAAATAAATACTGTTGCATTTACAATAAATGCATGTTAACTTGTGATGTTCTTTTATTTTTAAATATAGATATTATATTAAAAATGGTTTTATTTATTTAAGCTAAGTATTTTAAATAAATAAAACCATTTCTTAACAAAAGGAATTGCTTTTGTGTAAAATTTTGTATCGCAAAAAGAATCATCATTTCAGAGATTTGAACTCACACAGTAGTAACTAGCAGTATTATGACTTATTCGTCGGGCTACGAACGCTTCAGAATTTGATGCGAAATTATGTTATACTATCATTTAGAAGACGATAGCGCACTCACTCTACGAATGCGATGTGTGCGTAGCTGCGAGTAGTACGTACAGCAGCAATATAGTTTTGTAGTGTGCGTGACTGGTTACTTATTTCCTTTGCCGTAAATAAATAACTATTATTATTATTATTTTGTATAGTAACCAACTGTTAATCATTTATCTTGGTTATTTAAGCTTATTTGGTTTTATGTTAATGTTCACAACTCAAAATTCATTTTTTTTATTTAAGCTTACTACAAGAGACAGAGTTTGTCATTCATGCTGGATGAAAGCAAGAAGGACTGCTCTGCGTATGCAGGTAGACCAATCAGAGAGGGAATCAGTAGTGTTACCTCCAGCAAGTGTGGTATACGAAGAGTCTGGAGGTAGAGCATAATTTTGTAACACCTGAACAACAATCTTCAGCAATTGAGCAGTCGGAAATAACTGACTACGAAGATATACGAGAACTCAATCCCAGTGTATCGTCATCTTCATCCGAATGGATTCCTGATGTGCCATCAGTGGTTACGCAAAATGTTCCTGCACAAGGTGTAACTATCAGACATCAAAACTACAGACGAGCTCCCAATACTGCTGCACGGTGTATATTTCAAAATTGTACCCATCGGGAGCTACATCGGATTTCTGACGATTTGCGCATAAAAATAATAGTTGACCATCATTTTTACTTGCCTGTACATGCCAGGGTCTGTAGTGACCATTTAATGAGCAATATCTGGGACACTTTGTACAATTCAGAAAATAGTAATGCATTGTTCACAGTGTGGAACAAGTAGAACATATGTTTTCTTTTATTAATTTCAAACAGTACCAACATTAATGATTTTATATTGAAACAGATGATCATCTATTTTTAAAGGATTGGCCAAACAAAAAATCCTTTAAAAATTCAGGAATTTACTGAATGAAGTTCCTCAAATTCAAGCTTGCATAGCTTGAATTTGAGGAACTTAATTCGGGGAGTAATTGGTTTAGTAGCATATTTAAAACCATAGTTTGGTATCTTAGATGGGCCAGACATGGACAAAATGTAGCCTTGATGAAATATTTATAAGAGAATTATATTTAAAAAAAAAGTATAATTTAATGTGTGTTTTTATTTGTCGTTTTGCAAGTAGAGAGAATTATGTAAGTAGAGCTGTTTTTGAGAAATTAAAAAAATGCTGATGTAAGATACCCAGTTACATAGGAATAATCCTATGTAACTGGGTATCTTACATCAGCATTTTTTTTTTTTTTTTGGGTTATCTTTATAGATAACCCAACTCTATCACATATTATGTAGAACATAGACTCGTAGAGTGAGTGGGAGGTGAGTTAGTTTGCCTGCACGCGACTAACTAAGGTTGTTGCTTGCTAGTTCGAAGTACTTTATGTTCAAATCACGTTCAAATAAATAAATAGGTATGCACCATAAGTGATAGCCAATTATTATTAAATAATTCCGATATTGGCCACGCGTAGACTTTCTAGCGTACACATTTTTTATCTTAGAGATGAAAACCTTAATGCCACAGATTAATTATATATAAACATAACCTTAAAAAACATATTTCATAATTACTTGATTCTCCTACCTTTTAAAAATATGTTAAAGGCCGTACTTAGCTTTTATTAAATTGGCGAATAAAACGACATGTTTCATCAAGTTACGTTTTGTTTGATTTTACTAGTCCAAGCATGTTAGCCGAGTAGCCATTGTTCTTTATTTGTTGCATTGACCAACACTATTTTGGATTATTATTACGTTATAGTAATGTGTCGTTCTTTTCTTAGACTAGTTCTTTTCTTATTACTAAACGTGCTCGCTAATAAATAAATAATAAATACATAATACATACATAATAAATAAAAAATAAATAAATAAATAATAAATAAATAATAAATAAATAATAAATAAATAATAAATAAATAATAAATAAATAATAAATAAATAATAAATAAATAATAAATAAATAAATAATAAATAAATAATAAATAAATAATAAATAAATAATAAATAAATAATAAATAAATAATAAATAAATAATAAATAAATAATAAATAAATAATAAATAAATAATAAATAAATAATAAATAAATAATAAATAAATAATAAATAAATAATAAACAAATAATAAATACATAATAAATAAATAAATAATAAATAAACAATAAATAAATAAGTACCTAATAAATAAAAAGGTAATAAAAAAAAATAAAAAGAAAAAAATAATAATAATAAATAAATAGTAAATAAATAAATAATAAATAAACAATAAATATAAAATAAATAAGTAATAAATAAATAATAAATACATAATATATACATAATAAATAAATAATAAATACATAATATATACATAATAAATAAATAATAAAAAAATAAAAAAAATAATAAATAATAATAATAAATAAATAAATGTCAACGCTACAATATTTTGTAGGCGCTGTAACTTGTTATAATTACACCTAGGTACATATAATTAGGTAGGTAGGTAGGTAGGTATATAAACTTACTTTTTAATTTTGCCTTTATTCAGATATATTTGAAATAATGTGTAGGTAAAAAGGGAACACACAACCACAACACACATCAAAGGAAAGGTAGGTACAGAGGCCAGCATATCAAGCTACAACAATGTCAAATTACTTTGATAGATTTTCAACGTTATTACAAAAGAATAAGGTTCATATTCATTTGGGAAAATTTTACAGTTTGGTATGGGTTGATGTACTGGCGTCTGTACCTTCCGTTCTAGTTGGTTCCTCGTAACAAAAAGTACAAAGACAGAACAGGATAGGATTTTATTTCATAGTAGTATACCTACCTACTTAGCGAATGAACAGAAAATTGAATTTATAACAAATAAGTAAATAGGTACTTACTTGCAAAATTGCCTATGAGATTTTATGCTAGCACTTCACATGGCGTATTTGTGCAAATATTCGCCTTAATAGGATAATACAAAATCGACTTCATTTCAATTACGATAAGGTGAATTTTGTATTATCCAAATAAGGCGAATATTTGTACAAATACGCCATGTGAAGTGCCAGCATAAAATCTCATTGGCAATTTTGCAATGCAATGAAATTTACCCTATAGTTATTGCAATACTCCGATTTTATGTTGTCCAAATAAGGCGAATATTTGCACAAATACGCCATATGAAGTGCCAGCTAAAAATCGCATAGGCTATTTTGCACCTAAGTACCTATTACTTATTTATTATAAATTCAATTTTCTGTTTATTCGCTAAGTAGGTAGGCATACTAGTATGAAATAAAATCCTATCCTGTTCCGTCTTTATACTTTTTGTTACGATCGAAACCAACTAGAACTTTTTTTTTTTTTGCTGGCCACACTGGTAGCCGGTCGTCAAAAAACGACCTCTTCGTTAAAATCAAACTCAAACTCAAACTCAAATCATTTATTTCAAATAAACCATTTACAGGCACTTTTGAATTGTCAAGGAGTCAGTCAGTCAAAAAGTTGCAGCTAGTTGCTCGTTCCAAACAGTAGGTTTCTATGGAGAAGAACGAGCAAGAAACTCCATGAACACTCTTTTAAAATCAATAGAATATTACAAATTTAGGTTACATCATTCATGTTGAATCTAGAGGTACAATGTGAGAACGATGTAACAAATTGTGCACGTTAAAAGAGGTCCTAGTGGCAATGAAATTAGACAATTCAAAATAAATTTAAAATAACCGAGGCAGCTAAGAGATGACCAGTCTCAACTGACGGCGCCCGTTCACGAACATGACGCACGGATCGGCACCATTTAGTTCAACCATTTTGAAGGGAACCAAATGATCCAACACATGCGCCACCATCAGCGAGACATTCAAGTGAGCATGACAAACACTCAACCGCCAGGGCATATTCAAGTCAACGAAAGACATCTCGTAAATGGTGGCTTTAAAGTACATAGTGCTCACATGTATGTGCTATGCAAAATTATATAATACTAATAGTTTGAGTTTATACAATGCAAAGATAATGTAGTTCTACATCTTCAGCAGCTCCAAAAAAATTGTCACCAATGCTAATCAATAAATCTATGAACCCTTATGGCTGTGGAGCTAGACCAGCATCCAGCCAAGCATTTTTATCAGTGATGTAATCATCCAATTTATAATATGCTCGGCTGCATAGTGTGCGTTTAATATAGGACTTAAATTTTGTCTCATTAAGTTGAACAATGTGGGGAGGTATTTTATTGTAACACTTTAGACAGAACCCCATGAAAGAAGAATCTACTTTAGCCAGCCTGAAACCTGGTTGAACTAGTTGGTCCCTGTTTCTAGTACTATAGTTATGTCTGTCACTTCTTTTACCAAAAAGATGCAGATTTTTTCTAGCGTACATAATGTTTTCATAAATGTATTGACAAGGTACCGTCATTATGTTAATTTCCTTAAACAGTTCCCTTAGAGAATCGCGCATACGTAGATTGTAAATGGCTCTGATTGCTCTTTTCTGCAGAATAAAGATAGACTCGATGTCTGCAGCTCGCCCCCAAAGTAAAATACCGTAAGACATAATACTATGAAAGTAACTAAAATAGACCAGTCTCGCGGTATCCACATCAGTAAATTGCCGGATCTTTCTGACAGCATATGCTGCCGAACTTAGTCGTCCTGCGAGAGATGTTAAATGAGGACCCCATTGTAGCCTTGAGTCGAGCGTGATTCCCAGGAAAACAGTTTCATCAACGAATTCCAGTTTCTCTTTATTCAATACTATATCGCAATCACTACTTTTGACATTAGGTAAAGCAAATCTGATGCATTTCGTTTTTTTTCCATTTAATACTAAGTTATTGGCTGTGAACCAATTTTCGACCTGAAGTAAGGCGTTATTTACATTGTCGAGATTATTAGCCCGTCTATTTATCTTAAAAATTAAAGAGGTGTCATCGGCAAATAACACCATTTGTGGTTGGTTTTTGAATAAACGGGGAAGATCATTAATATAAACTAAAAAGAGGAAAGGACCTAATATTGACCCTTGTGGGACTCCCATTTCTACTTTTAAACCATATGAATTCACCCCATTTATTTGAACTTGCTGCTGTCTGTCATACAGATAAGATTTTATTAAACTAAGCGCAAGTTTACCCAGTCCGTAATGCTCAAGTTTCAAAAGTAACGTGTCGTGATTTACGCAATCAAATGCCTTGGAGAGGTCACAAAAAATTCCTATGGCATCTTGCGCCTCTTCCCATATAATTAATCCATAATTTGTAAAATGTTTAAAAGTCTTTAATTCGCGATAAATTAGTGTAATGTAACTAGAACTAAGTAATAAGTTTGACTTAAAAGTGTTTTGGTCGCGAGAACTTTGCAAAATAGACATAACAAAAACCGGCTGTCAAGTCACCACTATAACGGGTGAAGGATTTGAAATATCATCGAACCCGGGGAGTATTTTGTTTTATCTAAGTTGTATTTACATACCACTGAACATCACGAAATACTGCTCAGGGCTCTGAGCTACGTCCATCACACATTGGCTCGGTTTATGTCTCCTTTTGCTTGACAAGTTGTGGAAGCAAAATCGACGACGAAACATTCGCCCAGACAGTAAACACTTAATAATTTACTACACAAAATAGGCTTTTTTATATATTTTTTATTTCTGTGATATAACTGTAAACTGTAAATGCAAAATATTGTACACATTTATTTTTAAAAGAGTAAGTATGGAGTTTCTTGCCCATTCTTCTCCATACGAAACTACCTTTTGGAATGGGCAACTAGAATCAACTTTATATTTTTTTATTATGACGTTTAAAAGTGCCTTTTTAATGGTCTAATTGAAATAAATGATTTGACTTTGACTTGACTTTGACTTTGACTTTTTCCTAATCATACGTAATGTTACACAAAGAATATAGTCAGTTTAACGAGGGACGTACTTTAAAGTTTTGCGTGCCATTTCGCGCGAGTAATATTATACGGACATACTGGTTTAATCCAGTTTTTGGCAGTGAATGGATTACAACAGTGTAGTAGTGTATCTTTCCGAATATTACAAAGCTGAAGAGTTTCTTTATATGTTTTTTCTTTTAGTCTCTTAATCTCAGGAACTATCTGATCGAATTCTGAATTATTATATTTTCTTAACAAATAAATTGGGAATCTGTAAGAAGTTCACACGGACGAAGTCACTTACAAATGTTAGTAATATACAAAGGAGTGTCGTACAGTCGAACAACGGAATTAGTTTACACATTGCACGCACACGCGGTATGAAGAGTTACATACACAAACGTTAAATAAAACGAACGAGTTCTGCTTTTTATTAGTGTGCGTATGTCGCGTCACTAAGCAGTAACTATAATATCAATGTGTGTATCGTCATCAGTAATCTGTGTAATTGAATAAGTTATAATATTTCACACCCAATCATTGTAACAGGTTTGGCGCAATGGCTAACGTATCTGGTTAGATATTAAGAAGTCTTAAGATCAAATCTCGGTTGCATTACATTCTTTTTGTTTTGTAAACATAATTTTCGTAAAACTTTCATTACCTAGTTGAATTGCTAACAATTCAATTCCGTTCACAGATGAGTAAAGGGTATTTCTTCGAAATTTGATTCTTCGACTGATCCATATGGCCAAAATTTAATTTCAGTTTCAGCTCAGTAACACATGTTCTTATGAAAATAGGTATACCAAATAACATATATTTGAATGAGGGACTCGTTTTTATAAAGTAGTTTTGAAGATATCGACGTTCGAATATTTTGTGCCCAGATGAATCAGAATTTGTTACAGATTGATCAGAAACAGAAATAAAAATGAAAAACTTTATGTAACGAATCATATTTTTACAACAACAATATTTTTTTTTTTTAATAATTATCAGTGATCATAATTATTACGGAAAAATTTGGTGAATTGAAAAATAATTCTTGTAAATTCTTTTTGTAACTCCAGTATATAATTGTATAATATGGTAAAGCGAGGATATTGTTATATTAGAACAGAAATTTTAACTCTGGCTAATATCTGTAATAATACAATAAATTCTGTTGGGTACTAGAAAGTTATTATAATGCTACATTATATTGTTCTGTCTGTTATTGTTTTTTTCCGTGTACAACTCACTAGTCCTATTTATTACACTTATAACCTTTCATAATTAAAAGATCACAGGAGTACTAACTTATTCTAATAATGGTAGTTTTGACATCAGTCTTAGTTAAGCAGTCTTAATTATTAATCGGATTTACCAATCACATTAGTGTATTTATTACTAACAATAAAGTAACAAAAACGAGATCAACTTTAATTAAATGGCATTTTGATAATTATCTTCATTATGAACTTTTAAACATTAAATGGCATTTTGACAATTATCTTCATTATTAACTTTCAAATATTTATCCTAAGTATGGTTAACTATAAGTAATATAGTTAGTCAAAGTTAAGTAGGAACTAAAAGAAATATTTCCCTGGCCCTTTACAAGGAACCGAGCTGCTTTCAATATCATCCTCAATTCCTCATCATAATTATATTCACTAATGGCGTGTGACTCTTTTGTCCGTTTATCATATTAAGGCTTTTTAAACACAAAAATATCCTCATCGTCAGAATCTAAGGGATCATCCTCTCTTTTCCGATAAAGGGTCGATAGGATATCTCTGATGAATTTTATATTTTTTTTTATCGATTGACGAAGTCCCCATCCAAAAGCTGTCATCGTCTGGAAGGGCCAGATTTTGTAGGGCTGTTTCCGAATTAAATAATTATTATAAACTAGCTTCTGCCCGCGACTTCGTACGCGGATCCTGTTGCTTATGCCAGCGACAACGGGGTCGGCAAAATCGAAGATCTGAAACGTCTGATGTCGAATTCTAAGAGCCCGGGGACGGGAAAACAACGGGATGCGCGAGATGATTCGAGACGTTCAAAAAGTACAATTTTGAATCATACCTCCGATGGCGGAATATGTGGCGTAGTCAATCATAGGAGTATACGTAAATGAATTCCGTTCCTTACCAACCCAAGGAAGATCGCCATGACCTACGGCTATATCATGAGACACATCCGATTCTTCAGATGATATCGACATTCTGTTCAGAGAATGTCGAAGTCGATCAGAATTCAAACGTTCGTTGCGCTCTTCTTCTGTCTCTTCATGCCGTACTCCAGCAATTCTTTTTCTCTCACTTTCTAACTGATTATGAATATTTTGTTGTGTGCGCGTTCGGGACAATCTATACTATAATATTATAAAGCTGAAGTTTGTTTGTTTGTTTGGTTGAACGCGCTAATCTCAGGATCTACTGGTTCGAATTAAAAAATCGTTTTGTGTTGGATAGTCCATTTACCGAGGAAGGCTATAGGCCAATGCGAAGCTGGGTCGGGTCGCTAGTGTATGATAATCTTGATCAGCAGTTAGTCGTGCATCACGTTCATCGTCGTCAAAAGACCTGTTAGTAGATGTGCGAATACGCTGAGAACTCAAGCGTGATTCTGTATCGGTAAACGTTTCCGATTCACGAGACAATGCATGTCGCTCACGATCAGCGGACAGTCGTGCATCACGTTCCGCAGCAAATGCGTAGATACGCTGAGAACTCAAGCGCAATTCTCTATCCGTGAACGTCTCCGACTCGCGAGACAATGTATGACGTTCACGATCAGCGGTCAGTCACGCATCATACTCATCACTGGTCTCTAGAGACCTGGATGTAGATGCGTAAATACGCTGAGAACGCAGGCGTGCTTGGCGATCTGAAGAGGTTTCCACGGAGTTGCAGCCTGATGTTCTCGAACAGCATCAAGTCTCTCCTGTCGCTCTTCGGTAGATTCTTGGGATCTTATGATCCTCAATCATTTAGCTCCTTTGGAACATTGGAAAAGATTTGACCTCTTTCTAAGCATGGTTATAGTTTTATTGTAAAGATACCTGATCAATTAAAATCTAAGTGACTGCTCCCCTGCGTTACCGGGTAGGCTACCGTGTCACGAAGATAAATCGAAAAGGAAATTAAACACCCAAATAACATAAGCCCGAAGGCATATTTATTCGATAAAAAAAAAAAAATGGGAATTTTGGCCAGTAGAGTCAAATTTTCAATGATATACCATCGTCATCAAAAATCAGTCCTAAACTGTTACCGCCTTCACCGCGTGGAGGTACTCCCAGCTTATGTTATTTTATAAGATACAGTGAAATTAGTGATAGCTTTGATTTTCACATCAGATGTTTATTTATTTATTTTACTATTTATGTACACACAGTAGACAACACAGGAAAAGAACATTATAAAATATGAGTACATAGGTGCTGCTTATGTTTCTGATCTTCAATTTTTATAAGTCAACAGGAAATGCCCATCAGACCGAACAGTAGGGTATAATTGGGGATTCTGGAATCATTTGTTCTCGCTTCGCTCGAACTGCATGATCCCAGAATCCCCAATTGTTTTTATCGAGCGATGACTAATGAATGAGTCTTCCGACGATATCATTTATAACATAGGTATTGTGTTTCATTACGCACCGAACTGCTACAGTGAGCAATATAAACTAGAATATTAAACAGCCAACTGAATTGCGCAATTAAACTAAACAATTATATGGCATACAGCATTCACAGCAGCAGGTATTTTAAGGGAACAAATAAATATTAATTAGGTATATCAAGTAATTCGTTGAACCGAGGTTTGTTATGTTGGTTTAGAATTTCGTCTCAGGTATCCGCGACATCGTGGCGCCCGCTACCAAATTAAAGGAATGAAAGGTGGTGAGCATAGTGAGTTTACATGATTAAATAATTATCGACTGTATTTGACTAGTACATATGATTGAAATACCAATGTATCATTGACGATACATTGATAACTAGCTTTGCAATATTTAATATAATCGCTACCTTATTTACGCTAATTTATAGTAGTATAAAAAGCGATCACTGAGAAATTTTGTGATTTTGGTGTGCATTGTTTGTGTAACGTGAATTATTGTATTGTGTTGAGAGACAAGATCGGCGACAATAAGTATGTATGTACCTATTTAAATGTTTTTAAACTTTTGCGATTTGTACACATAATTATACGCAATCGGGACTTACTCGCGATATACTATATTTAAAGGTACGATACCTTTTTTTGAGTATATCGCGAGTAAGTCCCGATTGCGTATAATTATGTATACCTATTTCGGTTTTTAAGTAGTAATAATATCTAGTCTTGAATTTTACAGAGTTTTCAATAGGTAAAACGTACTATGCGCAATCAATGAATACTTTTTTTAGATTCTAATGAATAATTATGTCATTTTAGGGCATCTCTGAATCCTTTTGACTCTGATACGGAGATTACTTTGCAAGCAAGTACGAGTGGTGAAAAGCCTCAAAAATCGAGGAAAAGGAAAACCAGCAGCAAGCAACCTAAATATAACAAGAAAACTGCGCCTCCTCGTGATATATCCGAAGACTCCGAAACCGAGCCAGTATCAGCTCCTCGAACAGCAGTTCGAAAACAATCCTCAATATTTTCAGATTCTGAGGTAAGCATAATAATCATTTAATACGTTTTACAGTTTCACAAAATTCTTGTTAAACATTGTGTTCTGGTAACAATCGTTTAATATTTATTTTTTTACCTATTGTTTACATCATCATGATAAAAACGTGTTTAAATGAAATATCTTACTCAAACAAGAAGTACCTGCTATCTGTACATCTACCTCATTTGTACCGTCTTCATACAGTTAGTGGTTTCAAACTAAGAGAATGTTAAATTGTTGTCATAGTTTCTGAGAGTTACATGTATACTAACAACTCGATCTCTTTTTATAATTAATGAGAATAGTATAAATTTATAGAGTGAATTAAGTAGCCTAACAGTAAACTTTTAATGTATTTTTTCCTATGCTGTTAAATTAATAATTTTACTCTATATTTTTCAGGACGACGGAGCGAAGCCTGTTAGAGCTGCTGCTCTAAGAAGTTATCTGTCACGGCGCGTGGGTTCCGGGTACACCCTGCAGCGTGATCCTACTCGCAGCGGCAAGTTTTATATAGAGCTGCGGGTCTACAACAGCAAGGAAGCAGAGACGCTTGCTGCTAATCGTTGGAAGCGAGCGCTTTTCACACTTCGCTCGTCACATGATGACAGCGGTCCGGTATGGACAGCTCTTACTGGCTTAGTTAGCGCTGCTAAGCA
Organism: Charanyca ferruginea; assembly: GCA_947361185.1. Classification (NCBI taxonomy): domain Eukaryota; kingdom Metazoa; phylum Arthropoda; class Insecta; order Lepidoptera; family Noctuidae; genus Charanyca; species Charanyca ferruginea. The sequence goes on along the minus strand of OX376056.1, from coordinate 46,904,127 downwards.
AGAGTATGCAAACATAAAACCTATATTGTACCCATCAAATGTTTTCTAAATTGCACTATATGTTATTTTGTTTACTCTTGCTTCATATAGGAATTGAGTAGGTATTATCGGATTAGTTAATCCTGTATCAAAATTAAAGTCTCGGTATATTGTAACCATCAAACGTTATCTAATAATTGTAACATGTTATTTTATATTTTGTAGGAACGATTATCTTATTTTTATTATACGTGTGTTTGTAGCACTTATCTGCTTCAGATTTGAATTTAGTATTGGCCCTTTTTCGGTATGATATTACAATATAATGCATTGTGTTACTTCACAGGTCTCTGATATATTTCAAAACTATCTGAACCAAAATTTACAAAAACTCTGATAATCCAATATTGCTCAGAATTCATGAAACTCTGATATTCCAATATTACTCAGAATTTATGAAACTCTGAAATTCAAATATCTAGAGATCTAGAATATTAAATATTTATCATAATAATTTACTTTTATGCTGATTACCTTTCTTACAGATCTAAACCAAAAATTTACAAAAACTCTGAAATTCCAATATTGCTCAGAATTTATGAAACTCTGAAATTCCAATATTGCTCAGAATTTATGAAACACTGAAATTCAAATATCTAGAGATCCAGAATATTGAATATTTATCATAATAATTTACTTTTATGCTGATTACCTTTCTTACAGATCTAAACCAAAAATTTACAAAAACTCTGAAATTCCAATATTGCTCAGAATTTATGAAACTCTGAAATTCCAATATTGCTCAGAATTTATGAAACTCTGAAATTCCAATATTGCTCAGAATTTATGAAACTGAAATTCCAATATTGCTCAGAATTTATGAAACTCTGAAATTCCAATATTGCTCAGAATTTATGAAACTCTGAAATTCCAATATTGCTCAGAATTTATGAAACTCTGAAATTCCAATAGTGCTCAGAATTTATGAAACTCTGAAATTCCAATATTGCTCAGAATTTATGAAACTCTGAAATTCAAATATCTAGAGATCTAGAATACAAAATATTTATCATAATAATTTACTTTTACGCTGATTACCTTTCTTACAGATCTAAATCAAAAATTTACAAAAACTCTGATAATCCAATATTGCTCAGAATTTATGAAACTCTGAAATTCAAATATCTAGAAATCTAGAATATTCAATATTCATCATAATAATTTACTTTTACGCTGATTACCTTTCTTACAGATCTAAACCAAAAATTTACAAAAACTCTGATATTCCAATATTGCTCAGAAATTATGAAACTCTGAAATTCAAATATCTAGAAATCTAGAATATTTCAAATTCATCATAATAATTTACTTTTACGCTGATTAACTTTCTTACAGATCTAAACCAAAAATTTACAAAAACTGATGTTCCAATATTGCTCAGAATTTATGAAACTCTGAAATTCAAATATCTATAATATTAAATATTCATCATAATAATTTACTTTAACGTTGTTTACCTTTCTTACAGATCTAAACCAAAAATTAACAAAAACTCTGATATTCCAATATTGCTCAGAATTCATGAAATTTTGAAATTCAAATAATACACATTATTAATACAATATAATTTAAAAATAAAAGCTCAAAGTAATATTAAATTCTAGTTATCGAGTTTGACAAGTATTGATATCTTGCTCTATTCTTTATAAAAATGAAATTCTGTCATAGTTGTCAGTTACATGTCTCAAAGTCAAAGTATTCATCACATAAGAAAAGTAACAAACATAAAACAAATTGTTTACTTCGTACTGAATACGAAAATGTTCAGCTGATAGCCAGTGCTTTCAAAGACAGAATAGCTAGTTACAAAATAAATCCTCAAACCACCGAAATAATAACGCCTGAATTATTTTTAGCTAATGTTTTCAACACCATTTTTAATTTATTACAACCATTATTACAAAAACATAAATCACTAAAGATAAACTTTGAACTTTTTGTGCTATATTTACTTCCTAAAAATGAAGAACTATCTCTCAAGTCTTTTAATACTAAATATTCCATAGTGAATCAGAGTACAGATATCGTATCTTTATACACAGATTGCACACAACGATTAATATGTAAATGCTTAGAGTTTGAATTATCAGAATCTGGTTGGACTATAGAGAAAATAAGTCATTTAGAAATAAATATTGCAAAATATAATCCTTTGAGAGCAGGAAGTTACATTGCTTTACCTTCGAGAATTAACAAAATAAAGGCATGTCTTAATATTCAGAATAAGGATAATCATTGTTTTCTTTGGTGTATCATTGCTCATATGTATCCAGCTAAAAATAATCCTAATAGAGTTTCATCTTATCCGCATTATTCTAAGATATTAAAAACTAACGGAATGTCTTTCCCCCCAACATTTGAAGATATAAAATGGTTTGAAAAACATAATTTTAATATAAGTATGAATATTTATGGTTTGGAAAAAAACAATACTATAACGGGTCCATTATACAAAACTAAACTGCGAAAGTTAAATCATGTAAACTTATTATTTATTAGCAAGAATGGTAAGAACCATTTCTGCTTAATTAAAAACCTTGAAAAAATTGTTCGCAGTCAACTTACAAAACATAAATCTAAGATTCATCTATGTGAAGAATGTTTTTTATATTTTAAAACGTCGGATAAACTAAATAATCATAATTGTGGTAGATTGCAAACCGTTCTTCCTGAAGAAAATAGTAAACTTAGATTTTCAAATTATCAGAAAACTCAAAGAGTTCCAATTGTCATTTACGGAGATTTTGAAAGTTTATTACGTGAATATTCAGATCAAAGTAAACGCCAATATACTGAAAACATTCAAATTCATGAAGCCACTTGTTTTGCTTATTACATATGCTGTGAGTCTAACCCTGAATTAAATAATTTAATATCATATCGTGGTCCAAATTGTTCAAAAAAATTCGTTGAGTCAATTATCAACGACTCACAAAGATTGTATCAGATTTTGTCAATGCATAGAAAAATGTTACCATTGACGAGTGAAGAATACCTTTCCTTTAAAACTGCTGTGAAATGTCATATCTGTAAAAAAGTATTTACATCTGATGATCATATTGTTCGTGATCATGATCATTTCACTGGTAAATATCGAGGGCCGGCTCATAATAAATGTAATCTAAATTCTAAAACATGTAATTTTATTCCAGTTATATTTCATAACCTTTCCGGATATGACAGCCATTTATTTATCAATGAAATTTCTTCAGTATGTGGTTACATAAATTTAATTCCAAAAAACAAAGAAAAATATATTTCTTTCAGTAAATTTGTGCCTCTGGATTCTAAAAACACAGTCCAACTAAAATTTATTGACTCTTTTAACTTTTTAAGTTCTAGTTTGGATAATTTAGCGAAAACTCTAAATGTTGCAGATTTTAGGCATTTAAAATCATTTTTCATTGATGAAGATTTACTGAGATTGTGTCTGAAAAAGGGTATATATTGCTATGAATATATAGACTCTTGGGAAAAATATGAAGAAACACAATTACCTGATCGAAATAAATTCTATAGTAGACTCACATCCGAAACTGTATCAGAAGAAGATTATAATCATGCATTAACTGTATGGAATAAATTTCGAATAAATAATATAGGAGAATACACTGATTTATACCTAAAATGTGATGTGCTATTATTATGTGATATCTTTGAAAAATTTAGATCTATGAGTTTAAATCACTATGGGCTAGATCCCTGTCATTATGTTTCATCACCGTCATTAAGTTGGGATGCTATGTTATTAGTTACTAAAGTTGAATTGGACTTACTATCTGATATAGAAATGTATGAAATGCTAGAAAATGGCATCAGAGGAGGGTTAGCCCAGTGCTCGTTAAGGTATGCAAAAGCTAATAACAAATACCTGCCAAATTATAATGAGCAAGAACCTAATACTTTCCTAGCTTACTTAGATTGTGTTAATTTATATGGTTATGCTATGATGCAAAGATTACCGGTTGGAAATTTTAGATTCCTTACGGACAGTGAAATTAGCAAATTCAATATTAACTCTATTTCATCTGACAGTGATGAAGGTTATATACTTGAAGTAGATTTACATTATCCTTTTTCAATACACGATGAACATTCTGATCTACCATTTGCAGCAGAAAAAATAATTCCTCCTATGCCGTGCTCTAGCAAAACTAGCAAATTAATAGCTAATCTTTATGACAAATATAAATATGTTATACATTATATTCATTTGCAAGAGTGCGTAAAAAATGGTATTGTAATATTAAAAATTCATAGAATACTTTCATTTACACAAAAAAAGATCTTAGAACCATATATAACTTTAAATACTCGACTCAGACAGAAAGCTACTTCAGATTTTGAAAGGGATTTTTTTAAAAAGCAGAATAATTCAATATTTGGGAAAACTATTGAAAATAAAAGAAAACAAGTTGATGTTAAGTTGGTAAACGTATGGAAAGATGACTTCAATAAAACTAACAAAGTTAATGGTGCTGAAAAATACATAGGTGCTCCGAATTTCAAAAACCTTGCTATAATTTCTGAAAATCTTGTTGCTATTCAGTTACAGCCAGCAAAAGTAGTTTTAGACCGACCAATTTATATGGGCTTTACGATACTGGAACTAGCAAAGAGTCACCTATATAATTTTCATTATTCCATAATGAAAAAAATATACCAAAATAACATTCAACTGTGTTATACCGATACCGACAGTCTCTTATATTTAATACGTACCAAAGATTTCTATGAAGACATGAGAAATAATATTCAATACTTTGATACAAGTAATTTTAAGATTAACAATATTTATGGAATACCACATTGCAATAAACAGATACCTGGTTTCTTTAAGGATGAAATGGGTGGAGATGTCATATCAGAGTTTATTGGTTTGAGAGCTAAGCTTTATTGTATTAATACGCTCAGCGATATAGTTAAGAAAGCCAAAGGTGTAAAAAAATCTGTTTCAAAAAAAATTACCATAAACAAATATAAAAATGCATTAAATTGTAATATTAATTTTAGATACCCCATGTTTGTTATAAGATCTAAAAATCATAAACTCTACACACAAAGAATCAATAAAGTGGTGCTTGATGGAAATGATGACAAACGTCAAATAAAAAAAAATAATGCTTTTACTTTACCATGGGGTCATTATAGTTCTCTATTCTAATCTGAAAGCAAAGATTTATTACTATTTTCCTTAACAGGATTATTATATTTGTAATAGGATTAAGACATAATGTATTTTTTATTTTTGAAATGAAATAAATATAATATCTTGTATTCAAATTATTTGTGTTTGATTTGTGTTATGCTTGTGTTATGTACCGAAACCTACTTCACACATTGAGAACTCGGCAAGTCCTACATTGCGCGAGCAGAGTTTTCACACGCTTCGTTACCATATAATATAAACAGCTACCCAACTATTGGACCGTCGTATATGGGTAACGAAGCACACGCTTGTGCACTAGAATATGGCTTTGTGTCTAGTGGCACTAGCCGCTGTGACCGAAATCGGTCAGGAGGACATTATTTATTTATCTCGATTCAACTGAATAATGAAACAATTAACTATGTCATTAAATAATTTATTTTAATTTGACAACATACAAACATACCTATCACTAAACTACTATACAATAAACTATTACTAAAACTAGATAACAAACTATTACTGTACTACTAAACAGTGAACTACTATACCTTCTAAACTTAGGACTTTTATTTTATTTACAAATTAAACGTACATTATAAAAGTATTATTTACAAGCTAATAAACAAATAAATCTTATTCTACTAAATACTATTCATTATACTATACATATCATTATACTATACATATCATTATACTATACATATCATCATACTATACATATCATTACACTATTCATTATGATTAATCTTTTAAAATATATTAAGTACCTATAAACGTATTAATCTATTTACTTAATTTCTTTACTATTTTACTAACTAAATAATCAGTTTCAGTCATAATGTCATCATATTCACTAGTCACTAAATACTGCACATTCACACTGGCATCATCAGATGAGATTTCATCCAAATTACCACCGTCCAAATCATGAATGGTAATTTTTATTATGCGTTGCACACGATCCGATTCCTTACGCATGATAAAGGATTTACTCGTAGTTTTCAAAGATTTTGATTTAATTTTCCTCTTCTTTGATGTTTGTTTCTCTGCTCTTTGATTACGATATTCCTCATGTGCTGCTGCTGCCACTTCAGCATACCAGCTCTCCGCATCTTGGGCATAATTAAAAGGATGAGTTACAGGATCATCGCTGTCCGACGCGTTCTGAAAAAAAAATCCTTATTAGTGAAAAGCAACAATTAAGAATACTATTTAATAAAAATATAAATCTTTATAGGTTACTCACTTGTAAATTTAATCCCTCTGTCTCGTTATTCAATAACGAATTTCTATTAGGATCCATAATTTCCAAAACCGGACTGTAGCACGGTGATCTCGACATGATTCTGAAATTAATAGATTGCTATCAATAATAAAATTGTCATAAATGAAATTAAAAAGTATAAGTTAAATATTATTGGAATATATTTACCTCAAAAATTAAATTGTAAACCAGTTGACCCAAACCACAACTGCAGGCAGACTGAAGAATCTTTATGATATTAGGCGTGTTAGATACACATTGTGTAATATAAGAATAATTTCTCAAATAACATAATTGATGCTTGCAGCATTTTAATGTTTGATCTTAACGATACAAGTCTAAACCTGTCAAGCTGTGACGTGTTTTATGAATGCCCATACGTAAACACCATCTCCAATAACTTCGAAACTATGAACAGGTTCGTGCTTGTTCTTGCACTCAATGTATATAATAATATTACCCTTTTTTACATACTTTGGTGTAAATGACTAGATATAAATATTTAGGCTGCCTAGTCATTGTGGTAATCGACATGATGAAGTTGATCAAGCAACCCATATCTCTGAAGGTTGATAATATCGATTTTAATGAATCTTCTCATCAGATCCGACACAGCGCTTTACTGCCAAATACTATTAGAAGTATAATATGCGGTCCTTCAAATTGTGGTAAAACCAATGCAATGATTAGTTTACTGTTACATGAAAATGGTTTAAAATTTAAACATATTTATATTTACTCCAAAACATCTTTTCAACCAAAATATCGTTTCTTAAGTGAAGTATTAAAGAGAGTGCCGCAAATTAATTTTTTCGAGTTCAATAATGATAAAGAGGTTATATCTCCAAGTGAAGCTTATACTAATTCTGTATTTATTTTTGATGATGTTGCATGTGAAAATCAAATTAATATTCGCAATTATTTTTGTATGGGTAGACATAAACAAATTGATTGTTTCTATTTATCTCAAACCTATTCAAAAATCCCGAAACAATTGTTACGCGACAATGTTAATTTTCTTATGATATTTAAACAAGACGATGTGAATTTAAAACATATTTATGAAGAACATGTGAGTGGTGATCTACAATGGCATCAATTTAAAGACATTTGCAGTAATGTTTGGAAAAAACCTTATAGTTTTTTACTTATTAACAAAGAATCACCCTTAAACAGAGGAAGATATAGACAGAACTTTGACACATTTTTTCAATTTTGACTGATGTTTTGTAAATATAAATAAATAAATAACAAGCAAAGTAAATTTAGTATTAATTGTTCTTCAGACGAATGCGGTTGTCATGTCATTTAACATGGAGAAAAATATAAAGACGGAATTAATGAAGTCTATAGACTCCATAAAGAAAAAAGTAAAACAAATGAAAGATGAGGAACAATCATTGAACTTGTCACTCGATAAAATACTTAAACCCGTCACAGATCCCCTTAAAACCCTGGTTGATTCAAATATATCTTTGGAAAGAATAAAAAATACAGATAATAAAAAACTCATTGATTCGGGGGAAATTGAAATGCATAATATCAATACTAGTTCATCTCCAAAGCTTGAAGACTGTTATAACTTAAAATTAAATTCTGTTAAAATTGTAGAAAGCCCTAAAAGGGAATTTGCAGATGATTTAGAAATATCCTTAGAGGGTGATAATATCTGCGGTATTAATGACGATACCAATATACCGTTCGGTATCAGAAGTAAAAACAAGATTTTATTTTTGGGTAATTCAGTGGTATCATTTTCTAAAATTGATAGTTTGAATAACGACAATATCATTTTAGTTAAAATCGGTGACAAAACTTACAATTGGACCGCAGGTTTAAAAGAACTTTTGTTCAAAAGAAAACCTGATTTAAAGTTGATATCGAATGAAGATAAGCTGGTCTATAAAGATATGTTGCATTACACAAATGCACATAAAAGAAATTTTAGTCCGAAAGGACAAATAAGAGGTGACAAAGGTATAAAATATCGTGAAATAATTAAACCTTTATTTGTCGGAACGTCAGACAACAAAATTGAAACTAAATTTGGAGGAAACTTACCAAAACTAAAAAAATATAAAAATAGTACTGATTTGGTATATTGGGATGATCCCAATGAATTGGTTGAGAGATTAAAGTTATTAGTGGCTTCAAGAGATGCTGGCAATACAAATCATGATAATGAAATATTATCTATAATTGAAGAATTAAAAGAAGCTAACATAATTAAGAAATAAATACTACCGATAATAGATATTTCATTCAGTATAACATACTTATCCTTCATGAGCATTAACAAAATTAGTCACCAAATCAGCTAGTAATAATATACTTGAGTCAAAGACAGAAATTATAAAAAAAATCATGAGCAAAGCAGATGTGGTGAATGAGATTCATAAAAATGCTAGAGTAAATTTTCCACGAAGAAACGTTATAATGAAAGATATAGATGATCTATGGCAAGCAGATTTAATTGATATGCAGTCTATTTCTAAGGAAAATAAAGGATTTAAATTTATTCTGGCGATCATTGACACATTTTCGAAGTATGCTTGGACCTTTCCTTTAAAAAGTAAAAATAGAGAGATTGTATGTAACACCTTTAAGATTTTAATCGATAGAGGGCGTGTACCTATAAATCTCCAAACCGATAATGGGACGGAGTTTTATAATAATACATTTAAAAAACTTATGCAATGTTACAATATTAATCATTATTCTACATTCTCATCAAAAAAGGCTTCAATAGTTGAGAGATTTATCCGAACTTTAAAATCGAAACTGTATAAAGAATTTAGTCTGAGAGGTAATTATAACTGGATAAATCACACCCTCAATAATATTACTAATAAATATAATCATTCCTACCATCGGACGATAGATGAAATCCCTGCAAATGTGGATAATGTAAATAAAAAACAGATATTAGAAAGATACAAACGATCGGTAAAAAAATATAGTATGAAAAGCAAGTTCAAAGTGGGTGATTACGTACGTATTAGTAAGTACAAAGGAACATTTGAAAAAGGGTATACTCCTAACTGGTCGACAGAAATATTTAAAATTCGACAAATACAAAATACAATTCCTGTTACCTATTTAATTGAAGATACAATTAGAGGTCATCCCATTTTGGGAGCATTTTATGTACAAGAACTTCAAGAAACAAAACATCCTAATGTATACCTAGTCGAAAAAGTTCTTAAAAGGAAAGGGAACAAGGTTTTAGTAAAATGGTTAGGCTTATCTTCTGCTGAAAATAGCTGGATTGATAAATCGAACGTGTTGTAAAAAAAAATAACCTGTTTTTAAGGCGCTGTATAATAATTAATTGTTTATTACGATAAATATTATTGTATAAGACGGTATATATAATAATTCATTGTGTAATTACTAAATCATCCATTATTATATGTATTAAGGAATACTTCATTATTAGTCAGTCTTATGATGTGTATTGGAGAGAGAAGTCTTCTCAATTGGCTAATAAACCACCTACCATTTGAACTACATTTACCAGGATACAATTATTGTGGTCCTGGTACAAGATTAATTAAGAGACTTGCACAAGGAGACAAAGGTGTTAATAAATTAGACGAATATTGTAAAGAACACGATATTGCATATCACAAGTCGTCAAACTTAAAGGATCGACATAAGGCAGATTTGGTTTTATTAAAAATGGCAAAAGAACGATTAGTTGCTCCTGATGCGAGTGCGGGCGAAAAATTCGCAGCACATCTAGTAAGCAATGCAATGTTAGCGAAAATTAAAACCGGTGCGGGCTTAACGCAGGCTAGTAGCAAAAAGTCTTCAAGAAAAAATATATCTGGAAAAGGATTTAAAAATAAATTGAAAAATGTTATAACTGTGACAAAAAAACGTATGAAAAAATTAAAACCAAAATGTAAAAAAATGGCGATAGAGTTAGCTATGGCTGCTGCCAGAGAACTAGCTGATAATTCATCTATTAAACTTCCTCGGGTTATTCCAATACCAAAAACTGGTGGAGTATTGCCCCTGATTCCTATTTTTGCGGGATTATCAGCCGCTGGAGCCTTAGCAGGCGGTGCCGCTGGTATTGCTAAAACTATAAATGAATTCAAGATGGCTAAAAAACTGTATGAAGAATCGAAGAGACACAATGAAAAAATGGAGGCACTTTGCATCGGAAAAGGCCTACATCTTAAACCACATAAAAATGGTCTTGGTATATTTGTATCAAAAGAAAAAAACTAGATTATCGGCTACCCAAACGAGCTTTAACTAACCTTGATATTTTAAGATATGGAAATGGTATTCCCTATTTTAGAGGTGTTTTCATGAGAGATGAGCTCCCTAAATACCCTTTTAAAAAAGAATGCGGGATTATTAATTTAGATAGTTCTAAAAAACCTGGTTCTCATTGGGTAGCCTATGCAAAATTCAATGATTATATTGAATATTTTGACAGTTACGGAAACCTTAAACCCCCAAAAGAATTTATAAAATACTTAGGGTCTGCAGTTCACTATAATTATGAAAATATACAAGGTAGCCACCCTTTTAACTGTGGTCATCTTTGTTTAAAGTTTTTAAAAAAGTTTTGGTGTGGGCATGGAATAAAATAAATAGGTTTATGAAAAAGTGATCAGTATACAAGTATGTCTATGACAGTAACCATCTCCGGCAAGAAATCGGAATTAGAATCATATTTTCAACCTCCTCTGACTTTATCTGAGAAATATGAGTGTGGATTGCTTAACTTATCGATATTGAATTCGAAACCAAAAGGGCATTTTAATAAAAATAATTCTTCTGTAATTAGAATTGAATGTGATTTAATATATGGATCCTACACTAACGGATTGCCAACTCATGTTATTCATGAATTTATATTTAATACTGCCGCAGATAATCAATACGTAGAAATACCTGCAAACGTTATTTACTTTCCAGTGAACAAAAATACCATCTCATCAATATCTATTAAAGTTGTTGATCAGTTTGGTTGCTGCATTGATTGGATAGAACATATTCAACTACGTCTTCACTTAAGGAATAGAAAATGATATTATATAATATATACCCCTCAGTCAAAATAAAACGTCTTACTTCTTCTACAACCACAAAGGTGCTCAGACGTAAGAAAAAAGTGAAAAATTTAACTAAAACAAATATAGATTTTCTTAAAGCCCTAGGTTTTAAAGTATGAATATACTACAGATTAATGACTTGCCACACTTCGACACTTCGATCGAAAGTTATGAAGTCCATTCTTACAATCCCTACAATAACTGCTTTAGAGAAAACGATGAAATCAGAATTCCCATTCACCAGCAAGACATATACGTGCTACCATCAGCCAGCTCAATTTACATCGAAGGTCGAGCAAAGCTTTTTGGAAAAGATGGAAAACCGCTTGAAAAAACTATTTCATTTAACAATAACTCTGCTATGTTCTTGTTTCAAGACATCAGGTATGAAATAAACGGTATTGAAATAGATCGTATAAAAAACTCAGGAATAACTTCGACAATAAAATCATACGTTTCATTAAATGAAGCTGAAAATAAATTAGCTGCCCTATGGGGCTGGAATTTAACTGGATTTAAAAGTGATGGTCATTTTGATGCTTTAATACCATTAAATAAGGTTTTAGGATTTGCGGAAGATTACAATAAAATTATAATAAATTGTAAACATGAGCTTATATTGAATAGAAGTAACTCTAACTTAAATTGCATCATTCTTGCTGATGATATTAGCCATTTCCAAATAGAAATAGAAAGAATACAATGGAGGGTACCACACATCAAAGTCTCAGATCGGGTACGTTTGTCTTTATTAAAACATTTAGAAAAGGATAAACCTATACAAATGGCATTTAGAAATTGGGATTTGTACGAATATCCTTTACTACCTAAAACCACAAAACACTCATGGTCCGTTAAAACTGCATCACAATTGGAAAAACCTAGATATGTAATTCTTTGCCTACAGACTAATAGAAAAAGCAATAAACTAAAAGACAGTTCACTATTCGATCACTGTGAAGTGACAAACGTCACCCTCTTCTTAAATTCGCAATACTATCCGTATGAACCTTTAAGTTTAAAGTTTTCCGAGAACAAATATAGTATATTATATGAAATGTATGCTAAATTTCGTCAGTCTTATTACAACTGTCCAGCAGAACCATTGCTTAATCTAAAGGACTTTAAAGAGAAGGCTCCCCTATTCATCATAGATTGTTCAAGGCAAAACGATAGTTTAAAAACTGGTCCAGTAGATGTTCGGTTAGAAATCGAATGTTCAGTGCCAATACCAGATAACACTGCTGCATATTGTTTGATTATAAACGATCGACTTGTGGAATACAAACCTCTAAGCAACATAGTACGTCGTTTATCATGATGACTGCCATTGTAGACGTTCAAGGCTTTAAAACCGAAGCAAATGAATTTGTGCTGAAAGAAATTGCTATATTGTGTAATGACAAATTACAAGTGTTTTTAATCAAGCCACCATTTCCATTTTATGATTTGACAAAACAAGAAAGACGGCATGTTGCGTGGATTGAACGTAACAGGAAGATATTTTGGGGTGAAGGATTTATAACTTATTCAAATTATCAATGGTTAATTTTAGATTTTTTAAGAGATAAACGTATTTATATTAAAGGTCTTGAAAAAGTGTTATGGTTAAAAAATATTGTAAAAAATAATAATAATGTAATAAATTTAGAAGATAAAGGTTGTCCTAGTTTGCCAAGTCTGTATGATCAATATAAATATTCTGAAGATTTATATAGTTGTATTTATCATAGTTCAATATGTGCTTTAAGAAATGTATTATGTTTAAAAAAATGGTGTTCTGATAATAAACTTTTTATATAATTTTTTTAGTTTTATTCACTTAATTTCTATTTCCTTTTAACTCATCATTTCAAAAATATTTATAGATTGGTGTCGTAAGTTTTTTTATTAAATAAAACAAAAAATAATGGTAATTTATAATTTATATTATAAAAAAATTCATCTTCAGATAGAATCTGATATCATACAAATGTTTCGCACTCAACCTTAGAATAATTATATTTTTGTTTGACACAATTTATATGAAACAAATTTCAAGACTCATTCATTAGTCATCGCTCGATAAAAACAATTGGGGATTCTGGGATCATGCAGTTCGAGCGAAGCGAGAACAAATGATTCCAGAATCCCCAATTATACCCTACTCCGAACAACTTTTGCTAAGACGTCATTCCTATATGTGTCATGGTGTAGCTAGGCTCTTGGAGTTCTACATCAGGTGTTCCAGATCTTCAAATTTATTCTCTCAGCAGAAAATGCTCATCACGTGGAACAATTTTTGCTATGGTACCATTTTTGTATCTCTAATAGTTTAGCTGGTCTGTTGCGGTTCTGCATCAGGTGTTCAAGTTTCCAAGATAAATTATAGCCTATATGTTGCCCAGGCTTAATACCTATACGACAAAAGAAAAATCATTCAAATCCGCCCAGTAGTTCCAAAGATTATCGTGTACAAACAAACAGACAAACGGACAAACAGACAAACAGACATAATTTTTTTTTTGGATTCGTGCTCTATTACTGTTCCTAAACCCCCCTCAATTATTATTTTTTTAATATATTCAATGTACAGACACAGTTTTGTTACTGTTTTATTATATGTATAGATAGATTCATAACTAAGACTAAGACATATCGAAAATGTCCTATTTAGAACAAGTTTATACTCCTGTGATTTTTTATAAAGTTATAGCTAAGTAAATATAATAGAACAACTTACTTGTACACGGTCAAAAATTGGACAAGGAGACTTACGCAATAAAAGCGTTCATTTCGTGCTGGAGATGGGAAAAACTAATTTATTTTAAAGTCAAAGTCAAAGTCAAAGCATTTATTTCAATTAAACCATTTACAGGCACTTTTGAATTGTCAAGGAGTCGGTTAGTTAGTCAGAAAGTTGAAGCTAGTTGCTCGTTCCAAAACGTAGGTAGGTCTCTATGGAGAAGAACGAGCAAGAAACTCCACGGACACTCTTTTAAAATCAGGTTTTTACAAAATACTGCTTACATTATTCTTGTTGCTTCTATATGTGAAAACAATGAAGGTAATCTAGAAATACAAAGCATAAAAAATAATCAAGATAAAAACCATGGCAGTTAAGAGTTGACCAATCTCTACTGACAGCGCCCGTTCACGAACATGACGCGTGAATCAGCACCATTCAGCTCAACCATTTTAGAGGGAGCCGAATGACCCAACACACGCGCCACCACCAGCCAGACATTTGAGTGAGCATGACAATACTCTCAACCGCCATGCTCATTTAAGTCAAACACATAATAATTTACTTAAAATATGGCTCCATGGTACTCACATTTACAAAATTGAAATAATGCTGCTAAATTATACAAAACTAAGGTTTCCAATGTTTCTAAAATGAATGAATGTCGAAAAAATAATTAAAATATATATTTATGTATAATAATAACGATACTCGTTACTCATGTCAATAAAAAAAAAAGGGGTAGGAAACAACATTCCTCCAATTAGGAAATTCCCTAAACTGCCTGTGGAGCAGGACCAGCATTTAGCCAAGCATTTTTATCATTGATGTAGTCTTCTAATTTATAATATGCTTGTCTACACAGTGTGCGTTTAATACATGTTTTAAATTGTCTTTCATTTAGTTGTAGAATATCAAGAGGTATTTTATTATAAAATTTTACACAGTACCCCATAAAAGAAGTATGAACTTTTGACAATCTGAATCTTGGCTGATCTAATTTGTTCCTATTTCTAGTATAAACATTATGTCTGTCACTTACTTTATTAAAAAGATGAAGGTTTTTTCGAACATGCATAATGTTTTCATATATGTATTGACAAGGTACCGTCAAGATGTTAATCTGTTTAAACAATTCTCTTAGAGACTCGCGTCTGCTGAGATTATAGATGGCTCTGACAGCCCGCTTTTGCAGAATAAAAATAGAATCAATATCTGCAGCCCGTCCCCAAAGCAAGATACCGTAGGACATGATGCTATGAAAATAACTAAAATATACTAGCCTAGCGGTATCCACGTCTGTCAAATGCCGGATTTTTCTGACAGCGTAAGCGGCCGAACTCAACCGCCCTGCAAGAGATGTTAAGTGAGGACCCCATTGCAGCTTTGAGTCAAGCGTAATCCCTAGGAAAACAGTCTTTTCGACGAATTCAAGTATATCCTTATTCAATACAACGTTACATTCACTACTTTTAACATTCGGTAAAGCGAATCTTATGCATTTAGTTTTCTTCTCATTTAATACTAAATTATTTACAGTAAACCAATTATGAACCTTAAGCATAGCGTCATTTACGTCGTCATGGTGCTGTGCCCGTCTATTAACTCTAAATATCAAGGAAGTATCATCAGCAAATAACACCATTTGTGGTTGATTTTTCAGTAAATAAGGTAAATCGTTTATATAAACTAAAAAGAGGAACGGACCCAATATTGAGCCCTGCGGTACCCCCATTTTTACTTTTAAGCCGTTATTACACCGTTTTTACACCGTTTACTTGAACTTGTTGCAGTCTATCAGTCAAATATGATTTTACTAAGCTAAGCGCTAGTTCACCCAGTCCGTAATGCTCAAGCTTTAAGAGTAGTGTTTCGTGATTCACGCAATCAAATGCTTTGGAGAGGTCGCAAAAGATACCAATAGCATCTTGAGAATCCTCCCAAGCCTTAAATATATGCTTGATTAAGGTGACACCGGCGTCAGTAGTGCAACGTCCTTTGGTGAAACCATACTGTTGATCATGTAAAATTTTGTGACAGTTAAAATGACTGAGCATTTGATCAAGCATTACTTTTTCAAACACTTTGCTAAAAACCGGCAAAACCGAAACGGGTCTGTAATTATTAGAGTCTTTGCAGTCGCCGGATTTAAAAAGTGGTATAACTTTGCTGAACTTCATTAGATCCGGGAAAACCACTTGGTCTACACACAAATTAAAAATGAAAGCTAAATAGGGCGCCACTGTCTCAATAATTGATTTACAAACATTAGTAGACATCCCCCATAAATCTTCAGTACCCTTGATCTTGAGTTGTTTAAAAGCTTTAATAACGATTGCAGGGTTTATATGTTTAAATTTAAATTCCGTGGGACAAGCTGAAACATTCGAACTTAGTAAGTTTAAAGCAAGTGAGGGCGAAGAATCTAAAGTTTCAGTAGTTTTAATAGGAATATCGGTAAAGAATGTTGCAAATTCCTGAGCAACTTCTTTATTAGTACTTAAGAGACCACGGGAAGTCTCCAGAGTGTCAGTATTATGTTTTTTGTTCCTGTTTGTTTCATTATTAATTATTTTCCAAACAGTCTTAATTTTATCATCAGCTGATTTAACTTTGTTGCTAATGTATAAGGCTTTAGCTGCTTTACAAGCAATTTTAAAAGTTTTAGAATAAGTCGAAACATACTTATTAAATGTTTCGGTGTTAATATTAGGCTTAAGGCCATACAACTCAAAAAGCCTTTCTCTACTTTTCCTGATACCTTTAGTTGCCCAGTCACTAAATAAAAACTTAAGGCAAATAGTTTTCGTTTTTTTCTTAAAAATATTATCAAACTCTGTTTGCACAACTGAAAAAAAATCTTTATACAAAATATTACCATTATTCATATTAAGTTCCTGAACGGGTAACTTACTAATTAAAGTCTTATTAAATTTATCTAAATTACTAGATGTTATTGGTCTTGACTGTATCTGTATTTTTTGCAAGGGTGTGTTGGACTCAAAAGCAATGGTTTGACCGCTGTGATCTGAAGGGAGATAATTTACAATAGCTTTATCTAAATAGTCGCAGTTACAAAAAACATTATCAATACAAGTAGCAGTGGTTGCAGTTATTCGTGTTGGTTCTAAGAACACATTTGACAAATTAAACGATTTAAAGAGGCTTAATAATCTACTGCTATTTGCGTTATTTTCTAAAATATTAATATTAAAGTCTCCACAAATTATTATTGATTTATTACCAGTTGCAAGTTTAGTTAGAACATCCTCCATTATAGACTCAAATATAGAATATGTTTGATAATTCGGGGGTCTGTAAACGCACACTATGACATGCCTAAGTATCTAGCTCAACACAGGACAGTTCAATAATATGTTCAACCGAGAGTTCAACTATGTCTTTGCGAGACTTAGATTTAATATTACTTTTTAATATAATTAGTGAACCACCACGCAGCATCGATTTCCGATTGAAACAACTGCTCACAGTATAATTTTCATAATTAATTAACATTTCATATGATTTCAACCAATGTTCAGTTATACAAATAATGTCGAACATTGTCTTCTCTAAAAACAATTCAATTTCCAATTGCTTGGAAGAAAATCCTTGAATATTTTGATGGAATAATTTCAAAGAATGTTGCTTAAACTTGCTGATTTATTGCTAGAAGATACCTTGTTATTGATAAGTTGCATTAAATTGATACTGGTACCTTCTGTTGTCTTGCTAACTAGTTTAAACAATTTGAGCTTACCACCTTAATATTAGTATTATTACTAACTATTGTGGAGCTAATTACGGAACACTTCGACATATTAATTATGTCTGAGTTAATATTAAATGCTAATAGCCATGCTATCTGACGTCTAAACCTAATAGGCAGATACACTGTATCCCTAGTCGATTTAAATTTTTCAACAAAAGTGTTGGTGTCAAGAAACATAAGCTTGTCATTATAATGACTAGCTAATAAATGCATATGATTATTAAGCATATGTATGTTATTATTTGTCCTATTTGATAGGTGCTCAAAGTAAGGAAAAGCGCACAATATTATTTTCTGACAATTAATTTTCAATATTTCAGTGACACTGTCAGTGATATCATTTATTCTAACACTTGAGCTATTACCTACACATACTGTAATAATGGTATTCGGATCATACTGCTTCCTAGTTATGGATGACATTATTTCTTTATAAGAAGTCCCAGGCATGCAATAATTTAAAGCAGAACAGGTAGTCAGGTTGTTATTTAATAATTTTCCTAATCCTTTCCCTAAACTATCTGAAAAAATAATGGGACGATAACCAACCTCATCACAAGGTACACAACTACTATCTGTCTGAACAATAACCGATGGATCTGGTACAATTTCTGGTGTTACAATGTTCGTGGACAAACATTCCCTGGCAGAATGAGACAAGTTCTCCACTATCTCCGGCTGTGAAGACTCAAGGTATGATTCCTTTTGTAAGGTACATGGAGTGGTGTTTATAGGAAGTGGGTCCACTTTGTCTACATTAGAGTTACACATACCCACCAACTCATTAGTGGCAAGGATATGCTCTTTTATTTGGTTTTGAGAGTGCACATACTTTGTATAAAGAGAATGTAGCGACTCTTCAAGAACCTGAATTTCAGACTGTAAGCGTTGAGTGTCAACCTCATAAATATTTGCACTGTCTTCTAACTTTATTTGAAAATTATTCAATTTATTCACAAGAAAAACACGTTCTTTCCTTAATTTAATGTTACTGGAATAATGTTTTTGTTGTTTCCTGAATTTTTTACAATTATTAATGATTTTATTTAGCTTAACATATTTTTTTATTTTGTTATGACTCAATTTATAATTACTATATTACCATGTTTTATTAAAGAATCTTCTGTAAGGTCTATTGTTATTAAGGAATTTTGATTGCAATTACTACTTAACAATTCATTATATAAATGGTTGGTGTCCCTAACCTGAGTACATTCTTTTTTCTTTTGTAATTTTGTAATGCATACATTTGCATGAATTAGTTCATCCTCTAAGTCCCTAACCTTACACAATGCCTCCTCATATAAATTGCTACAGCTGGTGAAACCATCCGTGACCACCTGAAGTTTGTCCCGTTCATCTAGGTATTGTTGATGAAGGTCTACAAGTTCCCGCTTTAACTTTGTGTTTTTGTCAACAATTTTCTTAATTTCCTCTTCACCTTCCTCTCTTTCCAGTAATAATTGTTGACATTGGATGTTGGATGCCTTGAGTTCTTGTAGGGCTGTTCTCAATTTAAGCTCCATATCCTGAGCAGTAGCCTTACGGGTCATCACTGGCATGGTTTCAGGAATAGTTACTGAAATTTAGAATTGAAGAAACGGTGAGAACTAATTGAATAAAAAAATGAAAAAAAATAGGAAAGGTGGAAATAACAGGAAAAGATGGGAAATTTAGCGTTTAAGGTGAAGGTATAAGTGTGGGAGGCTGCTGATTAAAAATCAGCTACTCTAAATACATTAAATGCGAAATTAAATTAATTTACAATTGACTTATGATTTAATTTTTTCCTATGTGGGTAGGATACTTAGATTAAAATTGTAGTTTTACATCAAGACTACAATGCAAATTAAGGGAAACACGATAATGCTATTATGTATTTTAATTTAGAGTAAGATTTATTCTGTTTGGAAACTAAGTTTTGTCTTTTGTATGAAAATCAATGTGACAATGGCCTATTGCAAAGTGAGAAATCTACCAGAATAAATGATTCAAAACGAGCGTAGTACAAAATAATTGACGATCGTATGCTAATATATGGCTACGATAGAATAGAAATAAACAATACTCCCCGTTTAAATCCGCAGGTTGACATCAGCTGTTCGGTGTAGGTTACCGGTAACGGTGGATAACCCAAAACACTGTGTTTACTTTGTTACTTCGCAGGAAAACATTAATCCTGGTTTTTTATACAGTTATTTTACTTAATTATATGATATTACACCTTATTTATACTTATTTAATAATTAAAACTAATTTTTAAATACGGTTTAAAATTTTGACATGTCAATGTCACTTGGGCAGTGTTGCCAGCGCTTCCATTTCTTTATGATTTATATGGGATTTTGACCATACGAATCAGGCACAGATGAATCAAGATTTTGCCTACAATCATGCATAACTCATCATACATACAGACTTCATTATTGTCATTTTTCTACACGAATCTATAACCCAAAAGCATCACATGAAACACAGATTAAAGTTTTAAAACAATAAAATAAATTTTATAACATAAGCATTGTAATCAGGGTGCCACCTGAACCAAACACAGATGAATCAGATGTTTACCTTCGTAACACCGGGATCTAAGCCAACAGCCGCAGGTCCGCCTTCTAGATGGTTCGTTGCAAGACTGGCTTCCCCCCGCATGGAAAGCCAGACTCTTATTATTATTACCCGACCAAGTACGGTCAAGCGCAGCTTACGCCACATTAATCAGTATTTTACACCGGACACTTCTTATTTACTCATTTATAAACACACTAAGGTAGTTGTAACTAATACATATGTTTTTTGTAAGAGGACAACTCATTTCCTTTCGATATAATTATAATTGATATTGATGTATCAAAGGGAAAATGCAACATCGACCATTTTGTTCCGGAAAATGAAGATGAATGAATGAAATTCCGGACGCGTTATATGAATCAGAAGAACCACCTTCAAATATTTTTATTGTGTACCTTGATTGCAATTATTTAAAAAATATTATTTGTCCTAGCAAGGGATAAAGCTAAACTGTACAAAAAAAAAATGACATATAGTTCTGTTAGATGGTTACAGAAATATACCCATAGAAATCAAAAATTTTGTCCCTGAAGAACTACCCAAAATAACGTTTGAGAAGTGCGCACGGAACTCTCAGTCAATTTATTTTGACCGTTTAGGATATAACTACCCACAATTTTTGTTTATTTTTTTATACTTCCACCTTAGTTTATAAAAAATGAGCATTCTTAGTTGTCAGTCTACGAATATAAATTGCAATCAGTAGGATATTATTGGGCATTCTAATCCACCTTCGTTCCGTTCGGCTCCGCCTCCGTCACTCACGGTGTGGTAGAATGCCCAATAATATCCGACGGAGTGGGCGCCGTTCAACAATTCAGTTTTATTACATACCGTTCCTACGTCTCACTTCGACTGAATTTGCGTTTGCGTTAATACTGGTTTGGCGCCTATTCCACACGAGAAAAAAGTCAGTCAGTTTGACACATATTTCGTTTACTAATGGAACTTTACGAATATAGTAAACTAAAATTTTGGGACAGATTGTCTCATGTCTCTTCACAGAGTAAAAAATAGCATGCACCTACAGGTACACACACATTCTTTTTCTATGACCCAGATTGGGCACCAAGGACATCCAAATTTTAATTTAATTAACTCATACAGTTGACACTAGCTTACATGTTAACAAATAAACTAAAATTTGGGACAGATTGTCTCATGTCTCTTCACAGAGTAAAAAATAGCATGCACCTACAGGTACACACACATTCTTTTTCTATGACCCAGATTGGGCACCAAGGACATCCAAATTTTAATTTAATTAACTCATACAGTTTTACATGTTAACAAATAAGTGTGCTCGCTGTTAGAACCATTAGCCTAAAATTCAGGACAGATTGTCTCATGTCTCTTCACAGAGCAAGAAATATTATGCATCTTCAGACACACGTACATTCTATTTCTATGACCCCAGATTGGGCACCAAGGACATCTGAATTTTAATTTAATTAATTCATACAGCTAACACTACCTCACACGTTAACAAACAACTACTGGTAGCTCTGAAATGTTCTGTTGTTACTCTGCGACTCTGCGTTGCGCTTGATTAAGATCATCGCACACTTATACAATTGCCATCGAAACGGTTCGTGTGCCGTCCCGTGATCATCTATTGTACCATACTCCTTTTAAACCGCCGGACGACGGCGTCGGATCGGCGACCGTGTTAAGCTTCACAGTATAAGTGTACGTGATTCTTTACAATCGCAAAGACTGCAAAATTGCATTATGTAAATTTGTAGTGTTCGAACTTTGTTGTACCAGGTATATGTTTGAGTCATTCCCATGTATTCAACAATTTAGCTGTAAGATGATCGCTGTGCATGTTGCAGTCTCTGATTAAAATTGGTATTTTATAGAACTTCATAATCAATGCAATTCATTCAAATAGAGGATGTTCCTTTGATAACTTTGCTAATTATTTTATATTGTTTATTTGCTATATTTATTTATAAATAACCAACCTATACTTACAGTTTACACCAGACATACAAGTTTTTGGTTAATACATACTGAACAAGCATAAAAACATATAAGAAAACATAAAATGTTTCAAAATACATTGATAGTTCTTTAACAATCTAGGATTTGTTTGAAAGATGAATCTTAATACTAGTACCTACCTACTGAACTTATGCATGAATCGATAATAAAAAGTTCGTTTTAGTCGTTAGATGATATTACTTATTTACGATAATGTCAAGTTTTACTGTAGCATATAAGTGGTTAACTTTTTGTCGCAAGTTTGTTTACATGGATTATTCTACACAAAAAATGTTTTCAGGATGATTTTCTTTCAGCTCTCTTCCGTCAAAAAAGTGATTTTTATTTTTTAGTTCACATGTGTGTATCAGGCGAAGTTTTACATCACATTTTATACAACAAACATACATACTTTATTATATATTAATGTATTAATCATAAGCGTCATGTGTCATCTTTGTCGGCGAGCGAAAAAAGCTGGTTTTATATTTCATTTCTCACGATAAAATTGCAATTAGACGGAAGTGATTTTCAATCACTACGGTTTAATTAGACGTAAGTAACATAAATTAGTCATACAACTGTCAATATATGTAGTTAAGGTTTAATTTTGTAATGGGATAAATATTGCTGAAATGGTATTTTTTATGTATAAAATCAATCAATTTTGATCATAATATTACATTCGCTTCAGTATCTTCCAGTGATAACCACCGGTTACCTTCAACTATATAAAATGTAAGTAAGTAAGTACTACTAATTTTACTGAATTTACTAATGTACTAATCGCTACCCAGCTACGGACCTGGTTTCTGCCTGCCGGCTGGTGTATTGGTTAGCCTTAATTTCATCGCATAGATGTTAGAATTTTGAGCGTAAACCATATAATTTTATGTAATAACATTATAGGGAATTTCATGAACTAAAGACATGTCTATAAATTATTCCACTGAGCCATGTATTTTTCTCACAATTTAAAGAAAACTTCGAAATTAATGTTATTTTGTGGTTATCCGATTCAACTAACATCAAACGTATCGCTATTATGAACCTTATTTGTTGCCGCGATGCGTTATTGTCAATTACCGAAACTTAAGTCATAGTTATTAGTTACAAAATTAATCTTTATGTGTTCCATTTCAGGTCTGACTCCGATTCAGAATACCGGTCACAGTCCGCAACTGTAGCCGAGCCGAAGCCGCAACCAAAGAAGAAGGTGTCGAAGCGCAAAGCTTCCGAGAGCACCACACCGTCCGTACCGAAGTCAAGGTAATTTTGTGTTACTGCTTTTACCTTTAGGTGCTTGTTGTGTATGTTATGTCAATTAAAATGTTATACACCGATAAACGTTGGTTAGTGGATTTAGAACTGCAACGAAGAGAGCTCTGAAATCAATTTCCAATTATATTCCTTGTAGGAATGTTAACAGTTAGTTCATGAGATATTTAAATTATTATAACAGAACATCATGCTTTCTATCCCCGTAGGGTTCAACAGAGGAGTAATACACCATCAATTTGTCAATATTAAAAAATAAATGTAAATAATGTGTTAAATTGTTTACAGTAAAAGGCGCAGCTTGAGCTCGGACCTCTTTGGTTTGGAGGACTACGTCCCCACCAAAACCTCAGTTGCGGACTTCGGTTCGTCACTCATCAGCCGTGTTGCTAACGGTAAAGTGCGGCGAACGGCAGACGTATCCGGGGACTTCTACGTGGAGGTTAAAGTCTATAACAAGGCTGAAGTTGCCTCCACCCCAAAAGAGGAGCGGTGGAAGAAAGCCTCGGTGGCACTAAAAGTGCAGCTTAACCGGAACACGCCGCAGTGGGACGGGTTACAAGTTTTTATGAGACGGACTCATGAGTTTTTTGATAACTCTGAGCCTGTCTTTTATAGCGATAATATTAGTTTAAAATAAATATTTAAGTTGTTGGGGCACCAGATGTTTTTGTATTTCTGCGAGCGTAAATCATAATCGTAAAAATAATACATTGCAACATCTAATAGTAAGTTTAAAACTATTATATTTTAAAATGCCGTTCTGTACTGTTTGTAACACATCTGTTGAGCGCAGTCACTGGACAGGTCACCTACGTAGTACTAATCATAAAAACAAAACTATTTCGCATTTTTGCGAAGGTGTTGAAATAATACATTCTGCATTTCGTAATCGTATAGCTTCTTATAGAATTGTCGCTCCGTCTGAGAATAGTTCTCTACAACCATTTCTTATTAATATTTGGGACAAAATTAAAACGTTAATTAATATTTCTCTTAAAGAACATACTTGTCTAAAAGTTAATTTCGAATTTTTTGCTTTATTTTTAATGTTTAAAAATGATTCTCAGGAGATGAAATCATTTGCCACAACAAAACTTTACTCTGCATCAGAATTATGAAATTGATTCATTATTAACTCAAGTAAAAAACATTTTATCAAAAAAGATAGAAGAATTTCAGGACCGAGACAGTGGATGGACGTTCTTGAGCAGTTCTCATTTGGAAGTCAATGTTAACAAATATCAACCGTTGCATGGTTCAGGCTTTATCGAATTGCCTTCTGCAATAAAATCGAAAAGAGCATGTGTTAATATCCACAATAATGACGAGTATTGTTTTTTGTGGTCTGTTGTTGCTGCTTTATATCCAGCTAAAAGTCATCCTGAAAGAGTATCTTCTTACCCTGATTTTCGTAACGTGTTAAATGTAAAGGATATGTCATTTCCAGTGAATTTCTCAGATATTGCGCGGTTCGAAGTGAATAACCCCGAAATTTGCATTTACATTTATGGTTTAAAAAATAATACCGTCGTAGGACCGTTTTACAAACCAAAAGCCTTGAACGGAAAGGTGATTCATTTACTTTATTTAGAAAGAGATAATTTGTCACATTACTGTCTCATTAAAGACTTGCCGCGACTTGTTAAAAATCAAATAACAAAACACCACAGTAAACTGTACTTTTGTGATGCTTGTTTAATGTTTTTTAATTCATGCGATGATCTTAGTTCACATAGTTGTGGAGGTGTTGTCACTGAACTACCTCCAAAGGGTTCTTTCATACAGTTTAAAAATTATAATAGAAAGCAAATTGTTCCATTTGTTATATACGCAGATTTTGAAACAATGCTAGAACGGTATGAATCTTGTGACCCTGACCCCACTAAGGCGAGTACTGTAACGCGACAGCGACATGTGCCTATAGCTTTCGCTTATCATATTACATGTACGCTAGACGAAAGCCACAATCGTTACGTTTCTTATCGCGGTTCGGATTGTGTATCAAATTTTGTGAAGTCTATCTATAAAGATGCACAAAAAATTTACGATATTGTAAAAAATAATGTTCCTATGATTTATTCAAATGAAAATGCTCGCGACTTTGAAAACGCGTTGACATGTCATATTTGTGAACACTTCTTGTTCGGCGATAGGGTTCGCGATCATTGTCACTTGACTGGTAAATATCGCGGCGCAGCTCATAGTTATTGTAACATACAATACAAACTACCATCATTTTTGCCAGTATTTTTTCATAATTTGTCTGGATACGATTGCCATCTTTTCATAAAAGAATTAGGTGAAGCTCCTGGATCTATAAAAGTGATACCTAAAACAAAAGAAAACTATATTTCTTTCACTAAGTTTATTCCGATTGCTACCGGGGAAAGCATCCAAGTTCGGTTTGTAGATTCTTTCAAGTTTTTAGGAACTAGCTTAGAAAAGTTGGTTAGTACAATGAAAAAACAAGACTTTAAACAATTAAAATCTTATTTCCCTAATAAAAAACAATTTAACCTACTCACTCGTAAAGGAGTGTATCCATATGACTATATGTCTCAATGGGAACGTTATGAAGAAACGTGTTTACCCTCAAAAAAATATTTTTTTAACTATTTAACAAATGACGCAATTACCGACGAAGACTATGAACACGCTCGGTCTGTTTGGTCAGTATTTAATATTCAAAACATGGGTATGTACACAGATTTGTATCTCAAAACAGATGTTTTGTTGTTAACAGATGTATTTGAAAATTTTCGAAAAACTTGTAAACTACATTACAATCTCGATCCCGCGTTTTATCTTACAGCACCAAGTCTATCTTTTGATGCAATGCTTTTAAAAACAGGAGTTCAATTAGAATTGATTAGTGATGTTGAAATTTTTAGAATGATACAAAAAGGTATTCGAGGAGGTGTTTGTATGTGTTCCAAAAGACATGTCAAAGCCAATCATAAATATTTAGATACTTATGATCCAGCCCGTCCTAATTCATTTATCATTTATTTAGATTGTAACAATTTATACGGTTATAGCATGTGCCAATCCTTACCCTATTCGGATTTTAGATTTATGAATAGACAAGAAATAGATTTTTTACAATTGAACTGAGCAGAAATTAGTGATACTGCAGAAAACGGTTACATCCTTGAAGTTGATTTAATATATCCGGAGAATTTGCACATGGAACACAATGACTTTCCCTTTTGTCCAGAAAAATGCTTACCACCGGGCGGTAAGAATAAAAAGCTAATACCAAATTTGTATGATAAATATTACTATGTTATTCATTACGTACATTTAAAAAAATGTTTACAGCACGGTTTAGTATTGAGAAGAATCCATCGCGCTATTATATTTAAACAAAGTAGTTTTTTAAAGCAATATATTGATATTAACACCCAGTTACGTCAAAAAGCAGAGTCAACGTTTGAACAAGACTTTTTCAAATTATTGAATAATAGTATTTTTGGAAAGACCCTAGAAAATAATGAACACCGAATAGACGTTAAGTTAGTAAACAAGTGGTGTGACTCGAACAATAAAACAAAAAAGACTACTTGTGCTGAAAAATTGATAGCCAGCCCATATTTTCATAGCGTCTCTGTATTTTCTGATGATCTAGTAGCCATCCAAATGAAACCTGTGCGTATTATACTTGATAAACCAATTTACATAGGGTTTGCAGTATTAGAATTATCTAAGGCTCACATGTACAACTTTCACTACTCCATCATTAAACCTTTTTATGGTAACCGAATAGAATTATGCTATACTGACACAGATAGTCTAGTATATGATGTACAGAGTAATGATGTTTATAAAGACTTTAAGCTCCATTTTCTAAAATATTTTGATACCAGCAATTATGACTGTAACAATGACTATAACTTACCAATTATTAATAAGAAGGTTCCAGGACTGTTTAAGGATGAAATGGGTGGTGACATTATCAAAGAATTCGTAGGACTGCGCTCAAAGCTTTATTGTATTAAAACGTTAAACAAAACAATTAAAAAGGCAAAAGGTACAAAAAAATGTATTACCAAAAATTTTAATATGTTAGATTATAAAAATGTTTTATATGATTGCAATGTTATTCGTAAAAAAAATGTATTGTTTAAATCAATAAAACACGAAATATTTACTCAGGACTTAAATAAAGTAGCACTTTCAAGCAATGATGATAAACGATTGCTATCGTTTGATAAAGTTTCTACTTTAGCCTGGGGTAACGCAAGTATATTTAAGTAATACATATTTTAACATGTTTTTATTGATTGTGAATGGTAAAACTTATGACGTCCTAAATGGAAAGTTAGATAATTTTTCAACCTACCTACTGTCTTACTTACTATTATAAAAAGTCTGTAAGGGTGGGTGGATGGATGTTTGTTACTCTTTTAAAATGTGAAATAAGTAGTATTGCTGTGTAATTTAATTCAAATAGTATCGATAGAAGTTTCTTTTGAACCTGGTTTTATTATGTATACAATTCTAAATTGTGTGTGTTCTTGGTATCCCTTTTACTAGTTAGAGCTAAACAGTGTAGGTATATATCTATTATGTGCCTACAAAGTATAAAGTTGAATAAATTAAATTGTGTATATTCATTACATACATCTGTTTCATTTCTGTTCCTGATGACAAAGCACACAGCGCTCGCCGCGTGTCGATACAGGTTCCAACTTGATAAAATATGTACCTAATGTCCAGTTTTGATGACAAAGCACTCATGAGTCGAGGTTCACACGCGCGGTGTAGAATTTAACACCGATCAGGTGCTCATCAGATTGAACTTGTTGAAACATGAAATTGATTCACATCGCAAGATTTTATGGAGTTTGCATTTCATAAGAATACTTATGATTAGTACATACATCACAAGGCAGTCAGCCGGACTGGTCACATCACGTCACTTAAAAACGAAACAAATTGTAAGTATTGCACAAGCGTATAAGTACTTATAAAATTATGTCTTATTTATGTGTTTGATATAATTATTAATAATTATAATTTTCTTTGTTTTAGATCATCAATAATGTGCGATTCTCCAGATATTATTGACTTCTCACAATACGGTCAAGGTTTTCCGACTCCGAGTTTAAGCTGGCATATCTCAGAGCAACAAAGACCTGAACCAACCAACAAAAAGCCTAGAACAAGACGGGAGGGTTTAAAACGGAAGGCACCTGCTGAACATTCTATAAGTCAATCGTCGTTCGTTATAAACAACGAAAAGAAAAAAGGTTTACGACTGATCCAGATACAAGTGTTAGACATCAGTGAGCGTCAAGAAGCAAGTGCTGCAAGTTCAAGTGACAATGAGAACGTGTTATTAAGTGCACAATATGTAGTTAGTGAACCGGTGGACAATGTTATGGAAGAGACACAATCATTGATACATAAAATTTCAAAGAAACTTTGTGGTGATGATTATTATTAGTAAGTAACAAATGTATCTACCTAGTTGTATATTCAGTAGAAATAAATAATTAGTTTAATATTGGTATTATAAATTCATTTGTTAATTTGTTAGTGTAATAAAATGATTCCACATAGATCATCACAATCTGTAAATAAAAATAAAATAATAAGAAAACTTTAAGCCCTTAGTTAGGTTCTTAGTTAAGGTTTTTAGTTAATATGTAAGTTTAATGTAATAAAAAAATATAAATAAACAAAAAATATCAAAGGTGTAAGTTTTATTGTAATTAGAGAGAATAAGTTAGAAGAAATAAAATAATTTATTTGATAATGTAGTAGTGTATTAAAATTCTCAAATACCTCATAGTTCATAGTAGATAAGTTTCATGTACATACATAAAATATTAAATAACAAGGCCAAGTGTATTTAGTTTGTAATTGAAGTGAATGTAAATGTTTTGTGATTGTTTTTAACGAGAAAACTAAATAAATAATATATTTATAATTTAAATTATCTTTTATTAACATTATAAACATATTTACAACATTATAAAGTGGGAGCACTTTAAATTAGCTCTAAAGAAATGTTCTCATTAAGTTATGTTTTAATTATGCTTTCAATATTTTAAAATTAATAGAATACTTACTCAATTAAATTCATTTTATTAGAGCTAATTTTAAGTTTGTTATGTAGTTTACCCGGATTATATTAAATAAAACAACCTCATATACATAATCATTTTTTTATTAACTGAACATTACAAAATAATTTTAAATAGATTAATGAACATTAATTTTAAATAGATTAAATATAGACAGATTATTATCAAAATACCATTTCTTAATACATATAGCATTATTCAAAGCACAGTTTAGTCTATGATTTACACAGTTAAATTCAGTATCATTTTTACAATATTTCTTTTTTAATGTTGCAAAATTAGGGCACCCTTTTTCACCTATATCTATCACTTCACAGTTAACACATAAGTCTTTGATCCACTGAATTTTTTCTAAACCCTTCGTAATAATTTTTTTATTTTCTAAATATGGTAAAATGATGCGATGAAATTCTTTATAGTCTACGTAGCCCTCACTCCAGTAAATTCCTCTATTTCTTTCTAACCATCTCACTTGCTTCTTTTCTTCTTTAGTAAGGGAATGGAATGAATGCGGCGGTTTTACCAGGAACGTCTGTGTATGTTCTTGATTTACAACCGCCACTTCTTTCACGATAAAATTATTTTTGTAATCTTTAAATCCTTGGATTTCTACGATGATGGTATCCAGCTTCATGATATCTTCTTCACGATGTTACTTAAAGGTTTGTATTCAACAATGCAATCGTTGAGAATGAGACAGTATGCTGTGGTTTGATCTGG
This sequence comes from Charanyca ferruginea, assembly GCA_947361185.1. Taxonomy (NCBI): domain Eukaryota; kingdom Metazoa; phylum Arthropoda; class Insecta; order Lepidoptera; family Noctuidae; genus Charanyca; species Charanyca ferruginea. The sequence goes on along the minus strand of OX376056.1, from coordinate 46,873,450 downwards.
TATTTCCGAATCAGTCTCGATTTCTACTCTCACATCTACAACTGGACCGGTCTTCAAGTTATCAGCTTGTCTAGAGCAATCAATGATGAACAGCGGAGCCAAATCTTTAAATTGTTTCTCGCTTAATAATGGCTCTGGTCGACGTCCGTAATACGACTGTTGGAATCTGGTATATTGCTCGTATAATAAAGCGATTCTGTTATTAACAAAACTCGCATTTAGGTTTTCATACGGGAAGTAAACTGAATTGAGGTACACTTTAAAACAGGCTAGATCCTATTATGGGGAGCATATAAGAAGTAATGGTACTTATAATGTTGAAGTAAGCAATGTTTTGGAAGAAGATTTGCCCTTAATATTGGGTCAAAATAATTATTTAATTAGGGCTAGAATTAAGTCACGCCATGTGAGCCACAAAACCTATTACTCTTATTTATTGATAAGTAGAGATGAAAATCGGGCAAATTCTTTAGAAAGTATCATTGCTTACTATTGTAACTGTCTAGTGGGTAACCGTACAGTAGGGTGTTGTGCTCATACTATGACAGTATTGTGGTATTTAAGCTGGGGCCGCTTCAACAATGTAAGTGCTCCAGCTCCATCTTTGGATGAAATATTTTACGAAGAATAAATAGTTTATTCAAGTTTTATTTGTTTTATTTCCCTTGGTATATACTACTACTAAAATAAAAATAAGTGTCAGTAACGTTAAATGAATCATTAATAAAAAAATAGTCCAGTGCTGAAGCTGTGAACTAATTGTAGGTACATTTTTTTATCATATTTAAACGTTATTATTCCACACAATAGATGAGCACCTATTTACTTTTTATTATACTGCTAAATAGCAGTACAATGCATCGATCTTGATCGAAGGTACAATGGAATTATGTCTTTATTACTTTATGCATAAACTTGCTTATAGTATGGAAATATGCATATAGTAATGGAATTATGTCTCTATTACTTAATGCATAGAGTAATAGAGACTAATTCCATGCTCATAGTCATTGTATGTCTACGTCAATTTGTAATTATAACCTAGATTTTTAAAACTGAAAAATCATGATATCTCCTGAACCTGGGTGAATAATTGGAAAAAGGTTTCTGATTATGAAAATGCTATGTTTTTACTATTAGGAAAAACAAAAATCTTCAGGGCACAAGCATTTTCCACTGGGACCGAACTTCCTATACAAAACGGGCAATCTCCTTTAGAAGTCGAAGTAGAAGTTGAAGCAGAAGTTGAAGTAAAGTCAAAGTCAAAGTCGAAGTCGAAGCCAAAGTCGAAGTTGAAGTAAAGTCAAAGTCAAAGCATTTATTTCAATTGGACCATTTGCAGGCACTTTTGAATTGTCAAAGAGTCAGTCAGTCAGTCAGAAGGTTGAAGTTTAGTTGCTTGTTCGTTTTGGAACGTCGTCGTCGTCGTCGTTTTGGTTTTGGAAATTTAAATTACGTAAAGTTTGAGGTCATAGTTTTACTTGGCGGTGATCGCTATAATTTAAAAGCACTGAACTGTAACAGAACATAAAAGTATGCTCATGACCGCATAAGAAGGATGCCACAAGGTGATATCCCTAGCGAAGTAGACGTGATTAGTGAAGGGTTAGATGTTGAAGATGCGGGTGAAGGCCCATCAACTCGTTCCAAATGTTAATGCACAATGTATGTCTTTTGTCTATACTTTTGACTTACCGAAGAGAAGGACCGGTAATGGCCAGTCTGTTCTGGGCTAATCAGTGTAAAGGACTGATACTAGCCGTTTGATACTAGGCTTGCCAGAGAGAAGAACTGGTACTGTCCCATGTATGTAAGGCATGACAGCGAGAAGGGCTATTACTGATCCACTGTTTCATAACAGATTACCAGCGAGAATGACGTTGACTATTGTTAATACTGGGTGCATTAATATTGTGAGTCAGTTCCTTTAATTTTTTACCTTTATGAAACCTGTAGTATTCCTTCTGATGCGAGTTTATTTATTGAGATAGACAATTAGTCAGGTAGGCCGAGCCTAATATTGTCAACAAATGGATTTTGTTTGGTTAATTATTGTTCTTCTTGATAAAACTTATGGCCAGGTTAGCCGAGATCGCTGTGATACCTCAAATTTGGTTGCATTGTTCACAGGTGCACACGAGGACGTGTGATGAGTCAGTATGGCCGTGTCGCAGCAAGCGATAATTTAGCGATAAAGAGGATTCAAATTGATTATTGTAGTACCTACAGAAGAAATGGTAAACGCCGTGACGTCAGCTGTCGGTTAAAATGGCGCCATGTGGACAGAGTCGTGTTGGAGAGTGGGGACCGTGCCAAGCTCACTTTTGCTCGAGACACCAAGCAGGGACACTCATCTAGTACGAAACTGTCGGTTTACCTATTTGAATTGTATTGTACGATCACATTTAATAAAGTAAGGTTGTTAGTACTGCATTGAATATTGTTATTCTACAATGAACCCGATACCACCGAACCCAAACGATGTCGGCGCTTCCCGCTCAGCCATACCTGACGCCGACATATTTTTTTAGATTTATCATTCTCTTATTTTAAAAGTTACACGGTGTGGATGTGTCTGTCGCGCAAACTATTCAGTTTAGAAAAAAAATATATTAGAAACCTCAATATCATTTTTGACGACCTATCCATAGATAACCCACACGTATGGGTTTGATGAAAAAAAAATTTAGAGTTTCAGTTATGTACGTATGGGGAACCCCCAAAATTAATTGTTTTTTTTTTCTGTTTTTGTGTGAAAATCTTGGTTGTACGTTGTTTCATAGCTAATAGTTTTATAGAATTTCGGTTCACATAAAAATTTTCTAATAATTTCGTTTCATAGAATAATCAATACGCAGAATACTTACTTTCAAGATTTTCAAATCATTGATTTTTAATTCACATAACGTTTATTGTTAGAATAATCATATCATGGTATTCACGCTCACCGCCGCAGCTTCAGCTTATTGGCCGGCTGCGCCGGCCAGCCTCAGACGCGGCGGCGGGCGTTAAAACCACCTGCTCCTCAGCTCGCGGGCCGCCTCGCCCCTCCACGCCTACGCAGATTTAAATTGCACTCTAGGCGTAGGGCAGACAAGACTACGTGGAGTCGGTTTCGCAGCGATTCGTTTCTGTCATTAACTTTGGTAGCACAACATATTGACTTTTTAAGAAATAAATACAACAAACAAACAATATTCGTTATAAAAGAATTCTATTATTTGATAAGTTTGTTAAACAAAAAACTGTGATTAAAAATTCATTGAATTGTGTTTCTGTGAAATATTTTTCATTGAAGTAAATAGTCTTTGAAACAATAATAGTCGAAATAAAAATACGAGAACCAAATATTATGTTAAACATTTTCTGGGAAACGAAATTCTATGAAATTTCTGTCTGCGAAACAAGGCGACACCGAAAATCTTAATGCGGTTTACAGAATACATCTACTCACCAAGTTTCAACAGTACAACTCTTATAGTTTTGGAAAATAGTAGCTGTGACATACGGACGGACAGGCAGACAGACAGACATAACGAATCCGTTAGGGTTCCGTTTTTTGCCATTTGGCTACGGAACCCTAAAAAGACTAGCGAAGTACACAGAATTAATCACATTACACCAACTCAACTTTGACTCCTCTTCAACTCAACTCACTTTATGACATTGAAATGTAAGCTTCATTTCGTGTAACAAACGAGTAAATTTTTCAACACATAAGTTGAAAATCTACTACGCGTGGTCCACGCGTTGTTCACGTATTTACTGTCACCGACCCGTTCGGCCCGTGTTGTCGACGTGTTGAAAATTCACTCGTATGTAACACGAAATAAAGTTTACATTTCAATGCCATACTGTGAGTTGAGTTGGAGCGGAGTCAAAGTACTCAACTTTGACTCCGCTCCAACTCGGTGTAATGTAGATACTATGACCTTAATTATAGTGCACAAGTGTATGCGCAAACACAGTTGCTCTTTCTCTTGCTGGGCACCCTTTTAAGTCACGTCAGCGATCTGTGTTTTGAAGCGCTGTGTTGTTTCGAAATGTATCTTTGGTAAACAATATTGTAAAGGATTACTTACCAATAGCAAGGTGTCAAATATCTGTAAACAAAGAAAAATACATTATTATTACGATTCAATAAAAGTAATAACTAACACGTAAAGAATTTCATTTAATTTGTCTACTACTTTTTATTAGAGAGCCGAGGAATTTTACTAGGGAGGATCTCGTGGCCAAGTAAAAGCTGGATTAATCGGCCAGGTTAAGCTACGCTTGCGGTACTCCTTGACGCGGCGCGTATTGTTAGGACATTCCTCTCTCAGGAGCCCTGACCAGTGGTTGCTTGGACCTAGTTCCCGATACCGGTGCGCTACTATTTTTTTATATTTTAAATGTTTTTATTTTTTATCAATATTTTAAAAAATAATATAAGTATGTATACAATAAATAAATAAAATTAATAATAAAATTTCTGGACACGGCTCGCATTGTCAGGAGGCTTCTCTCTCTGGAGCCTTGACCGCCGGTAGTTTGGACCCTGTTCCCGATACCGGTGGGCTACTATATTTCATATTTTTAAATGTTTTTATTTATATACTAATATTGATATTTGAAAATGTAATTTATTTATAAATAATGTTAATAACAATATATTTATTTGCCATTAAATACACGGCTTTGTTCTGTTTGTTGTTTTGTATTGCCACCGACTTCCGAAACTAAAGTCATGTGTGTTCGGTGCTAAAGTTATTTATCACTTTTTAGTATTTTTTGAAAGCGGTTCTCTTTTTTCAAAAAAGTTTTTATTTTCCACTTTTTACCCAAATCCATAAAGAAACTGCAACACAGTTAAAACAGAGATTGAAAGTCCTCCAAAGATGGAAGAAACGAAAACGTCTTCTCGGCTTTTGTTGTTTTTTTCAAAAAGCGCTGAATAAATTTCTGTATGTTGTAAAACCTTCTCCAGAATGCAACAAACACTTTTCTGAAAACCGCATCAAAATCGAAAACATACAAACATACGAGTCGAACTGAGAACCTCCTTTTTTTTTGAAGTCGGTTAAAAATACAAGCTTTACACAGAAGACTATTTAAATGCTAGTATAGCTGAATTCTGGAGAACTTTAGAGCCCATCTCTGTATACTGTACCTCTTACAATATATTAAGTCCATTTACTTATAGATAATTATTACCCATATCCAGTCTTAATTACAGTGTAAATGCAAATAGCAAGTAATTACGCCCTATAATATATCCGGCAAGATAGTGACAATGTTACCAAATTGTCATCCATTTAGAAATCTATTTTGCCATTAATAGGCAACCAAAATGATACCATCTAATTCCATTCAGTGGTGAATTCTAGACTAGTGTGTATTACCTAAGCCTATATAATGACATGACACGAAACTGAAACAAAAGACTGGCTGAATTAATTACCGATAATAATAATAATTGGTACTGTGTTCATTGAGGTGGTAATTGGGTGCGCTTTGATACTGTTTCAGAATACAAGTTCGGCTAAAAGTGTTTAGGCTAGACAATACAATCTGATATTATATACGGGGATTTACGGTAAAAAAAATATCATATTACCGTAAACTACCCACACTGCCCTGCAGTCTGCATAAGCAATTGACAAATTGTTGCTAGGAACGACTTTTTTTTGAAAAATCACTGTTTGCACGCAATGTAAAGCATGCAATTTACTGTACAGTGGGTAACACCTCAAGCTAAAACTAAAAGATTTTTCAACTTTATTACAAAAATTTAAGGTTCATATTCAGTTGAGAAAATTCGACAGTCTGCTATGGCTTGATGTCCTGGACTTTAATTAGTTAGAAGATTAAATGTCTTTAATTAGTTAAAAGACCAATCCCTGGAATACTAGATTATTTTTTCCAAAATACGGTTTAGAAAAAAATATTTTTTTACCAATGTATAGAATTAAAAAAAAAATCTCAATTTTGGTTTACTTAAAGGGCGTTTTATATATCTACTTTAAAGCACTTTGCCCGCGACTTCGTCCCCGTGAATTTTCTAAAGAACCCCTAATTTTGTAATACTTAATACAATATAGCCTATGTTACTCAGGGATAATGTAACTTTCAATTGGTGAAAGAATATTTGAAATTGGACCAGTAAGTAGGTCGATTCTGTAAAATTCAAACAACAACTCGCATCTCACATCGCTATTCACTCTCACCTCGCATAAGGTTCAAAATGACCTTGATATATTTGACACTTTGAGTCGGGTTCGAGTGCGAAGTGAGCGTCGTAGTGACGGGGAAATTACCTTACAGAATGCCTTTTCTTATGTCATCTCAAACTTTATTTGTCAAAATCTCCCTGTCAGTTTAGTCCAACTCGCTGACACGCTAGGAGGGCGTTAGTGTAAATTCGAATTATCAACCGAGTTTTTAGAATGCCAATCAAGAAACTCGCAGCGGATTCAGATTCGAGGTTTAGAATGAGGTCTTGCAGAATCACACCCCTGTAGTTTTTGAGTTAAATCGTAACAAACTAATGTTTCCTTGCAATATTAGTTTAGATTGCACAATGTGTTTTTGCTTGTGGTCCTACGTTTGGAATGTTGCGGCTTAAGAAGGCAAATATCCATACCTAGGTAAAAACACAAAATACGAAAGGCTGCGGTGCGCCCGAGCAGAGACCGCTCAGAACAAACTGCCATTTTTACCACGCACACATTGACGTTACGTTTAGAGGCATTCTCAAGCAGTTTCAAGCAGATTTCAGTCTCGACTGTCACGTGTTGTCTAAATGAATAAATGAGAGACATTGACATTTCATGACAAACAGGAAAAGGACAAGTTATGAAATGGGCTTAAAATATTTTTTTTTTCGAACAGCTATCATGTGTGGTTTTTCTGATAGGGAAAATTATTCAAAATGGCCTAACAAAAACAAAAATAAAATTAAAAGCACCATTATTTAATAAATAAATATTTTAAATCCAGATTTTTTTTGTATCGTAATATTATTTTTGTACATTGAAACAAAGAAAAAAGGGTTAAATATCATTTTTTAAAGTACATTAAACACCTTATTGTTATTTAAAATATTTTTAAACATTATTAGATGGCTATAAAACCGACGAATTATCTCCATGATTTGTATGCATGGCATTGATTCCGGAATCTATGAAAACATTAACTGTGTTGTGTCAGTAAGATTATCAGTGTCACACCACACATGTCAGATGTCATTTCGGTCCCTTGTCTCATTGTTAGAATCGCTATTTTTCCGTTTGCTTATGAATTTTTGTAATATTTGTAATTTCTACTTGATATTAGTAAAATCATCATCTGAGTTGTGAAATGGTTTATGATAAGAATATGTAAGGAATATAAACTTATATTGTCACATAGGGGATATCTTCCGTGATTGTTCATTGTTTTAAGCTCCCGATATTTCGACGCTGGCAAGCGCCATGATCGCGTATCACGGAAGATATCCCGTGTGACAATATAAGTTTAATTTTAAACCGTGAAAGCTTAAAACAGTGTATGAATTTATTTGTATCAAATATCCTTATTTTCTCCTACAATTTGGGACTTTATGACTTTATCATCATGAATTCAATAAATTGCAAAATGATTACTGATGGTTTTACGTCTCCTCCAAGGCAGGCCAGTAAACCAAACAGTCCAGATACAGACAGACTTAAATGGATTGGACCTGTTCACCTTTTGTAAATAGTCGCTCCAGCAGGTCAGAATAGGTGAACATTTTTGTGTATTAGGTAGAGAAATAAAAGTAATGCATTTACTTATATTTCACTGTATTTATTCTACCTCTTCATTTTCAACATCATCCCTTATAATATTATATTATCAAGATACTGTGCAGGAAAGAATCCAAATTAAAAGCCAGGTCAAATAAAGATAACTTAAAGATTACAAGAAACTTGAACATAAATAACACAACAAAAACAAAAAAAAATCAAATCACTTGTGTCCGTTCCGTTGTTGTAACGCAAACCACAGATGCATACGCAGAGTATATTAATAATAGGGCGCGCATAGGTACGCAATTATAATTGAATTTGACACTTGATTGACGTTTACACTTTTCATAATGACAATAATGACATCCAACCGAAAACTGTTGCCAAAATCAATAATTACCGTGGGTTGCAATTTATTTTTTAAATTACAATTAATTAAAAATATAATAATTTAGGAAGGGTGATTTAAAAAAAAAAAAATATACATAAAGTCGTCTTAATTTATGTACATTCATAAAACAGCTCCGAATTAAAGCCCAGCCTCCATACAAAAACCTAACATGTCCTTTTGTTTTAAAAAAATTGCAAAGAGTTCCAACCAGTGTCAATAAAATTTCATATTATTGTCACAAATAAAACCTACAGAGTCAATTTATACAATAGCAGCCCTAGTGAATTTGGTAAGTTTAGGTAATTATTTTTGAAGATGGCGGGAGCGGACCTTCTGTAACCTTTATTTTGTGATAAAAACGTTCAAAATCTAGACACAACTTCATCTTAGTGACAATCATCAAAAATAAAAGTAAGCTTGAAGATTTTTTGTCAGATTATGACAGATTTAAAATGCGAACATTTAGAGGGGCAATTCGCACATTTTTAAGAATGTTGAAAGTACAACGATTACGCGGACGTACAAACGATGTAGGAGCTCGTGGCTAAGTTAAAGCCGTACAAATCGATCGATTAAAGGTTAAGCTACGCTAGCTGCGGTCGGTCTGTGGATGGGTGACCATCCCTTTCATACCAAGTTCCCTCCGTGCTTCGGAAAGCACGTAAAGCCGTTGGGCCCGGCTGTCATTTGTAGATCTTTGGCAGTCGTTATGGGTAGTCACAAGCCAGAAAGTCTGACAACCAGCCTTACCAAGGGGTATCGTGTTTCCCAGTTACTGGGTTGTGGAGGTCCGATAGGCAATCGCTCCATGTAACCAACCGGTTAGGCTGGAAGCCGACCCCAATATAGTTGGGAAAAGGCTAGGCTAGATGATGATGAAAGTCCAACGATGCCTTTATCTATCCTTAAAGGGACAGCCATGCTTAAATGAGGTCTAGCAACTATAAGAACTTGGATAAGCACAGTTTAATAGTTATAATTGTATTAAATTATAACATACATAAAATATAAATACGGTGTGTCCCAATTTCTAGTTTAGGAATAGAACTTTGTGTAGTCACAAATGAAGAGATTTAGTTAAGAAATGCGCTCTTCAATTACTAATAAAGCTAAACTGGTAAAGAAATTAAAATGGAGAAATTTAATAATAATAATATTACTACGCCTACAAAAAGTAATAATTGTCCCTATAGTTATTTCTTCAACGGGAGTCATCCCCAAACAGCTTCACCAGTCCGTGAGTTCTCTAAACTTACCAGCAAGCACCTACCACTTACTGCAAAAGGCAGTGATCCTAAATACATGCAGGTTAGTAAGAAAGTTTCTACAGTGTGAGCCGGACAATATTATACAGTCTGCGCACAACCACGTGGAATCTAATATTTCCATACCCGCACTTAACCCAACTGATGAACATTTGGCTTAGACCCGTGCCACCAGAACTTCCCGGGTAGCCGGAGGAACAAAAATATGATAAACTTGGTTTCGGCCCGTAAATGTACCCAGCTAAAGTGCTGAGAAAAAATCACACGTATACGAAAATAATAATAATATGTGGGGACATTTCACACACGGCCATCTGACCCCAAACTAGGGAGACCCTGTACTATGGGCGTCAGACAGCTGATATACATACACAAATACATATTAAATACATACATGTATAGATAAATTAAAATTACTATGGATATGGATTTCGACACTTTCTTACTCTAAATTCTGCCAGCCTCAATCAACCGCCAATTCAGCACATACAAACAACAATACCGCCACCACAGCAAATCTCCTTTCACCAACACCCTATTTAGCAACCTCCCGGCAGCAGTTAAACAAATTACAGGCTATTAGAAAGACTTAACTGCCACTCTTTGTATTGGCTGCGTAATAAAATAGGCGTTTGTTATTTTATGAAGATCGTATATCTCCTTAGTGTTGAAGATTAACGTCATCAATATCGACTTTGAAACTTTCGTGTTGGTTTTGAGATTAATTTGTTTGTTTTTAATGGCGTTCCGTTGTTTGAAAATGAAACGTTTTTAACTGGTAAGTATTTTTAGTATAATTTATGTAAATTGAATTCGTTTAAAATCGGTCATTGTGGTGGAAATGATAGCCAGGAAGTAATTGCTTGTTTTCTGCTACGCGATGGCTACGGCGTAGCGCTGTTGCTACGCCCGCTACGATATCGTAGCTACTTTACCGATCTCACTGAAATCGCGAAAAAGTTGCCGTCCTATAAAGTGGATTCTGTACTCATTTGGAAAATGGCAGTTGTGATTTTGCTATAAGCACACCCTGGTTCCAATTTTCCTAACCATCTTCAATCGAGGCTAAATATAATATGAAGACAGATCTATTGTTTGGTTTAAAAATAAACGATTTTTTTTTATAAAAAGAAAAACACGAAAATCACTTTCACTAGGAATTTCTCCCGTATCGAGGGTGGGCTTACAAACATATAAACTCACATACACAAACAATCCGGAGCAACTATCTGTAGGCCAACAAATATTTGTTCGGTTCGGAAATCGAATCCGATCGAAATAAACGGTTTTATCAGCTTCGAATATACCTGTTATGCTGCTCTTATTTGTTTACAAATATGTTTCCATTAAAACAATTTAATCTAGACATATATCTGCCATTTACGTACACAACGTCAATTTATCACAAACAACACACAACAGTTCTGATTACTTAATTTAGCCCAGACATAAGAACCTTTCATTCTTGATTCCACCTAAGAATTAATACAACATATATTATATTATCCCTGGCTTAGTACAGTCGTGCAGAAATCTCGAACTGACAACGTCTGGATGTGTTAATCTAATTAACACATCTGTCCTTCACTGAGATACGTCCCGTTTCATTAATCACTGCTGCCAGCGACTGTACAGGACTTAATCAGCTGCTGTCGTCGGATGTCTTCAGTTGTGTTGAAAACTGGAAACTCTCCGTCTTTTGTCACGAGCAGAAATTTTTGGAGATGAATTGTGGGAATGTTGGTACAAACATCTCGTTGTATGGTTGTGTATTGTACTTACTGTTAATGGCTATGCAGTTAGGCTGTGGTCTCATTTAGATTGCAAATAAGCGATGGTAAATAATACGAATGGAAATCTAAAAGAGCTTGCTAAATATAATATGATTAAACATAGTACGTAATTAAACCTACATTTTTGAAATTGTATTTAATTTTCAGTGTGGTATAAAACTGAGAGTTAACGTTAGCATTCTAATTTTCATTTCAATCTGTCAAAACTTATTGAAAATTAGATCGGTGTCCCCTTGTTTCGCAGACAGAAATTTCATAGAATTTCGTTTCCCAGAAAATGTTTAACATAATATTTGGTTCTCGTATTTTTATTTCGACTATTATTGTTTCAAAGACTATTTACTTCAATGAAAAATATTTCACAGAAACACAATTCAATGAATTTTTAATCACATTTTTTTGTTTAACAAACTGATCAAAAAGTAGAATTCTTTTTAACGAATATTGTTTGTTTGTTGTATTTTTCCATGCAATTTATTTCAACGAAAATGTATAGGTATAAATAGACAATAATAAAAATGATGTCTTAAAAAGTCAACATGTTGTGCTACCAAAGTTAATGACAGAAACGAATCGCTGCGAAACCGACTCCACGTAGTCTTGTCTGCCCTACTCCTAGAGTATAATTTAAATCTACGTAGGCGTGGAGGGGCGAGGCGGCCCGCGAGCTGAGGAGCAGGTGGTGAGCGTGAATACCATCTGCGACGATAAGCTCGCGTGGGACCGCCGGAGCCCCGCAACGCCGGAGCCGTGACAGAAACTATGCCTGCTGCATGCTCGCTTGCATGATGCATGCTTGCTTACATACTGTATGCTTGCTTGCACGCTGCATGCTTGCTTGCACGCTGCATGCTTGCTTGCGCGCTGCATGTTTGCTTGCACGCTGCATGCTTGCTTGCATGCTGCATACCTGCTTGTACGCTGCATGCTTGCTTGCATCCTGCGTGGTTGCTTGCACGCACGCGCAGTAAGTTTGGTTAGAACTGAGAGTCCCATTCCTGGGAATAAGTTTTATATTAAATAAAAAATATAAGGATAAAGAATATTTGATTTGTTATTCTATGATATAATTATTCTAACAATAAACTTTATGTGAAACAAAAATCAATAATTTGAAAATCTTGAAAGTAAGTATTCTACGTATTGATTATTCTATGAAACAAAATTATTAGAAAATTTTTATGTGAACCGAAATTCTATGAAACTATTAGCTATGAAACAACGTACAACCCTTTAGATCACATGAATAGTCCACCAGCCGCTTGGCGATGTCCCGAAAAACAAGATAAGCACACGGATCTTCGGCCCTAGTGTTTCCACCCCCAAACGGCTCAAACATAATGGTATTTAAGTTTGAGTTTGGGTATAATAATAATATAATGTTGTATAAAAAATTTGTCCCTGTGTGGTCCCGCCGAGAGGTATACAAAATAGTGCCGTTATCGGATAAGTTGGGTTATAGAATGTAAGTTTAAAGTTCTCAATTTAAAAAGTTTCGAAGGTTTTATAAAAAATTGTTTGAACTTTTTGAACACAAAACAAAGCCTGTTTTGTATTATTAGTTATTAAATAAAATGATTTTGTGAGCTAATTCACGTAATATTCTTGCGGTGTTGATTTTAATTTTAATAACTCAATCGGTACTTGCGACTTGTTTGATACATTTAAATTACATACACGTTTTATAATATTCCATGTTCTTTTTATGTCATTTCTGTTGTTATTTATATCTGATTTATCGTGATCATTTTTTAAATTGTGGAGAATGTTGTTGCAGTGATTTCTGTAGCGTTTGTAGGTGACTTGCAGATCGCGATCATTTGGTGACTTTAGACATCTTCTATGCAACGTATCCCTTAATCTAATGCAACGCAATAGACCCGGTGTTACCCACGGTTGGAAAGTTTGGCGTCTATTGGGCACGTCAATCGTGTGCTTCAGTACTTCAGCGGCTTTATTGGGATCTTTTAAAGATATTTTTTGCAGAGTCTTTTTTTTAAATTATATTGGCCCAGTTTTTAAATTATATTTGTTATATTGGCCCAGTCCAGTTCTTTCATAATTTTAAATACCTTTTCATAATTTAGTTTTTGCAGAGTCTTTTTTTGTTTATTATTACATTCCTCAGTTAAAGGTATACTAATGTAAATACTACTATGATCAGTAACCGACGATTCACAGACAACAGTTATTGTTTTGCGCTTTGACTTGACGAAGCAATGATCAATACATTTATTAATACGCGTCGGAAGTTGGTGACTCGGTAAAAGACCGTGAGTTGCTAGAAGATTCAAGTAGTCATCAGATCTTTGGTCAGTACTACTAACATTGATATCAATATTGATGTCTCCAGTTAAGTAAACATGAGGCACGTGTTTTATATCTAGCAAAATTTCGTCCAAAGAACCGAGAAAATTGGTGAGCGATGCAAAAGACGGCGATCTGTACATGCAGATAAAGGCATGACTGTTGTCAATTTTTACTATCAAACAATCAGCATCCACAAAATTTGGCTCATAAACTGTGACACCTGTTAACTGGCTTCTTATATAAACAACTACACCACTGTTCTGATTTATATGTTTATTGGTGTGAAATGCTGTATATTGGTCCAGATTCGGTATCATACTTGAACCTTGTAGCCAACATTCCGTAAGTATTATAATGTCATAATTTATGTTACTTCTTGCAAGAAATACCTTAAAGTCTTCATAATTTTTGTATATGCTTCGTATATTTTGTACAATAATTCTCAAACAAAATTCCGTTTCATTGAATTGTGTTTCTGTGAAATATTTTTCATTGAAGTAAATAGTCTTTGAAACAATAATAGTCGAAATAAAAATACGAGAACCAAATATTATGTTAAACATTTTCTAGGAAACGAAATTCTATGAAATTTCTGTCTGCGAAACAAGGGGACACCATGTATGATACATAGAATCAACACGTTGAAGTGAAAGTGAGTCGGCCATGTCTACCAACGAACAGACGGTAGATGGAGCAGACAAGTTTTAGTAGTGTGGGCCGCTCTGCGGTACAAAGGACTGACGATTTGAAGAAGATGTCTGGCAGCGGATAAATGCGAGCTGCCCAAGACCGGGTTGGTTGACGATCTCTGGGGGAGGCCTACGTTCAGCAGTTGACGGTAATAGGCTGATATGATGATAATGATTATTATTGAAATACCTGCATTTTAGTCTTAATTTTTAAATATAAATGGCTAATTTATAGTTAACATTACTTTGTATTTATCGTGAAATTATTAACAAAGCTAACAAGCTAATATTAAAGAAACGGTAACGTTAAAACAATATTTGTCTAATTTTACAATTAATGGAGTATAGAAATAACATAGCGAGAAATGTGCATACTTTAAGAACTACATAAACAAAAATATTAAACAACCTAAGAAATTGTGGAAAAATCTCAAGTCAACTATAGACATTGCACGAAAATCAGAAAACAGGTTGCCCTATTTTTGCAATGACCCCGAAAATATAAATCAACACTTTTTGGATGTACCTGGCACGGGAAATGTGGCGGCTACAGATTTAACATACTTTGAGCAACACAGACATAGTAGTAGCAGTCATTTTCAGTTGGAGCAAGTTCATGAAGACGACGTGCTGAAGCTTCTGCGTGGTCTTAAGTCCAATGCTCAGGGTTCCGACCACATCTCTTTAGAAATGCTGATGATGACACTTCCTCGTACACTCGCGGTCATTATGACTATCATTAATAAATCGATTGCTATCTCTTCCTTCCCGAATCTGTGGAAAATGGCAATAGTTAGACCAATCCCAAAGGTACCTAATCCCAACAGTGTAAAAGACCTTCGCCCTATTAGCCTCTTGCCATGTCTCTCCAAAATTCTAGAGAAGGTGGTCTGTAACCAATTTAGATCATATTTAGAACGGAATAGTATTTTGCCAGAGTTTCAATCCGGTTTTCGCAAGCGGCACAGCACTGCAACAGCCCTACTAGATGTGGTTGGGAATATACTGGAGGCTAGAGACTAGGGTATGGGAACCCTGTTGGTCCTGCTGGACTTTTCCCGCGCTTTTGACTCTATAAATGTGTCATTGCTTCTCTCTAAGCTGTCTTACTATGGTTGCGATACAAATACAATTAAATGGTTTAGCAGTTACCTTAATAACCGTTCGCAACTTGTACAGTTGACGAGGGATAGTGATGGCGATATTGTGTCCTCCAACCTTAAGAGCGTGGATAGGGGTGTGCCACAGGGATCAATCTTGGGTCCGCTTTTGTTTATTTTATACAGTGCTGATATCACCAAATGTCTGGGCGATGCAAGATTTCACCTCTATGCTGATGACTTGCAAATATACCTCCCCTTTCGTCCCCAGAATACCGTTGAAACTGTGAACAGAATGAACGAAATTTTGGAAAAGGTCTCTGACTGGTCAAAAAGAAATTCTCTGGTTCTTAATCCAAGTAAGTCCAAAGAATCATGTCCAGCTTTGACCTGAACATTTTCTAACACGTCTAGTGATGTAAATTATCTTAAAAAAATGCTTTGTTTTTGCTTATTTCATATTGCTTAGTTGAATTTTCAAATAAATCCAGGAAAAAACAATATTATTATGTTTATCATTCTCAGTAGATTTTTGGAAACGGAACGTATGTAAAACACGTTCCGTTTAGTTTTATAGACTTGCAAACGGAACGTGTTTTACCGACGTTCCATTTCACAGAATACGAAAAACTGGTTCGTTCGTCATGTGGTTAAAGAATGTTCAAAATAACAGATAGATATATTTATTTTACTCTACTAATTAATTTATCAGTACCTATGATTTCTTTATTGTTTTATAGTGAGATGTGGGAAGAAAAGAAAGTCTACATTTGAAAGGTTACGCGTAAAATGAACTTTGGAGTGACCGGCTGTCATGTCATTTGTTTGACGTTTTGCGTTTTTGCAGTTGTTCGTTCTTGATAAATAATTATTGTACTGTGCTGTGCTAGTTTGAATTTTCTGATACCCTTAAAACTTTTGCATTTTCCACGGACTCACGATACCTACTGCCGATGATTACTTTGGCCAGTGTCATACGGATACCGATTAGTGCGTTTTAATTGGGATCTAAGACGTTATCGCTCTTCATGGAAAGCGCTATAAAGTCGTCTACGAGATTGTTTTGTATAAACCACAGAATACTCAATAGTACTACGGTATAAACTGCAACATATATATATGTGTGTTAATATAATACGCTTTGGCATTATCGGGCCCTTTAGCTTGATAGCAGAGTCATCTCGCTAATTAGCACTTGGATATCTCCAGTAATAGTAATTAAAATAACAATCAAGTAACCTAACGATTTAGTAATCCAACATGATTGTTTTTTATAAAAGGATTTATATACAGAAGTGGTAAAATATATTTTTTTAAATTACATGAAAAATAGAACAAGTAAACATAACTAGTACTACTAGAAATAGGGGATGCCTCTAAGATGACCCACTGACCGAATGTGATGTAGTACATGTAGATTTTCCCCATGTTTAGCTAAAGTGTTCTTTTAGACAGCTGTTGCTTAAGACAAAACATGTAAAAATATACTTATTTCTATTGTAGAAATCAAAATCTCATAATTGATTTGTTTTGCAGATAAAGGCAGAAGGTTACATTTGTTAAGCATGTTTTGACATATCCATGCAGACTATTAATACTCAGATTCATGGAAACAATGGGTGTGATCCATCTGCCGGTTCATCTCATGGTAGTCATGTTCAAGTATGCCCCGTTTATGGATGATCATTGCTCAATCGTCAAAGAGCACACCACATTCTCCGAGCAAACTCATCGAACCTCATGCTATGGATGATAAACTTATTCAAACTAATTCAGCTCCTCGTCAGGTTTGTATTTAAATAATTAAAATCATTTCATGCACTTTTTTCTTTAAATATCACGTTCTAATTCATTACTTTACTAGGTATGTCACTGCATTTATTATAAATATGTTGTTTTTTTGTTGACAGATATCACAATTTCACTGTCTATGCAATGCCTGTTGGTTGCCATTTAAAAGAAACTCTTTCAACAGCAACAGGATAAGAGAAGAGACTTAGACAGTGATGAGACTTTATGGTGAAACAATAACAAAAAGTGGAATAGTCTGTTGATCCAGTCCATGTTCCAGAAATACAACCTCCCCCACTTCCTGCAAGCACAGATTAGAGGCATGAAAAGGAATCATCTGTAGAATCAGTTTCAGTTCCAGAGCTTCATTCTCAACAATCCCAAACCCAACCAAAAGTTTTGTGCATTTTATGGGTGTAACAATGACACAAATTGTATACCTAGGTTAGGCAGTGGGGAAAATTCACTTAGAAAATTCGAAAATAACATCAAGACATAATATCTCAAGATGTCAGTACTATGTGTACATTTTGATAGCAAATGGTATTAATGTACGAGAAGGCATTATGGAGTATTGCTGCAAATGCACTGTAGGCCGTCGCACTGTGGCTCTAGCGGTATTTTTTGGTTGACGTGATTGTGCGAGATTAAATAAATAATAATAAATCAAATCCTGTTTTTAATTTAATTGTCTTCCCCAAAAACATGTAGGTAGGCAGCTCTTTTCGTTATCTATTTATGTTTATGTCAGTGATGGCCCAGAGATTAACACCTCACCTCGCATGCACGAGGCTGAGTTCAATCCGGGCAAGTACCGATGTGTACCAATGTATACCGTCTTGACCAAACGTTGTGATTAATGCTCATGTCTTCTCTTATGAGAAGAGGTCTGCCCAGCAGTGTGACAGTAATAGGCTGGTATTATTATTAACTCTTTCCCTTGTCTGCCTGACTTATAGTTCGTTGGCTAAAAGCAACGTCTGTCACGCCGATTGTTGTAATCTGGTCATAGGCGTATATAGAGGGGGGGCCGGGTGGGCCGTGCCCACCCCAGTATGTTCTTGTGCCCACCCCAGGATGTTGGGTTAGCAATTCGAAATTCTAGGATGGACCCATCCATTTACGGCCGAGAAATCTACATACTTACATATTATTACATACCATTCGACAATAATTGTTATCTGTTTACATTTATTACGCTATTACTTTATTTACCTGGGAAGAAATGTATTGTTACGTATAAATTAAACCCCTTATTCCTATACAAACTTGCCTCGTACCCTGCGGGTAGTAAAGTTTTTTGGTCCCTAGCTAAATCGGTCGAGTCAAACTTCTGTCGTCCCTCACAGCCTCCATTGCTGAAACCTGATTCTTGAATTCTGAAGTTCTTGCCGTTCTTGGCTCACACTGCAGGAGAGAAAGCAAACCTATTTGCTTCTCTATTTGCAGAATTTTTCGCATCTTGATGCAGGAGACGCAACTTCCCCGACTTTAGCTGGCAGCACGACCTCAATGTCTGATACTCGCTCCCGCTAAAAGGAGGTTCGAAATGCGTAACGCAAATTTTGATATGTACAAGGCCAGTGGACCAGATGATATTCGAGCTATAGTTCTGAGGATCTGTGCACCTGAGTTGTCTGCTGTACTAACACGCCTCTTTCGGCTCTCTCTCGAGATTGGATTAGTGCCGAAGTCATGGAAGCTCGCCAACGTGTAGCCCGTGCCCAAAAAAAGGTAGTTATGCCGATCATACCAACTTACTATAGGCTCATCTCGGTCACGTCCATTATCTGCAAGACAATGAAACGTGTCCTCAATAACAGACTCCCGGCGTACCTTGAAGCTAATGATCTCCTCAGTTATCGTCAATACAGCTTTCGCCGAAATTGGTCCACTGGGGATCTTCTCGCGTACGCCACTCAAACCTGAAGTGACGCCATCGAGAAATATGGGGAAGCACTTGCCGTCTCCCGGAACATATTTGGCATGATGGCCTAATTAGCAAGCTTCAATCAAATGGCTTGCCGTCTGGTTTCTATACATGGATATCAGATTTCCTGAGAGGTCGTTCAATTCGAGTAGTCATCGATGGCTGCTCGTCTGATCGAATGGCTATAAATGCTGGTGTCCCTCAGGCCTCGGTACTCTCTACAATCCTTTTTTTGCTGCATATCAATGATATGCTGAAACCCTACCGGGTTCCTTACCGGGGGTATCGGGAACCTTTGGGTACGCGGATGACAGCACGGTTGTAGAGAGTTGCACATCAAGCGCACGTGCCAATGCGGCTGAAATCCAGTCTTTCCATGGTCGAATGCTTGAACTTTCCCCTCAAGGCCGTCTCCGATCGGGGCGATGCTAATCTGGTCAAGTTTAATGACGCTAAGACTCAGGCGTGTCTTTTCTCTGCCAAGAAGAGGCCTTTCCATCTGGCCCCTTCTTTCCAACATTTACCTGTCCTGATCACTGACCATCTTGAGCTTCTAGGCGTTACTTTGACGCCAAATCTTAACTTTGGGTCATTCATTGTATCCAAGGTCCAATTAGCTGCCAAATAGCTGGGAGTCCTCGCAAAGGTGTGAAAGTACTTTACGTCGGAACAGCTGCTCAACTTATACCAAGCACAAGTTCGATCGTGCATGGAGTACTGTTCGCACCTTTGTGATGAATCAGCTAAATACCAACTAGAAGTGTTGGAAGTTATTGATAGACGTGCCAGAGCAGAGAAAAGCTCATTGACAACGACTCTCAGGTTAGGGCAAGTGGTAGGAAAGTGAGCTTTGGAATTGCACAATTTAATTCCCCAATCCCTATTCCATCATCGGACTAGCAGAGATACGGCGAAGCGTAACCGCTATAGGGTTGAAGTTGAATGGTTTGATACCACATTTATTGTGCGAACTGCCAGACTATGGAATTCACTGCCCGCCCCTCTGTTTTCTGATAATTATAATCTGGGTATCTTGAAGGCACGAGGGAACCGGTTTATCCTAGGCAAGCGTGTTTCACCTTAGACCACAATATAACTTAAGATGACCGCAACTCACCTAGAGTTGCGGTCAAACGCAAACTTATTAGAATATAAAAGTCTAAAAAGTGATCAATTACTTTAGCACAGGACACACATTACTTTAGTTTCGGAAGTCGGTGGCAATACAAAACAACAAACAGAACAAAGCCATCGCCACCGACTTCCGAAACTAAAAAGTAATGTGTGTCCTGTGCTAAAGTAATTTATCACTTTTTAGATTAGATTAAAAAAGCACTAAGTTGAAAACGTCAGTTTACAGTTCATTGTTCAAACATGTGGAACAAACGTAACGTTACGTATCATAGGTAATTCAAAATAACTTAACACTTAATATTAACTTTGTCACTAAGAAAAAAGTTTATAATAAATGTAAAGTTATTTATGATAGGTACTAATCGAATCGCACCTACTCGCTGACAGAACATTGGGTGTCGACTCTGCTTCGTCCCATCGGCCATGGCATCTCAAGGGCCAGGCCCCCCCTGAAAAATAACTCTAGATACGCCAATGAATCTGGTCCACTTTGACGACAGATTTTGACGATACTTCAATGAACTATACGTTAATTGCTTTATTTGCACAAAGTGTAGTGTAGAAAACAGATGGCATAACATCACACGTGAAATGACAAAGCATCGGCGGGATATTACGATTGATGATGCTATTACATTGAAGAAGGATTTATTTTTGAGTGATTGTAACTTGTAACTCTCTCAGGGATTAAGAAATAATTTGATTTTAATTGGTATCGTATAGTTCTGAGGTTTTAAGAGCAGTCAACTTTCATCTGACAGCTGTTTAACCTCAAAAACTTATTTGCATAATAGCATTATTCCCTGGCCTCTAAATAAAAAGATGATAAGATATTGTGTTATTATAAACAATAATTGTTTTTATACAACACTAGTTGTGAGTAGACGCGACCTGTAAAAAGAATCAAGTGACAGGTCAATCAATGTATGGAAAGTGGGCATGATTCTTTATTGTGTTGGGTTACAGGGAATTTCTTAACAAAATTTTGGCTTACAGATTGGACTTGAGCATAGATGATTGTAGCATGGAGCAGGTACAAGAAGCACGTAACCTGGGGGTAGTCTTTGACAGCCAACTGCATTTTGAGACCCATGTCATGGAAGCTGTACGTAACTGCTTCTACCGACTGAAACTCTTGTATCGTGTTCGCCCTTACATAAGTGTGGATATGCGTGTTATGGTATGTGAGTCACTTGTTTTATCCAAACTTAACTACGCTGACACTGTGTATGGGACGTGCATTCTCGGTAGAAGTGAGAAACTGATCCAACGAGTGCAGAATGCTTGTGCCAGGTTCTGTTATAATGTCCCTCTCAGATCCCACATCACTCCTTTTTTAAACAAGGGTAATTTGATGAGAATGTCAGCACGGAGAAAACTCCATCTGGCTATCCTGCTCTTTGGCGTAATTCTCACTAAAACACCGGTTTACCTACATAATAAGCTAGCTTGGTCGCGTGATGTAAACAAAATCAAAACCAGAGCGTCCACCTACCTTATGTTAACTGGAACGCATCGAACGGCTGCCTTTCGCGGTTGTTTCAAATTTGCTGCCACTCGCTGCTGGAACGATTTGCCACCTCCTTTTCGTGCTATAAAAACAGTCCATACCTTTAGTTTAAAATATAAAAAAACACCTACTACAAAAACAAAAGGACTATAATAGCTGAAGTATTTTACCTTTGGTTTGCACGTAGCTGGGAATGCTGACCTCAGTGAAACTCGGCAGCGAGTGTCTTCTCTTCTTTTATTCCTTTTAATCATACAGATCACCGTATACCGCTTTATGTTATTAATATTACTTGTTGTTCGCTTTAACATATGGAATAACTCTTTTTCGCTTTAAAAACTAAGACGACCCACTGACCAAATTCCCTGTCGTGATCCACACCACACATAAGAGATTACAGTACATAATTATTATACATGAACTTATCATAATACTACATAGACATAATACACTTTTTTAGTTTTATTTGTTTGTTGTCAATTTGAGTCGTCGGTGTCAAGAAGCTTATAGATAAAAGTGGAGGCAACACTCTAAATGCCTAAGTGAAGCCAACTGTGGGCAGACGCTCTCTTTCTGAATGCATACAACAGATAAAGAAAACACATATCACTGTCTCGTTCTTATGTATGCATTCAGAAAGAGAGCATCAGCCCACAGTTGGTTTCAAACTTTTGTTCTAAGTGTTGGCTCCATTTATACCTATGTCTTCATGGTCGGTGTCCCTTTGTTTGTCACAAACTCACAACCACAGAGTAATACAATATGCCTCTCACAACGCCAGCGGCATAGACAAACAATGTGGAAACACATTGGCCGATAGTTGCAACATTAAAAAAAAAAAAAAAGAAGAAAAAAAGAAAAATGCTTTATATTATTCACTTTTATTTATTTATTGTATTTAATAACTTTATATAATTAATAGTTATGTCGGGTTTACATATTACATATTTTTTACATAATGTTAGCTTGCATATTTTTGTAGATATTTATAATTACAACTTTTTTATTTTTTTTATTTGTTTACCTTAAGTCATGACTGTGGCCGCCCGTGGCATCTCTGCAAGGCCCTGTCAGAATACCAGCGCTGCGACATTTCATGTCGCAGCATTGTGCTGAGACAGGAGCCTTTTTGGTCTCGTACAGGTTTCATAAGGCTTTTTTTTTATGTTTTATATAACCCTCTCTTCCGGTTTGACAGCTGTCAAGTAAACATCACTGTTATTAGGCTCCTCCGATTTTACCAACAAAAAGTGGAAAAAAGTGACCTATTTAAACCTTAGATCGTCTAAAGACGTAAAGTGGCTAACGGTACACAGTTTTTAAAAGTGGAACACGGGAAATACTCTAAAAGTCTGCTGAAAATCACGCAAAAAAACCGTGGAAAACAACATATCTACAACTATACATAAAAAGGTAACCTCAAATCAACGTGAGTCGTCAACTCAACTTCCGCCATTTGACAACCAAGTGTCAATCAAAACATCGACTGACAATTAGCACAGTGTTGCCAGCTACAAAGTGTTACCAGCGTAAAGAAAAGAGGGCCAAATTGGTAAATTTTGGAAAAAGATGGAACCTCAATTCCAAATATTATTAGATAAAATAAATGAGATGAAGGTCGACTTCAAGAAAGAAAACGAAGAACTTGCAAAAAAGTTTTCCCTGGAAGTTTCAAGTGCTATAAACGAGAGCCTAAAACCTCTGGTGGAAGAAAATAAGCAACTTAAACTCGAAATAGAAACTTTGCAGAGTAAAATGTACAATCTCCAAAAAGAAATACGTAAAAACAACGTAATACTACATGGTGTTACTGAAACAGAAACAAATAGTGCTGAACTGAGGGAAAAAGTCATCCAAACCCTTAACAAGATATGCAACAATACAGAATTGCGGGAATGGGATGAATGGGAGGTTAGTGACGTAAGGAGATTGGGAAATCACAGTCCTGACAAAACTAGACCAATTATGGTGACACTCACTCTTACCTGGAGAAAAATTGAACTGCTAAAAAACAACAAAAACTTCCCTTTTGGAATCTATGCCACTCCAGACTACCCAAAAGAAATCCTGTTGAAAAGGAAAGAACTAATGAAGGAAAAAGAAGAAGAACAGAAGAAAGGAAATATTGCTTATATAAGATATGACAAACTCATTGTGAAAAGCAAAGAAGACGGAGAAAACAAGAGGAAGAGGTCGCCTTCTAAGTCACCATCCGATGCAAAACAAGACAAAAAGCTAAGTAAGGTTCACAAAATATTTCGCCCCAGAGCCAATGCAACATCTAAGGCACAGGAAAATACAGCCGGCCAACCGGAACCGAGAACTATGCAACAACCACAATAGAAATAAAACAATACCTATCCCCAAGCCGGCTGGTCACCGTGGGGAAAGCGAAGACCACCACCCTCCAACTCAACCATTAAAAGTAGATAATAACTCAACGCGGAATAGCAACATACTAAAAATCTGCACTTATAACGTACGAACCCTGTCGTCAAATGAAAAAATAATAGAACTCAACCTTGCCTTAGAGAAAATAGAATATGACATCCTCGGTATAGCGGAAGTAAGGAGATTGGGGTGTGAGATTGAAGAACACCAAAACTTTATATTCTGTTACATTGGAACTACAAAAGACCTCTATGGAGTAGGGTTTATCATAAAAAAATACATTAAAAACAACATTGTCAAATTCATTGGGGCAAGAGTAGCGCTTCTACAACTACAGTTTGAAAGAACACATATCTCTCTGATACAAGTATATGCACCAACCGAGAAATGCACAGAAGAAGAAATCAATAACTTCTATGAAGACTTAAGAAAAGCTCAGGAATTAACAGGGAACACGACAGTAATCATAGGAGATTTTAATGCAAAAATTGGCCAGCCCAAAAATCATGAAACCCTAGTCATGGGAAAATATGGTTTTGGTGAAAGAAACGGTAGAGGGGAGACTCTAATAGAATATGCTCTAGAACATGGAATGATGATAATGAATACCTGTTTTAAAAAGAGAAAGAACCGCAGGTGGACCTGGATATCACCCGACCAAAAAACGAAGAATGAAATTGACTTTATAATTACGAACAAACCTAAACTGATTTCAAATGTAGAAATTATAAACCAACTTAACTTCCCATCAGATCACCGACTGGTAAGAGCTAGTCTCAATTTAAAGTCAATCAAATTAATCAGAAAAAACTTTAACAATGGACCAAGATCGCTAGAAACAAAAAAGAACATAAAAACATACCAAGAAAACCTACAAATAAACATTGAAAAGAATAACAAAATAGAAGACAAAACAGAAGTACAGGATTACTATGACACTTTAGAAGACATTATCCAAAAAAGTCTGAAAATAGAAAACGAACCTCATAACAAAAATAAAGAGATCTTAACTAATGAAAGTAAGGACTTAATGAAGAGACGCTCAGAATTACTAGCAAAGAAAAACAAGGACAAAAAAGATAAAAAAAGACCTAGGAAACCTATTCAAAAAAACGAACAAGGCAATAAATAAAGATTACAATAACCACAGACAGAAAACCATAGAAAAAAACCTTAGAACATAAAGAAGTACGAAGCGCTCGGTTAAAGAACTAACACAACATAAAACATGGATATAAAATCTGAATGACAGCCAAAAAGAAACAAAAACCCGAAAAGATGTGCTTAAATGTGCAACAGCTTTCTACTCAGAACTTTATAAAGGACCAATAGAGGACCTAGACAGCGAAGATGAAAAAGAAAAAGAAGGAATTATCTAACCATAGACCCAATTAATGTTATGGAAACACTACAACATATAATAAAGCTAAAAAATGACAAAAGTCCAGGGCCGGACAACATCAAGAATGAAGCTTTGAAACTTGGAGCCCCACTATTGCTTACATTCATCACAACTTTGTTCAATTTAACCCTTGTTACGGGAATTATTCCTCAACAATGGTATAAATCAGATATTATCCTACTTTATAAAAAGGGTGATCCACTTAATATTTCAAACTATAGACCCATCAGTTTACTTTCAAGCTTATACAAACTATTTACATCAATAATACTTGGCCGGATATCACCACAAATAGATAATTTGCAACCAGTCGAACAAGCGGGGTTTAGATCAGGATTCTCAACTATCGACCACATCCAAACCATTGAACAAATAATAGAAAAATACATGGAGTTTAAGAGGCCAATCTATATTGCTTTTATTGACTTCGAAAAAGCATTCGATAGTATAACACACAAATCAATATGGAAGGCATTAGAAGAATGTAAAATCAGTCAGAAATATATAAATATAATCAAGAACATTTACTCCAACTGTACAAGCAGCGTAAAACTGGAAAGGAAAGGCGAGGAATTCCCAATTGGTAGAGGTGTCAGGCAGGGGGATCCTCTGTCACCTAAGTTGTTTATAGCCGTGCTTGAAAGTATCTTTCGCCACTTAAACTGGAAGGACAAAGGAATTAGAATACAAAACCAATATTTGAGCCACATTAGATTTGCCGATGATATTGCAATCTTCGCTGATTCTGCTACAGAACTAGAAAAAATGATCTGCCTGTTTGCACAGAAAAGCGGTAAAGTCGGCCTTAACATGAACATAAACAAAACAAAAATAATGACAAATTCTATTGCGAAACCAATCATAGTAAACAATCAAAATATAGATTATGTTGATTTGTATATATATCTAGGGAAACAAATATCATTTAGAGAAAACAACAATGAAGATGAAGTAGAGAGACGAATCAATACAACCT
The DNA here is from genome assembly GCA_947361185.1 of Charanyca ferruginea. Taxonomy (NCBI): domain Eukaryota; kingdom Metazoa; phylum Arthropoda; class Insecta; order Lepidoptera; family Noctuidae; genus Charanyca; species Charanyca ferruginea. The sequence continues at coordinate 46,847,017 of OX376056.1, read as the reverse complement.
GGAGAAAGTTTTAGGCACAAAAAGAGATCTTAAAAGGACCCTACAATTTAAATCTCAAAAAGATAGTACTGGATATTAACCTTTTACCTTGCTTAACATATGGCAGCCAAACCTGGGTGTATACAAGCAAAGTCAAGAACAAAATAACAACATGCCAGAGATCAATGGAGAGGAGCATTCTAAAACTAAAAAGGATAGATAAAATCAGAAGCACTGAAATAAGAAGCAAGACTAAAGTCATAGATGCTCTAAACTTTGCTATGAAATCTAAATGGAAATGGGCTGGACATATTGCCAGATATAAAGATAAGAGATGGACATTGAGAACAACAACATGGAAGGGGCCAATAGGAAAACGTAGAGTGGGAAAACCAAAGAAAAGATGGTCAGATGATATAAAAGAAATAGCTGGACCAGAATGGATAAATATTGCCAAGGACAGAGAAAAATGGAAGAGTTTGGAGGAGGCCTATACCTGAAAGGGATCTGTTAGTATGTAAGATATACAAATGTTAAAATGAAAAACCTGTATAACAAGAAAATATTATTATTATTATTTATAACCCTTTTTTATGTTGTGTTTACCTGTACGAGGTTACAAATAAACAATTTTTCAATTTTTCTAAATAACAATTTTGTAAACTAAATCGTTTATCTAAACTTTCAACCGATCAACTTTCTTTCTTTGGTCAATAGCATCTAAAAAAACCCTCTAAAATGATTTCTTGTGAAAAATTTTAAAATATTCAATGAAGTGTAATCACAGTCCTTTTCAAGCATATTTTCAAGCGCGTGAGTATAAGTAAAAGATGCATTGAGGCAGACGGCAGCTCAATTTATTTTTTATTTATATTCATGAGTTACATGTTGCTAAAGCATCGGAGCATCTAACTTCTCTATCTAGCAGAGATTTTTTGTAGCTAAATTTGAGATACGGAGATCATTGTAATTCTACATGAAAATAATATTGGAAACAAATTGCTAAATCATTTACCAGCCAGAACTCTTGTGAATATGAAAATTCTAGTAACAGTAGGAGAAATACCATTTTAAAAGGGGGATTGAAGACTAACTTGTATGAAAGTTCAATTTCTTGAACTTCTTCTTTTCTTCTTCTATGTATAAATTGTAGATTAGCAATATATTTAATGGCTGCCACAGAAAACACAGTGTAAGTGGCCAAAATCTGGACCGCAACAACATAATTAGAATAGTTAGTATGTGTCATCGAGACTCTAAGAAGAAGTATTAAATTTCCATCCATCGAGTAAATATAGGTCATGCAATACCTATATCATGCAATACCTACCCTAGATCGAAAGAAAAGTTACGTCGTTTGTCCCTCGGAAGCTTGGGTATGAATGATCGACACGACGAGGACAGACTATCAAAATGCATAAAAATTATTGACGCTCGGTGGATTTAAACGGGTAAGCTTTGGTCTACCGAACGATCTAGTGCGATTACAGCATTATGCTCTGCTATTTTATTTAAACTGGTTCCAACTTAGAGGACTAACCCGAAGCCGGACCCTGGACCTATAATGAACTAACCTAATTATGCCCGCGACTTCGTCCACGTAAATGTCGGTTGTCGCGACGAAGTTGCGGATTAAAAAGTCACCTATGTCCTTCCCCAGGGTTCAAGCTATCTTCATACCAAATTTCATCCAAATCGGTTTAGTCGTTTCATCGTGAAAGCGTAACAGACAGAGTTACTTTCGCATTTATAATATTTGGATATAGAATATAAGTGTGAAATCGCCAATTCGCCTTGAGCGCACGTGGTGATTAATGCTCGTGCCCTCTCTGTATGAGAAGAGGCCTTTGCTCTGCAGTGGGACAATATAGGCTGGTACTATTTTAACTAAGAGGAAAACAGTATAATTTTCTTAGAGCGGATTTCTAGGGCTCCGTACCTCAAAAGAAAAAACCGGACAAGTGCGAGTCGGGCTCGCCCACCGAGGGTTCCGTACAAATTTGTAGGTACATATCCATACTAGGTTTAGGTTTAACGAATTTATTACTCATAAAGAACAATACATAGTTCACTTAATAATGAGCTTAAATAACTAATTATGTAACATTCAGCGATCAAGCCATTCTAGTAAATGTTATCGTAAATGTAATGGTTTAATCTGGTTTTAAACACTGCAAGTGATTTGGAATCCTTAATATTACTTGGTAAAATATTGTATAGTTGTGCTCCCTCATAGGTAATAGTCTTTTTGCCGTAGTTAGTTCTATTTCTTCGTAATTCAATTTGGTTAGTATTTCTTAAGCCGTAATAAAATACTTTTTTTACAAGTTTTATGTCAGATTTTAAGTCACCAGTACCACCAGTTCTGGTTCTTACCAGTATGCACGTTGAGTAAGTGTTTATATTGTGTTAGGTTAAATATTTTTGTTTTACGGTACGTGTCTCAGTCAATCGGTGATACTTAAATAAAGCTTTTATTACTTTATTTTGTGAAACTTGTGAGTCTTTTAAGATTCGATACTTCTATACTAACCCATACCTATTATTCATACTTTAATCTTATTAAAACTGCGTTTTATGCGACATAAACAGCCGTATCTTTTATTCACGTTAACATAAAGGATTGATTTTACAGCATCAAGGGGCCGTACACTTGAGTATATGGTTTAAATTTCAACTCGATACCTCCACGCGTTCCCGAGATAAAGGGTCTTGACAGACAGACAGACAGACGGACAACAAAGTGATCTTATAAGGGTTCCGTTTTTTCCTTTTGAGGTACGGAACCCTAAAAATGGAACCCTTATAAGATCACTTCGTTGTCCATCTGCTTGTCCGTCTGTATAGACCTTTTTGGTACGAAGTTCCCTAACGCGGCTTACAGGTAGAGTGCGAAATATTAGAAATCGTCACGTAACGAAATGCGTGTGTGTATGTGTGCGTGTGTCGAGCTGCTGCTGCGTGCACTCGCCTGCTCGTGATATAATAATAATTATTATTGTTTTTTTTTTCTGTACAGACACGTACTGTTAAAACTGAAACCACTGAGACCTTTTTAAAAAAGGTTTATTTCACACACACATATAGGTATATTATAATTACAGGGAAATTGGGGGAAACTCGGTATACGTCCCAGCTTGGTGAAGGTCTGACCCGAACTGACGGGAGGCCCGCGAGCCTGCAATGAGCTAGAGGGGGTTTGTGCTGACTTGATTACAGCGTCAGCACTTATCAGTGCATAATAGGGATGTAACAACCCCCCCTACAAGATGAAACTTATACTTTTTTATAAGTTTCAGGAAGATATGTGAATTCTCGGGGATGGAATTTCCTCTAATTCTTGACTCTCGTCTGGTAAACAATTAGGTTTAGGTTTACGTTTGAAACGGCGCATACCGAATTTCTTACAAATATAGTAGAAGGTAAAGATCACAACTAAAATAATTAAGCAATATGTAATAATGGGGTAATGTGATTCATATTTTATAAATGGGCCAGGTTCATTTATAATTTTGTCAATATCAGACATAATTCTATTATTTGAAACAGTTGTAAGTTTTTCCAGATGCAAATCAAATAGTTCTAAGGGTTTTAATTTTGGTTTTACTAACATGAATTTATCTTTATCACAACAGGGATCTTTAATAAGGTTAAAATCAGAGATTATTGGATTAATGATTACATTATAATGTGGCTTGGACGAGAATTCTCTATCTTTACAATATGCTGTGCAATTTGGTTTTAAATTTATTACACCGGTACCTAATCATTTGTGCTCTGTTATGTGGGAGTCACATTCGATGGTAAGTTTGGTAGGTTCTGATTTAACAAATAACCATTTATTGTCTTTAAGTTCCTGCCAGGTGTCTATATGCCCATGAATCAATCTAGTTTCACATAGCTGGGGTAATTTATCAATAATTTTACATAACATTTCTGTTTCACAAGTGGGCACATCTTGTACTGAGTATATATCTAGATTATTACATATATAAACTTGATTGATAGTTTTAGTACACATACTTAATTCACTAAAGCATACATACGTTAACTTATCTCTACTTATAGCTATATGGTTACAGTGTGGCACAATCATAGCATATGAATGTGGTTTGTCTATGTCATGTGGGATAGGTACAGAAATAGGTTTGTATAACAAGAATACGGATTTACTTACTAACGGAATTTTAATAACAAACACTACTTTATTGTCAGTAAAATAGCACGATAATTGGGCTATGTTAATTAATGTGTGAATACTATCTAAACTTAAGCTAACAGGTAATTCACTATTTCTATTTAAATCTTTAGCACTATGTATCATCTCTTCATACAGCTGTTTTGGAGTTATGACTGTTGGGTGTATGGAATGACTTTTAGTAAACATTATAGCGTTGACAATATCATCAAGTCTGAAGGACAAGGTCAGTAAGCTAGATAACAATTCTTTATAGATTTCATTCATTTTAGACTCTACATAAAACTCTTTAGGTATATTCGATATATTATTTAATACTACAGATAAATTTTCAATGGCATTACCTAATCGAGCTTCATTGGTTTTAACAATTTTTAGTGTTTCATTATAATTTCTTAGCGCTGTATCAGTTATTAAAATATTGTCTTTAAGAAGAGATGAGAGTTTCTTATTATTATTTTCTAAGTGTCGAATAGCGGCATTATACTTAATCGAGTCGTCTTCATCCATTGTACCAATAACGTATTTAAAAAGCGAACCAATACCAGCAAACCATGCAGATCTTTTATCTCTATCAGGAATTAAATGAGATATAGCACTGTAATCTTTTAGGATACTATTTAGGCGATATGTTAAAGGTTGTAAGAAATTATGACATTTTGAGACATCCAAACTATTTTGTTGACAAATAAACCTAGCGGTTCCTAAAGCTGTTTTAATATTATCTATGTGAGGTTGAATATATCCGATATCAACTGGGACCAAAATATGGAGATAATTATTGGAGATTTTCAAGGTTCCAACTGGGTCAAAATATATTCCTGTGCTTTCTTTTATGGGTTCTATGAAATCAGCTGTGATAATGGAGATACACGTCGGGATGATCCTGAAATAGTATGATATGATTTTCTTAATAATAACTAATTTACTAACTTAAGTATCTATACCTAATTACTAGCTAATTACTTGTTTCGGTAAGTTTAACTTCATCATAGTGATGTTTTACATGCCGGCGGTTGATTAATAAGGTAAGTGTATTATTTCCATTTACATGAATTACTTTGTACGGACCTTTCCAAACGGGTGACAAGGCTTTGCGTAATCGTAAATGATTCTTTACGTACACCATATCACCTGTTTTATATTTAACAGGTTTACTATGTTTGTCATAGTAGTTTTTGGAAGAAATTTTTGACTTAAGGATATTTTCTATGGCTTTCTCTCTGGAAAACCGAAGTCGTTGCTGTAAAATCCTGACGTAGTTATTGTACGTGAATTCTAAAGCGGAATCATAGATGGATGAAGGAATAATTGCTTTATGGCCAAACACTAGCTCGTAGGGTGTGAAGTTCGTAGTACAATGAACTGTTGTATTGTATGTGAACATTGCTGTGTAAACGAATCTAGGCCAATTGGTTTGGTTATCATCTACGAAAGATTTGAGGTACTCTTTTAGGGTGGAATGGCTCCTTTCTAGGGCACCTTGTGTTTGAGGATGATAGGGAGTGGACCAGAGTTGTTTGATTTTTAAAAACATACAAGTTTGCTTGAATAATTCGGCCGTAAAATTCGAACCTTGGTCAGTTAAAATAATTTTTGGGATACCGAATTGGGATATAAAGTGAATAAGACATTCTGAAGTTTCTTCCGCGGTAGCATTGGGTATAGGATAAGCAGCAGAATATTTGGTCAAATCGTCTTGTAACGTTAGAATAAATTTTAATTTAGCGTTGGAAACTTCTGGTAAAGGACCCACGATATCTAGTGCAACGCGTTCAAAGGGTTGTGTCGATGTCGTGGTAATTTGCATAGGTGCACGGTTAATTTGACGTAACGCTTTATTGGCTTGACAGGATGCACATTTACGCACATAATTTTCAATATCACTTCGCATATTTCGCCAGTAATATTTTCCTTGGATTCTTTTTAACATTCTGTTAGAGCCTAAATGACCAGATATAGGGATATCGTGGTTTTCTCGCAATATTTTGGGAATTTCGCTCATCGTAGGATACATTATAATATTTTTGTAAATGTTTACGGTCATATTTGTATTATGGAACACGTACAAGAGTATGTTATATATTTTAATGAAATTATGGCTATCGAATGGATTCCTAAAATCTGTAATGCTGAATTCGTTAATGTTTTTAGATAATAAATGATTCTTAAGATTTTTCAGACTTTTAAAGATATCGTCATAAGTAGTTGTATCATAGTGGTATACTTTAATGAATAGAAAATAGTAAATTATGTTTTCTTTTTCAGATATTAAGAATGAATAAAGTGTTCTTTCTTGAGCAAGGAATTCTTCAGTTTCAGTCATATTACCGATTATTTCAGTAACATAACGGTTTGACTCATCTAAGTCAATTGAGGTAGGTATCACAATGTGTTTGATTTTAGTTTTTAAAAGATTTTCATTATATTCGAGAATTTTAGTATCAAATGTTACTGATTTATTATTTATAGTTTTCAGGCATTTAGAATAAGTATCGTCATCGTCAGCAACTTCTGCGGACGGCGGAGTTGGTATGGTAAAATCATCGGGGAGTTCTAGATCTTCAGGAAGGACGAAGTCATCAGGTAAGTCTAAGCTTTCAGGATTGGACTGTGGCGAAGGCTGAACACCAGGATTTTCGTTGGTAGGTATTTGGTCTGAATTATTAGGAATATTTTCAGGAGTGGTTGTGGACTGATTATTAGGTAAAGTATTATTTGTCTGAACTTCTTCCAGACTTATAGGGCTTACTGGATAACGAGAAAGAGCATCGGCATTGGTATTTGTTTTGCCCTTCCTATATTGGATTTCATAATTATATTCTTCTAATTTAAGACGCCAGCGGACTAAACGAGACCCGGGGTCTTTACAATTAAAAAGCCAATTTAAAGGTTTATGGTCTGTTATGATTACAAACTGGCGGCCAAATAGATAGGGGCGGAAAGTTTTGGTGCCAAAAATAATAGCTAGACACTCTTTTTCGGTGACGCTATAATTGCATTCGGCCTTATTGAGTGTTCTAGACGCGAAAGCAATTGGTTGGTCTTTGCCGATTACGCCCTGCGATAATATTGCTGAGACGGCGTAGTTGGATGCGTCACAAGTTAAAATAAAGGGTTTAGTAAAGTCAGGGTAGATAAGGACTGGAGCAGTTACTAATTTTTCTTTTAATTGTTCAAATGACAGCTGTTGAGCGTTAGTCCAGTTAAAAGGAATATCCTTTTTTAATAGACTAGTAAGGGACTTAGCGTATTTTGAGAACTCAGGAATAAACCTACGGTAATAAGATGCTAAGCCTAAGAATGACTTTATGTCTTTGGCACATTTTGGTGTTGGAAATTCGACAACAGCTTTTATTTTGTCAGGATTAGGTTTAACGCCGTCGCTGCTAATTACATGACCTAAATATGCGACTTCTTTTCGCAAAAACTCGCATTTGTCTGGTTGGAGTTTTAGTCGAAATGTTCTCAATTTTTCAAAGATAAGGGTTAGTTTTTCGATATGTGAGGGTAAATCGTGTGAATATATAACAATATCGTCAAGATAGACGAAACAGTGCACACCTTGTAACCCTGATAAGACTGTATTCATTGTTCTCTGAAAAGTTGCAGGTGCATTTTTCAAGCCAAACGGCATCCGATTGAACTCGAAATGACCCTGGGGTACACTGAATGCAGTTTTGGGTGCGTCTTCCGGAGACATCTTAATTTGGTGGAATCCGGAAGCTAGGTCTAAAGTTGTAAAATATTTACTTTGGCCTAACTGATCCAAAATTTCGTTTATTTGGGGAATAGGATAATTTTCACCAATAGTAATATCATTTAACTTTCTGTAATCTATTACAATTCTCCACCTCTTTTTCCCGGTGGAGTCATCTTTTTTAGGCACGACCCAAATTGGGGATGACCATGGAGATTTTGAGGGTTTAATAATTTGTTGATCAAGCATTTTAGTGATTTGGGTCTTCACTTCCTCCTTATGTATTTCGGGAAACCGATAGGATTTAACATTAATTGGTTGTGAAGGAGTAGTTCTTATTTCGTGTTGTGTTACATCTGTACAAGTTAATTGGTCTCCTGGTAGATGGAATACATCAGCGTACTGATGGCAGACTTCATTAAGGCAGAGTAGCTCTTCTGAGTTTAAATGGGATATTCGTAAAAGATCGGATAACTGCCGGGACCTTTCAAGGCTAGTTAGATTATTATATTTCATCATATTACATTCGGCAAGGTCAGTTGGAATTAAAGTAAGCATAAGGTTAGCATTTAAGTGAATTGGCTTATCGGACACATTAACAATTGTTAAATTTATCCTGTTATTATTTTTTACTTTAACAAGACAGTTTGGTACAAGAAGGGAATCTGAGATATGTTGGTCTAATATAATTCCTTCTTTTAATTCCGGATTTTTCACTGAGCACTCTATAACAGTTTCTACACGAGGTTCAATGATATATGACGGTTCATCGAAGGATAATTTAAAATAATAGTTATTTATTTCTAAGGATTCGGTCTGATAATTAATGCGACACTCGTGTCGGAGGAACAAATCACTACCTAGTATACCATCAAAAGGTAAGTTTATATCATCGAATATCTGGAAAGGATGGGTTATGTTAAAGTTTTCATTAAATTGTAGTTGTAGGTTTAAACACCCTACACTTTTCATTGCTTCATTTTTAGAATCTATGCCTTTAATTAGGACGGAACTTTCTTGTAGTTGTAAAGTATTAGTTATACATTTTTTTTTTAGGATGCTGATGGAGGCTCCAGAATCTATTAAAAAGGTAAGTGGATTTTTATTTACAAGTGTTTGTAATGTAATAGAAGGTAAGTATCTTTTCCGTGTAAGGATTTCGTATATTTTAAGTTCTTTTTCAGGTCGGTTTAGATCTTCCATATGGGGCTGGTTACCCTGCGGCGTGATCTTATTATTGGATAGACCGTGAGTTTGGGGCTGGTTACCCTGTCCGTTGGTCTTATTATTGGATAGACCGTGAGTTTGGGGCTGGATACCCTGTCCGTTGGTCCTATTATTGGATAGACCGTGAGTTTGGGGCTGGTTACCCTGTCCGTTGGTCTTATTATTGGATAGACCGTGAGTTTGGGGCTGGTTACCCTGTCCGTTGGTCTTATTATTAGAAGGGGCAGTATCGTCTTTAGCACAAGGATTGTGTCCCGTGCGATACTTATACGGGACATTCATCAGTTTAAATAATCGTTGCATTGGTCTGATTCGATTAGACCATCTTCTTCACAATTATCTGTGAAGTTTACACGGCGTCCGGGACTATTGGAGGACGAGGATTGCACCGGGGTGAATGGTTGTGGACCATTTGAAAATCTTTTATTATTGAACTCACGAAGTTTGCAATTTTCCAGCAAGTGTCCTGTCCTTTTGCAATATCTACAGAAAGGCGAATCTTTGGCTGAAGTGTTGGGTTGGTTGCCACTACTTATAAAAACTTTTGTTTCAGATTTGTGTTTATTTAGGAATTCGTTCCGTTTAGGGGTTTCTGTGGGCTTGGACCGATTCAAATGGTTACGGTAGGTAAATTGTTGTATTTTTTCTTCGGAAATCGCTGCATTTATAGCCTCATTTAATGTTTTATAGTCCCTGGATCTTACAATGTATGCGATTCAGGGAATCAACCCTAGTACAAAGGTGTGGAGAGCGAGGTCCTCCATAGCAGCTATTCTGCCAGAGAGTTCTCCCTTTTTAGTATTTGAAACTGTAACCTCGGTAAGTAGTTTCTGTAAACAGGTCTCGACTCTTAAAGAAAATTGGCTAACGGACTCTTGACTGGCTTGCCTACAGTCTTGTAAATCGGTTAACAGGTGAGCATAGTGCTTTCGCTCACCAAACTGGTTTTTTAGGAACTCCTTAAGACAAGGCCAATTGTCAAACTCTTTGATGGAGCACGCACATTCGGCTTTTGCTTCTAACTGACTCAATATGTATTTACAAACGACTTCTTCTTGTTCTGAAGATGCCAGGGATATCGCGCTATCGCAATTTCTTATAAACGCTGTTAATCTATTTCTGTCTCCATCAAAGGGTTTTATGAATTTTAGAATTACATTTAACGATATTTCTTCTTCGACGATTACTTCTTTTTAGTATCCGATTTCGATATTATTAAAATATAAGACTATGGTGCAATGTAAATATTAAAAATAAAAGAAAGCAAACCCGTAGGATATGGCTTGTATAGTTTTTTCGCTCAGCTAAGGCTTATACGTTGGGTTTAGTACTGAGAATTGCGTGGGCGCCGGATGGCTACCAGACGCGACGGACTGATAAGGACGACTCGGTTAGAAACTTATGCCACAGTAAAGATATCTAACAGTATTGTCACTCGTTTAAGGTCACGCGCTTAAGTACCTACGGCTCGCTTTCGTTCGAACGTCCAAAATCCAGTCGGGTTGCCACGCGCTCGCTAAGTGTACGTATACCATAGAGATTTTTTTTCTGATACTGTTTAATTAATAGTTCCGTACGATACTGCGACCGCAGCTTTAATAATGGGTAGTCGTGCAAATTGCAGTGTAGACGGCTATTGAAATATAATAACTAACAAAAGTTTATCCTTTTTTACATTACCTAAGGAGGAAATAATAATAATAATAATAATAATAATAATCATTCAATGTAGTAATTATTTTGTATTTATTTTTTCTTTATTGATTCTTTTTTTATAATAGAGAGTTCTTTGTGTAATGTTAAGAAGAAAGTTTTATAATAGTACGTAATTATAAGTAGGTACCTATTGATTTGGTTAGATATTTTACTTAGGTACTTATTATTTTTCAAAATATACACACAATAACTAGCCAACTGTAAAATACAAAAATGTAAAAACTGTTTTTTATTCACCTATTCTTTTGTGTAATCATTTCATAACATAGACAGCCCTAGCGTTGCGTAATTTGACGCAGGTGATCGCCCGACACCACGTCAGACAACGTAGTAGATACTCTCGAGCGTGTGCGTAAGGTACATTTTAGCGCGCACGAACGGCTGTAATATGTTTGTAGGCAGTTATAGCGTTAGGTATCTATCTTTTTCTATGGAGTGAACTATCTGTTCCAAAGGAACTATTAGTTAATCTGTGCTTATGCCTCTAGTGCTAAGTTATTTTAATCACAATTCAATGACTTATTACGAAGCTAATAATTAGGAATAGCACGTAATGTTTTGTAGCGAAAACGGACACAACACTTGAATGCACAACACACTTTTACTGAATGGATAGATTAATTTGGACTTACAATTTGTAGAAAATCTTCATTATTTAGATTGACTGGACGACTGGACACTGGACACTGGACACTTGACACTTGACACTGGACACTTGACACTGGACGACTGGACAACTGGACAACTGGACAACTGGACAACTGGATGGCTGGACGAGGAGCTGACGGCTACCGTCAGGTCGCCGATGGACACCAGGGAGGTCGGGTGCAGCAAGTGCTACCCAACTGCTTAGCGCCACTTACTGCGCAGTGGACCCGGAGCAGCTCGGACAGGTCGAGTGGACTCGACCTGTGATGGTGAAGATGAGTTCGGGCCGGAGAATTTTTTTAGAGACACCACACTCACTGGACACTATTTGATTTAGGGCGACCGAATTTTATTTATTTTTTTTAGGACACTGGGGATGTCTTATCCCACCGCTGCCACCAAATGTTAAAACTGAAACCACTGAGACCTTTTTAAAAAAGGTTTATTTCACACACACATATAGGTATATTATAATTACAGGGAAATTGGGGGAAACTCGGTATACGTTCCAGCTTGGTGAAGGTCTGACCCGAACTGACGGGAGGCCCGCGAGCCTGCAATGAGCTAGAGGGGGTTTGTGCTGACTTGATTACAGCGTCAGCACTTATCAGTGCATAATAGGGATGTAACAGTACGTAAGGAACTTCGTTCCTTACGGGGATCCCCCGACCGCACAAGTTTTTTTTTTAGGCTTGCGTTTCCTTTTTCTCAGGAAGGCATGGAGGTATCAAATTGAAATTTTACCTTGCCTGCGACTTCGTCCGCTTGTATTTTCTTATGCATTCCTAATTTTTTGATAATAAAATATAGCAGCACTTAGGGATAATGTAAGGTTTTTTGAAATCGGAGGAACAGTTCCAGAGATTAAATACAAACAAATTGTACCTCTTTATAATATTCGTACTTTTAGTCATATTTATTACTCAGGTCTGCAATCCCTTGGAGCAGGAAAAATATCAAACTTCTAAATCAATGCAATCAAAATGTTTACACTTTGTGCTCCATTTATGCCGCATATTTTGACACTTACATGGGGATCATTGTCGCACACAAAGTCATGAGAATATTATTATTATGACAATTAGATAGTTTTTGTATAGAAAATATAATATGTCAAATCCACATTTATTCTTCTGATAAAACCTATCTGACAAAACGTCAATATGCAAAACAGATTGTTAAAAATTTTGTTACAAAAATATCTTCAAGATTACTTTGTACAAGATTTTCATTAAGGAATTGCCTATTTTATTACCATTTCCTGGAATTCAGCGTTGGTTTCGTACACAACCACAGGCATTATTTCTAAGAAAAGCACTTTACTTACTTCTTTTGCGAACATATTCTGAGAAAACGCTATTGATGCCTTGCAATCACTTTAGGTACTATTTCATTAAGCCAATAAAATGTAAATATCTTAACGACATTTGCATAAATTGCTTTTATCAATGTGTTTTCATTTTCTTAATGTGATGACTTTCGTTGATAGTTATTTTGTGTTTTTGGGTTAAAATATCAGTAGGTAGAGATACAGATGCCTACCATGATCCTACATAACTTTATTTCAAGAGACATTTATTTATTTATTTAGGTAACTAACGGCGATGCATTTATTTGTTGACAATATGTCTAACAAAGATAGTTTCTAGCACCACTTCATATGACTTTGGCTTGAGTCTTACAATAATTACCTATTATAAATTAAAGTAAAGCCACTGGTCCGATTTTCACGACGAAAATTTTACTAAAAGAAAGCTATGTTATCTCTGAGATATCTTATATATATGTCGGATCGTCAGTGAGCGATCGAGGAGGAGGAGCGCCGAGCGGTATAGTACAGCGTCAGGACTATAGGCGTTCCCATTATCCCATTAGGGATAAACAACATACCTGTGAAAACAATTACACACTATTAATAAAGAAAACACTATGCAAATGGTAATCAGTAACAAGAATAAAGTAAGTTCAAGGTACAGCAACAATACAGTTAATCGAACAGACCATTAAGGTCCCACAGTTCGTACAGTAGCGAAGCCACCCAATGATAAACGAACAAACCCTTAAGGTTTATAGTTCGTACAGCAGCCTAAGCCACCCAATGATAAACGAACAAACCCTTAAGGTTCATAGTTCGTACAGTAGCATAAGCCACCCAAATACAAAGTGTATCGCTCGCTAGCAGCAAGCCTATACAGCTATGTGAATATACAGCAGCGCTGTACCAGGTAAACCGACAGAATTGTCGGGAGCAGGAACTCTTTACTGAGTCGAATCCGAGGATCGACTGCCATCTGCCATACTTACGGAGTGCACGCTCTTTTATAAGGCGATGCCTCCCACCTTGCAACCTCTCCATACAAGTCTATCCAATGCCGCACGGAAGTGCGTCACGCGTTTACTTGATACAAAACACTACAATGTACTAAATCTAATAAGATTTAATTATAAAGCAATCAATAACACACTAATAATTGTCATGAATAAACAATAGTGATTTCATAAAGTAATTCGTTTTACATTCAAAGTAACATGTCAACAATTGTTTTGAATAAATCCATCGATAACAATTATCGAAATAAAGTAACCACAAATCAGTGTGCATACAGTGAGTACTCAATAAATCATGTTTCGAATTAATAGACAATAATTGATACTAAAATCACTTAAATTGATAATAAGAGAAACAAATCATAACAAATTTAGTTAACTACCCACAATATTAATTGAGATTAAAAACCATCTCCGACACGGCCAGAACTGACATTCTACACGTCCTCGTGTAGTTATAAAGTTCTTGGTAAATATCGATCGGCCTTTCTGACAAAAAGCTTTAATTAGCAAAAGGTATGTTATAAAGAAAAATCCTGAATTAGTCCTGAAGCAATATCGTTAGCAAAATTTGCATCATAACCAGTCAAAATAACCATACTGTTACAGACAATACATAGCTCAGCAAAAGTAGAGATATAGTCTCCCAGCCGAAATCACACCATGGGATTCGACAAGTAATTTGAAGTCGAATAGACAACCCGCATAGGCGTCAACATAGACAACCCGCATAAGCGTCAAGATCAACATTCAAATACAAACATTAGTCAACATAGACATCTCATTTCAGCTATAGTATGTCAGCAGCAGATGAATCATAATCATCATCATCATCATTGTCAACATTGACATCATTAACAGTTACTGATGGACATTCAAGTATTTTTCGTACATTGTTACTCAAAGATTTTAATAAATATCATTTTGGATCTACAACCAAAGTATCCATCAACAAAGTATCCAATAACTCAGTATCCAATAACAGTAACCAAAACAGTAACCAAAACAGTAACCAATAACAGTAACCAATAACAGTAACCAATAACAAAGTATCCAATGATAAAGTATCATATCCAATGATAAAGTATCCCATAATAAAGTATGCAACTTTAAACTTTCGGCACTTTTACCAATAACCAGTACTGCTTGTTCTCTTCTACGGGACAGAATTTAATTTCTTTCTCCACATCAACAGCGTTACGGCAGTCCTGAATCTTTACACGTTCCTGGGTGAATAGTTTATCACATCATCTGTAAAAACAATCAGAAAAGAGCTCAAGTAAACAGCTTAACGTTCGGTCATTCTGATCAATTTAAATCAAACACTACAGACCTGATAACACAAAAGAAGTTTAGTATCTTACCACACATGTAATTACCTTATTACCACACACGTGTAATTACCTTATTACCACACACGTGTAATTACCTTATTACCACACATGTAATTACCTTATTACCGCACATGTAATTACCTTATTACCACACATGTAATTACCTTATTACCACACATGTAATTACCTTATTACCACACATGAAATTACCTTATTACCACACATGTAATTACCTTATTACCATACATGTAATTACCTTATTACCACACATGTAATTACCTTATTACCACACATGTAATTACCTTATTACCACACATGTAATTACCTTATTACCACACATGTAATTACCTTATTACCACACATGTAATTACCTCACAACACATGTCATTACCTTACCTCACAACACATGTCAACAATCAGGGGGTACACAGTTACTTTTCAGATAAACTATCCCTCAAACCTCAGAATCATGCTACCTATTTGTTTAGCTAAAAACCAACTATTTGACATAGTTGTATTATCACTGATTTATGTTCAGATGGAATATCAGTATCAATTTTATTCGGAGTTTCAGGAATAGAGCATAGCTGTTACAATCTCAACTTTCGTAATGGTAACAATACTTTCGGTTATAATAACCCCAAAATCTAAATTTAATATCTCACGGCATAATATGATACTATGATTTGAATAAGCATTCGGTATTAAACGAAACTTCACTTTATATTGACCATACAACTAAATTTGCCACACATGTATCAGTAATGAAAGTACATTGAAACCCAGAGTCATAACAAAATGGAAGCGTCTCACCAGATAGTTGTAAAACATCAGTGGTGGGTACATCACACTTATCTTTTAACGGACTTCAACTTGTCACGGATGATTAGTTGCTCGAAAACTGACTCATAGTATCTTTACTCGAACCTCCCGGCTGTTCTCCGGTAGTCACTAAAGTGACATACTATTGTACCTGGTTTAAAACTAAGAGGTTTGAGAAGAATCGTGTAGGTCTGAGGAAAATAAGACTTTCTCTTAAGATGGGACAAGACAGTTCTTGTTGAAGTTTAAACGTCATGTACTTCGGTAGTAAATGCTTGTAGATGAGCACGGGAAATGAAATTTGGAAACATGGGCCAGTACAGTACAAACAACAATTTGTTTAACACTTAGGTAGGTTAATAAGGGTAGTGGTAACTGCTGAAGTATGTAAAATCAAACAATGAAACTAATGTGGGTAGGTGATTTATGAATGCCATTAAAACAGCCTTAGCTCAGCGCTAAGTAATCCCAAGAGAGGAAGCTGTCATAACAAGAGTGGAAGAGACATACGATAATTAGGGTAGCCATGCGGAAGCATTAAGAGGCTATCCCACTTCTGATGTCGGATCGTCAGTGAGCGATCGAGGAGGAGGAGCGCCGAGCGGTATAGTACAGCGTCAGGACTATAGGCGTTCCCATTATCCCATTAGGGATAAACAACATACCTGTGAAAACAATTACACACTATTAGTAAAGAAAACACAATGCAAATGGTAATCAGTAAGAAGAATAAAGTAAGTTCAAGGTACAGCAACAATACAGTTAATCAAACAGACCATTAAGGTCCCACAGTTCGTACAGTGGCGAAGCCACCCAATGATAAACGAACAAACCCTTAAGGTTTATAGTTCGTACAGCAGCCTAAGCCACCCAATGATAAACGAACAAACCCTTAAGGTTCATAGTTCGTACAGTAGCATAAGCCACCCAAATACAAAGTGTATCGCTCGCTAGCAGCAAGCCTATACAGCTATGTGAATATACAGCAGCGCTGTACCAGGTAAACCGACAGAATTGTCGGGAGCAGGAACTCTTTACTGAGTCGAATCCGAGGATCGACTGCCATCTGCCATACTTACGGAGTGCACGCTCTTTTATAAGGCGATGCCTCCCACCTTGCAACCTCTCCATACAAGTCTATCCAATGCCGCACGGAAGTGCGTCACGCGTTTACTTGATACAAAACACTACAATGTACTAAATCTAATAAGATTTAATTATAAAGCAATCAATAACACACTAATAATTGTCATGAATAAACAATAGTGATTTCATAAAGTAATTCGTTTTACATTCAAAGTAACATGTCAACAATTGTTTTGAATAAATCCATCGATAACAATTATCGAAATAAAGTATAACCACAAATCAGTGTGCATACAGTGAGTACTCAATAAATCATGTTTCGAATTAATAGGCAATAATTGATACTAAAATCACTTAAATTGATAATAAGAGAAACAAATCATAACAAATTTAGTTAACTACCCACAATATTAATTGAGATTAAAAACCATCTCCGACATAAAAAAATCTTCTGTGAGTGTGTATGAAAGTGAACTCCCTCCTAAACGGCTGGACCGATTTTGATGAAATTATTTGAGTGTGTTCCAGTGGATTCGAGAATGGTTTAGAATCACAATTGGGCCCGGCTGGTGGTGCTGTAGTTGAGTTATAGAACTTCTTAGATGTATGTCACCCTGGTACTAGGAGCGCATAACTTATGCGCTAACTCGAGAACGGCAAGGTGGCTCTTCGCAGTGAAGAGGTATTTCAATTAATTGGTAGGTTGATAGGCTAGGTAGGGTAGGTATGTAGGTAGGGTAGGCATGTACGGGTAGGGTAGGTATGTAGATAGGGTACGTAGGTAGGTAGGTGGGGTAGGGTAGGCTAGACCTAGATTTTTGTAACGGTTTTCTGGGCAGGACAACGTCTGCCGGGCCCGCTAGTTTTACTATAAAAAACATAGGAATCAAGTAAATAAAATAACTTGGACAAAGTCGCGGGAAAATGCTAGTATTTCACAAAAATGTAGGTATGTTGTATTTACTTTACATAATGTTGGTTTGTAAAGTATGTATTTATGGACGATAGAAGCTTGATAATAAAAGATTTGCTATTATTATAAAACCTTGGTTGTGTCAGTTTTTGGATATTTAAGCACCATGTCCTTGTAGGTTGGAACACACACACACACTCCTACACCCTCATACACAAACTTACATTCATAAAAACTTTCTCATACATAAACATACTTTTACTTTTTGATTCTCTCTAGTGTTTTTAAAGCACAATAATTGTGTAAAACTATTTTTTACTTGCTATAGTATAAAATGTAAGCTATCAAATATATACTTTAACTAGAAATAAGTGGGGAGCTGGTCACCTGTGCTACAGGTGGTGTTACTACCTACCACAGGCACCAGCGATCAACAACAAGAAATTGTAAGCTATTTGTGGTTTGTAAAATATTGTTTGTAGTTTTTGACTTGTGATGAGAAATAAACACTGTTATTATTAGTATATAATTTAAGGTTCTATTTCATCTGTCAAATTCTAAAGGTATTCAAACAAAATCCTTGTAACACCTATGCAAAGCCAAGTTAATTTACACTTCACAGACACAGCACAATACAGTTCATAAACTGGATGGAAGCCGCAGTATCAAGTCTCAACATAATTTATGTTAATGAGGAGAGCGCCACCTTGCGGAACAGATTGGGTATTAATAATGGATCAGCTGGCAAATTGGCTGATGTGGTCTGAGGAGGTGAAGAGGAATTGATTGTGTGATTCTTTTTTGATCAAAGTGTTAATTGTAATCGGATTAACACTTTCACTGTCCGCGAAGCAGACACAATGGTTAAAGAATCAACCTGAACCGTATGTGGCTCATGGGACAGGCTGATTTGCGATCTCTGATCTAATTTGAGTGAAGAATTAGTGGTAAAACATAGATTATAGCCCCACTCACACACACACAGATACACACACAAACATACACACAATCTCACATAAAATTAAACAGTGAAAATACATAATAATATTGTTCACCTATAATTTTAAGGTTTTTTTTTGTATTTAGTTCAGTTGTACTTTTTAGTCTTAGTTCTGCTTTTGTCTCAACCATCGCAGGTAAGCATTAATGACTGCGACACAATATTATATTAATGCAGTTGTTATCGAACACAGAGTTTCTGTAAACTGAGTTTTTTTCTTTCAATAATAAATACTTTATCTCCTTATTATTCTAAATATAATATTATGATAAAGCTGTGGCCATAGCGAGAGCAAAAGCCCATGAAAAATTATATGAGGCACTGGATAGTCCAGCAGGCCAAAAAGACCTGTACCGGCTGGCTAGAGCTAGAGAGAAAAAAGCGAGGGATGTAAGTCAGATACGATGTATAAGAAATGAAGCTGGAATGGTTCTTTCGAATGATGAGGAAATTAAGGATAGGTGGATGGGCTATTTTGAAAGACTGATGAATGAGGAGAATAACTGGAGTGGTGTGCTTCAAAATAAACCAGCAAATGAGGGGTTAGTGAGACTGGTGAGTATGGATGAAGTGAGAATAGCAGTAAGTGGAATGAAGAATGGCAAGGCTTTAGGTCCAGATAGAATACCAGTGGAAGTGTGGAAGTTATTGAGGGTTGATGGATCCAGGATGTGGTTAGCTTTATTCTTCAATAAGTTGTTGATGGAAGAAGCCATACCTGATGAATGGTGCAACAGTTCACTGGTGCCCATCTTTAAAAACAAAGGTGATGTGCTGGAGTACAACAACTATAGAGGGATAAAGCTAATGTCACATAGTATGAAAGTTTGGGAGAAAGTTATTGAAAGGCGGTTGAGAGAAGAGAGTAAAATTTCACAAAACCAATTCGGTTTTATGCCTGGTCGAGGCACAACGGACGCCATTTTTGCTATCCGCCAGTTGTGTGAAAAATACAGAAGTGTGCATAAGAACTTGCACATGGTGTTCGTTGACCTCGAAAAGGCATACGGCCAGGTGCCTCGGGAAGTGTTGTGGTGGGCCTTGCAGGAGAAAAGTGTGCCTGGGAAGTATGTGCGGTTGATTCGAGCAATGTACAGTCGATGCAGTACCCAAGATCGGTCTACTGTGGGCACTACTGGCAGCTTCAATGTGGCCGTCGGCTTGCACCAAGGGTCGGCTCTCAGCCCTTACCTCTTTCTGGTTATAATGGACGCTTTGACGTCGGACATCCAGGAAGAGACACCCTGGTGTATGCTGTTCGCCGATGACATTGTGCTGGTAGCCGAAAGTGGCCTAGAGGTCCAGAGCAGATTGGAGGTGTGGTGGCAAAGACTAGAGAATGTTGGCCTGAAATTGAGCAGAACCAAAACGGAGTACTTGTTTTGCAATTTCGGCGGTCTCTCTAGTCCTGTGCCCATGTCTCTAGACGGAACGCCCATACCGACCTGCTCCGACTTTCGGTACCTCGGGTCGCTGGTCCAAGGGGATGGCGATGTAGACCGAGACGTAACGCACCGGATCAACGCAGGATGGATGAAATGGCGACAGGTCACTGGAACAACTTGTGACCCACGGATGCCCCTCAAGTTAAAGGGGAAAATCTACAAGTCCGTGATAAGACCTGTCGTACTGTATGGATCGGAATGTTGGGCCGTGAAGAAGATGGATGAAAAAAGATTGCACGTAGCGGAGATGAGAATGTTAAGATGGATGTGTGGAGTTACCAGAATGGATAAGGTGAGAAATGAATATATTAGAGGAAGTTTGAAAGTGGCGCCAGTGACAGAAAAGTTGAAAGGGAATCGTTTGTCTTGGTATGGGCATGTGAAGAGAAGAGACGAAACTCATGTGACCAAACGAGCTATGAATATTAGTTTGGATGGATGGAGAGGGAGAGGAAGGCCAAAGAAAAGATGGGTGGATTGTGTGAAGAATGATATGAATGAAAAGGGAGTCAGTGAAAGCATGACGTTGGACAGGACGGAATGGAAGAAGAAAACATGTTGCGCCGACCCCAAGTAATATGGGATAAGGGCAGGAAAAAGAAGAAGAAGAAGAATATTAAGATAAAGATAAGCAATTTAAGTTTCTGGACTTGGGTCGTGAGGTTGTCGACATGCGCGATGTGAGTATGATAGCCGTTGCGCCGATAGTCGTGACGGCCAAAATCAAATTCAAAGTCAAATCATTTATTTCAATTAGACGATAATAAGGCACTTTTGAACGTCAAATGAGAAAAATATTGATTATAGTTAATACTAAAGGAATAATTGCCAAGAACCTATATCAACATTTAAAAAGGCTGTCGTTGTTCAGCTGGATCAAGCGCTTGATTCAGAAAGCGCTACTCCTGGACATGGCGCGAATAATTGGAGATTTCTCTATCAGGCCCTGACCACCGGTAGCTTGAACCCTATTGCCGATGCCATTGGGTTACTATTTTTCTGGGTTACTTCCTCTTTCCTCACTCTCATAGTCAGGTGGGACGCTAATCCAACTTGATCGGAGAGAGATCCGCGGAACTGAATGAAATTAGAAACCCTATGTAGACTGGCAATAATTCAAAATACACAGATAAAGTTTTGACAATGAAAGACGTTACTTACATCTCTCTGATTATGCTGTGAGTTACTGAATTGATATTTTCATCATCAGCATCATCATTTTAGCCGAGAGACGTCCACTGCTGGACATAGGCTTCCCCCAAGTGTCGCCACATTGACCCATCCCGTGCGACTCGCATCCAGCGGATCCCCGCAACCTTTATAATATAATATAATATGTGGGGACATTTTCACACACGGCCATCTGGCCCCAAACTAGGGAGACCCTGTACCATGAGTGTCAGACAGCTGATATACATACACAAATACATTTTTTTTTTGTAAATACATACATATATAGATAAATAACACCCAGACACAAGGCAAACACAAGTGCTCATCACACAAATGTTTACCCTGGGCGGGAATCGAACCCGCAACACGCTGCGTAGCAGTCGATCGCTCAGCCACTGCGCCAACCGTGTCGTCTTTACCAGGTCATCAGTCCACCTAGTGGGAGGCCTTCCAACGCCACGTCTTCCGATTCACGGTCGCCACTTCAGAACTTTACGGCCCCATCGGTCATCCGTTCTGCGAGCAATGTGCCCTGCCCACTGCCACTTAAGTTTGGCAATTCTTCGTAATGATATTTTATAAGTGTCATAATCTACAATGTAAACAACAGTAGACAGTCAAATGAGCAAGCGAAAGAACAAAAAAAGAAAAAAAAAACACGAAGCACTGAACAAATCCAAGCACTTTCAATTTGTTTTATATAATTTTAAGTTCTCCATACCTCAAGCCAACCTATGCTCTTGTCACGTCCACTTTCTATATACGTTCAAAAGAATAATATGTAAGGAGAAAAATAAAATAAAAGATGAAAAATTGCGTTTGTTAGTGTTCCGTCAACTAGAGTTATGTGTTTCTCGGTTTCGCAACTACAAAAGCAGGGTGCAGACTACACGTTATAAAATATATCGTCGAATTTTTCATTTTGGTTTCCTCAAAATTTTCAAAGCATAATTAAACAATTTGCAGGCACTTTTGAATAGTCATCTAGTCGGTTAGTTAGCCAGAAAGTTAAAATTCGTTACAAAACGTAGGTAGGTTTCTATGGAGAAGAACGAGCAAGAACCTCTACGGACACCGTTTGGACATAACCTTTAATCTGTAGTAATGCACTCATAGGTTGCTATGAGTAGTATAGCTTTAAGATCATATGCTTTATTCAAGTGATATATTTTAGCTTGTAAATCCTTATTTTTATTGACTGAATATTTTTTTTAAGCTAATGGTATTCCTGGGAGTATATTGTAAAAGTATTGACTACTCAGCACACTCACAACATTGTTTAAAGGTTGTAAGTTACCTCCCTGCATAAGTATGTCGTATCCGGTCAATAGTACGAACGTGGAACGAATCGCAAGCCCGCCATTAATAAGAACACGTGATCTATCACTGCTTTTGGCGCGCTTCTACAGAATCGTGATGTTTTCAGCCCACAGCGAGGAAGACATTCAGAATTCGGTGTCGTGTTGTGTGTTCGGTGTAGCTTCGATGCGATCAGTCGCATCGGAGCTAATACGTCCCGAAACTGTACTCGATTCGTTGTGTTTAAGAGTTACGAGGGCTGCACTAAAAGTATCGGGAATAGAATATTTCCACTGTTCCTGCCATATTAAAATCTTTTTAATTGAAAACTCCTTGGTTTTAAAAATCGAATACCATTTATTTATTTAAAAAAAGATTCTCGGTCTTGTCACAAGGTTTTGTCAAACTTGTTTAGTCGTTGAGAAAATGGAATTGACTCGAGAAAATTCAAGAGCGATGATTTATTATGACTTTCGAAGTGGTTTATCACAAACAGTGTGTTGACCGGATGATTTCTGCATTTGGTGATGAAGCCCCATCCAAAACCACAATTTATGCGAGTTCTCACACCGCGCACTAAACAAAATAGTTTTTAGAGCAAGAAAACATAGAATTATTAGACCATCCGCCATACAGCCCCGACCTAAGCCCTAATGATTTCTATACTTTCCCTAAAATAAAGAATAAATTGCGTGGTCAGAGATTTTCATCACCTGAAGAAGCTGTGGACGCCTACAAAACGGTCATTTTGGAAACCCCAACTTCCGAATGGAATGGTTGCTTCAATGATTGGTTCCATCGTATGGAAAAATGTGTCAAATTTCGCGGAGAATACTTCGAAAAGCAATAAATACATTTTTAAATAGTAATGTTGTGTCACTTCCTTGATTCCCGAAATTTTCAGTGCCGCCCTCGTACTATGTCTATTTAAATTTGAGTCTGAGTTTATTTTAAATTCAGTTTGTGTTTAATTGTGGTTTTAATAAACGCCGTGTATTGTACCCTATACCCAGTTTGTTTGCATTGCACGAAACCCATCTTCTACCCACATGATGACCGAATCTAACGGACTAAATCCTGACGATCCAACAGGTATTTATTCACCCGACCGAATTTGGGTTGCGATGGCCAATCTCAATGAAGACTCAGGGGAGATTAGTCAAGTACCAAAAAATAGGAAACCCATCGATTCGAAAAGAAGAAGAAGTCAAGTACCATGCGCAGGAGATATTATAGTGCACAAGTGTGTGACTGTGTGCATACACAGGTGCACTATCTCTTTCCTCACTGTTATGTTCCGATGGATCAGCAATCCGAATGCGACACGACCGGAGAGAGATCATAATAATAATAATAATAAAAATCTTTATTTATACCATAACCTTTAACATTGCTTAAATACTAGGTCACATGAGTTTCAGTGGATTAAAGGTCTTACAAATAGAGTAAACCCTGACTCCCAAACTAGGAGATCCTGTGACTTAGGAGTCAGTGTTCTGCTGTCACTATGTCACCAAAAACCTTTTACTAAAAAGTGTGTTATATTGACACTTAAAATATTAGCAAAACAATATACTAGGTTTGAGTGTACAATAACAATGATTATAAAAATATTAAACTAGGATTGAAGGAATTTATTAAACGGAATTGTATTGTAAGTGTGCATGTGTAATCGTGTGTGAGGAATCGGAGGAGTGTATGTGAGAGTGAGCATGTTTATGAGGTGGTGTAAGTGTGTGTGAGAGTGTGTGTATGACTGAGTTTATAAATATTCGTATGTGTTGTTGCGTTGTAATGTTAATTAAGAAAAGTGGGTAGAAGAAGTTTTGTATGCCTACTGCCGGAGATGAAGTAGTTCTTCTGTTCGAGCGTAGTCCTGATCCTGTAGCCAACTCTGTACCTCAGCCTTGACTTCATGATGACTTAGTTCAGGTAATTTAATGATTTTACAGATGTTTCTGTAAATGAAGGAGCTCACAACGTAAAACTGACGCCTGGCGAATGCGGTCTTGTGGCTTATTGTTGGGACCATTATTTTTACTTTGCGCTTAGTGTTATCTGGTGGGGGAATATGTTTATGGTGCCTAAGAGTGGCTCGGAGGACAAACAGCTGTCTCACCGTGAGTACCTTACAGTCCGCATATAGTGCAATAGTGGGAAATCTGTATGGCTTACCAAGCATAACTTTGAGTACAGCTCTCTGTGCCCTCTCGACTTCGATAAGCTTGGTTTTCGCAGCCCCTCCCCAAACCGGGATGCAGTAAGTGATAACGGACTGACAGAGTGCTAGGTAAACCATTTTGAGTATATGTCTGTCTGCGCAGAGTCTCAAAGATTTGAAAATATATATGAGTCGTCTGACTTTTGAGGTAGTGTTGTCTATTTGATTGTACCATTTCAGTCCGTCATCAATCACTACACCCAGGTACTTTGTTTGGTTGACACGTGTAAGCGCTGCGCATGCGCAGTAGTTGTGATTAGAACATGTATGTGCGGTAATTTCAAACTCTGGTGGTGCTTTGTTCTTATAATGAATAAAAAACGGAATATAGCTGGTTTTAGCCACGTTTAGCGTGAGGAGGTTTTGTCGCAGCCACTTTCCAACAGTCTTTAGGGACTGTTCCGCAATACGCTTGACTTCGCTCCATGTATTAGCATAAACCACAATCGCAGTGTCATCAGCGTATGTAAAGATCTGTGATTTGTGTAGGGACAGCTCGCATAGGTCATTTATATAGACTTGAAAGAGTGTAGGTCCTATCACGCTGCCTTGCGGGACACCGTATGTGACAGTTTCTTCATCACTTAAGCATGAATCGATTTTAACAGTCATCTTTCTGTCTTGTAAGTAATCCTTGAACAGTTCTAGAGCTTTACCACGAATACCTATGCACTCCAGTTTATATAGAAGGGTGGGAACAGAGACTGTGTCAAACGCCTTTTTCAAATCTAGGAAAATACTAGTGCACTTTTGCTGTTCATCTAGTTTTTTTGAAACAAATTGTGTTAGGTGAATAACTGCGTCTTCGGTGGAGACCTCTCTTTTGAACCCGTATTGGTTGGGTGCTATAATTTTGTACTTGGTAAGATAGTTTACAAGGCGACTGTTTATCAACTTTTCCATTACTTTAGAGAGAGCCGAAAGCACCGAAATTGGTCTATAATTGTTGACACAGTCTCTGGTCCCGCCCTTATGAATCGGGTGGACCAGGGCCCTCTTGAATGGTTGTGGGAATACTCCTTCTGATATGGAGATGTTAATTATGTGGGTTATCAGAGGCACAAGAGTATTCCGACAGACCCTCAGAAGGTTAGTCGGTATTCCATCCCAACCAGTTGCACTATCGTGTCTCAGGCTCATGATGGTGGACTCCACCTCAGATTGGGCCACTTCAAGGAACACAAAAGAATTAACGCAGGTGTTTAGCTTAGCAGGCAGTTGTGCATTAGCAGGAATTTTTGTTGCTAGGTCAGCGCCAACTGTGGCAAAGTAGTGACATACACTGTTAATTGCTGCCTTTGGATCAGACTTGGTGTTCAGCAGTTCTGTAGGTGATGCACATTTCTTTTTTGTGTTGGTGATGTCTTTTATTTTGTTCCAGAGCGATTTGGGATTATGTTTGGCTTTTTCTAGTTCGTATTTGTCGTGTAATGTTTTAAGTTTTCTAAGGAGGCTGTTACAATAGTTTCGATACCGTTTGTATGTGGTCTGTAGGATTGGATTATCAGGTGACTTTCGTGCCTTATTATGTAATCTGTCGCGGTGGCGAATACATCTTAACAATCCAGGGGTAATCCACGGTTTTAGATTTCTGTTCTTTTTGGTTAATGGGATTATTTTTGTGTTTACCTTGAGAATGTTTTGGATGATGGTTACAAGAGCAGTGGAGGCTAAATTAGGGTCGTCTGTGCCTGTAACTTGGGAAAAATCTTGTTGTTCTAAATCTGTTTTGACGTTGGGGTAGTCTATCTTAGGAACCTTGTATGCCGGTACTGTTAACTTTATTGGGTTTGTGTCATCGATTTTTACAAGCAGCGGAAGGTGGTCGGTGATGTGAGAGTCTAGGATAAGTACAGTTGTAGGTTTTTTAGTCTTTAGGATGACATGGTCAATACAGGAGCTTATTCTAGTTGGAACAGAATGTGCAGGTAGCAGCCCGTGAGTAGCGTTGAGGGTTAAGTAGTTGGCTGCACGTTCAGGTATATTAGGTGGCATGATGTCTATATTGGTGTCACCAATAAGACAAATGTTTTTATATTTATTGAAGGAAGTTAGCACGTTATCCAGACTATGTAGGAACTGTTCAAACTCTTGTTTTGAATTGTAAGAGGGAGATCGATAGACAGCAATTATTGCAAGTTCGTTGTTAATTTGACAGGTGAGACAGTTACCATTTATGAAATTGGGTTCGGTAATCGTATATTGAATTTTACTTTTAATGTATAAAACTACACCGTCATTTTGATTTTTAGTTTGTTTTGTGTAGTAAGTGTTGTAGCCATCCAAAACAGGCAAGTCTCTTGTTTTGCTCAACCAACATTCACTTAGCACAAGGACATCGAAATCAGCTTTAATTACAGACAGTAAAGTTAACAACTCATCAAAATTTCTTTTGATGCTACGTATATTGACATGGAGAATGGTAGTAGAAGCACTTACGCCATTAAGATACTTATTGCATTCATTTGGAGTACATGTATAAACCTTCGCGACTTCAATATTGTCTAAGTCAGAGATAATATTTTCAACTAGATTGGCCATTGGTAGAATAAACAATACACAGTACTGTGAAATACGGTATAGATAAAATATGTATATCCCTACACCTAGAGGAACTTTCTACCATATGATTAATAGAAATGATGCATGTGATTGTGATGGTGCATGTGAGTGTTATGCTGCTGTTACAATATGAAAGTGTGTGTGTGGGTTGAACGTAATATGTTTGTGTGTGTAGTTTAGCGATGTAAGTGTTTAGAAATTCTCTATGTAATACAATATAGAAAGTTATTTCAAGCAGTATAAAAAGAAAAGTGGAAAAAAGGATGTTACAAGATATGGGTTCAAAATAACATGAGTTAACTAGCATTACCAATTCGAGCAGTAGTCATTGCTTATTTTGGAGCTCCTGCAGAACAGTTTCCGATGTAATAAGAATTTGCTTGTGTCCTAGTTGCTTGCGCAGGAAGATGTTGCCATTAGTACACCAACAAAATTTATACTCATGCTTCTTGGCGAATTGTCTTGCCAGATAAAATAGTTTCTTTGCAGAATGACACAGATGTTCGTCCAAATATACAGGTAGTTTTTGTCCAGGGAGTCCTATTAGGTGCGTATTCAATTTATTGTCTTTATTTGGATGTTTATTATTGAATGATCGTATACGGGAGATCAGTTCAGACTTTATTTGCACACTTGTAAACTCCGCAACAATAGCTTTGCTGGCCGAGTTGCCTGGGACACGGTATATGTCTCGAATATTTGTTGATGATAGTGGGAGATCAACGGTGTTTCCGATATTTGTCATAATTTTTTCGAGATCTCCAGTCGACTCATTGGGTTGTAGAGGTATATTTCGGACCTCAACAGTTGAAGATCGCGACTTATACTGAAGATCTCGGACTGTTTTTTCCAGCGACTCGGCAGTGTATTTTTTGTATTCTCTAAATTCGTTCTGCAGTGTTTTCATTTGATTATTCATATCATCGTAAAATGCACTGATGGAGTTGACGGACTTTTCAATTTCCGCATTGACTTTCTGAATTTAAATATTTTGTAGTTTCAATTCTGCAAAATCGGTAACTAGTTTTGAGACTAGGGACGTCTGCTCAGCCATCACTCTCGCAGTAGCGTTATCATGGTCACGCTTCCATGAGGACAACATTTGCATGATTTCAAGCTTAAATTCTTCAAACTGGTCACTCGAAGACTCGTCCAGCCTCGGGCGCTTATGGCGAGCGGTTATGTTGGTGAATTCAGGATCGTTTACAGCTTGAATTATGTTCGGGACTGATTGCGACTGCTCCGTCGTCATCGCAGGAGTCGGACTTCTCGCAGTTTTAGGTGGAGAGCGCTGCACGAACGCCATTTGTTATTTTTTATTTGTTAAACAGGTAAGTGTAGCACGGATAAATACTCTTCGTAGCAGATAGTCGGCTCGTAGCACTGACGCGCAGTGGGCGGGGCGTATTTGTGTTCGTAGCCGTAGCTCGTAGCACTGTGACGTCGACGCGCTTCGTAGTAGATATTCTAGTCCGCTAATTATGCATAGATGTCCAATGTTGTAATGGCTCAGCGGCCACCGGCACGACACTCTAACGCGCCGTGCGCTCGCGTCCGGCAGTTCGAATCCCGCCAATCACCAAAAAAGGGCCGACCGAAATTTGAAGACGGATAAACAATATTAATATGTCTCTTTCTACACACGCCCAAGAGGCGTTAACAGTCCATAAAAACACTTAAGGAAAGACAGAGAATTGAAATAACACTTGTCCACCAATCAGGCACTAGTAAGGATATCTAATCGAACACACGTCCGCACTCAGCGATAGCGACTAGCAGAATCATTCTTAGGTCAGGCTTAGGACCAACGGTTTTTTTGTGCTTTCCGAGGCACGAGAGTATTGGAGCCTAGCCGCATGGCAGGACAAAGATTTCGTTTGCCGCTGCAGTGTTGTGCGTGTCGCCAGTGATTACTATGCGTACTCGTGCGTACTATGACCATGCGTGCGACCCGCTTCACAGTTAAAATAACACGGAACGCCGCCCGCATCCGATTAGCACGCACGCGGGCTGCTTGCCCGCAGTCAATTCGCGCTCCGCGCGCGTGCTGCCCGCATGATAGGAAAAACATTATGAAATGATAGGTTGCGGGCAGCCTACATGCGAACCAGATCCGCGTGCGGGTGAAAATTCCCATGACATAAAAAGGGGCCTTACACCGCCAGCTTTGTAACTCTGAGCCTGCCTGTATACCGGGTTGGCGTACTCTTCGGCGAGACAGAGTGACCACGGGTGGTGGTGTGCTGCTTGCTGCGAGGCCTGGGGTTACCGTGAATAGGCTACATTAACTTGAGACGGCCTGCGGCGAAGATTTGTGGGCTAAGATCACAATTTATGGCCTGAATATATATGTGTGTGTTGTTTACGTCAAACCTAGTGCAACTGACGATGATTACCTGGCGTGGTTTTGCAAGGTCGAGGACATTATTCATAGTTTGAAGGGAACTATTATTATTTTAGGTGACCTTAATCTAAAAAGTGCGTCAGTAAATGTTAATAATTACTACTGTTATTTTCTAAGCTTTTGTAGTCTGGTAGAGATGAATAAGGTGATGAATATGCATAGCAGTAAGTTAGATGTAGTGTTTGCTTGGGAGGGCGCTGCTGTAAACTGTGAGTATGTCGAGGGTACAGAACTGGTTCCGATTGATATGTATCACCCTCCGTTAGATATTGCTGTTACCATCCAAAGGCATAAGGTACATGAAAAACTTGACCCTAGTAATATTGACCGTAGTAAGGATTGGAACTTTTGTAAAGGTGACTACACATTATTGTTCGATCTTGTTCGCTCTGCTCCATGGCAAGACGTTTTTCGCTGCAATGACGCGTCCACCGCTGCTTGTAACTTTTATAATCTAATGTACGATATATTTGATTCCTCTATTCCAAAGAAGACGAGAAGGACCTCTGGTAATAGGCGGTACCCAGTCTGGTTTACTAGAAATATCATAAGCGATACTCCACATAAGTCAAAACTCCATAATAAATGGAAACAATCCCGATGTGATGCTACATATGCTCAGTTTAGCGCACTGCGGTCGGAATTAAAAGTGAGAACCGAGGAGGCATACAGACTGCATTGTTCTAATGTGGAAAACAGCCTAGGCAAAAATCCAAAACTGTTCTGGCAGCACATTTCAAGCCTGCGATCTAAGGGTGGGTTTGACCCGAACGTTGTGCTTGATGGCAAGGTCTATTCAGGTGTCAAAGCTGCTGAGGCATTTGCTGAATATTTTTCCAGTGTATTTCTGCCGGACACACCAGAATTGAACCCGAATTCAAACACGGTGAATAGTGAGGGAGGTAATTTTCCCCTTCCCGTTCTAGTCCCTCCGGACGTGGTTAGGGGTATTTCTAAACTCAAACCCTGCAGTTTGGTTGGCCCAGATAACATGCTTGCATATATCGTTAAGGGATGTAACAGTATATTGGCAGCTCCTTTATGTCATGTTTTTAATCTAGCTCTTCAGTCAGGCGTGTATCCGGAGCTGTGGAAGACTTCACGTGTTACTCCCATCCCTAAAACCAGTGACAAGACATCTGTCGAGGAACACAGACCCATCGCTATTTTATCAACCATTGCAAAGGTCTTTGAACATATACTTCACACTATTATCTGTAAACAAACCAATATGTACCTTTCTGATGCTCAACATGGTTTTCGACCTGGTCGCTCCGTGAACTCAAACCTACTGATTCATGTTGACTTCATATCCAGTAACCTGGAATCCGGTGGGCAGGTCGACACTCTGTATTTTGATTTCCGGAAAGCGTTCGACAAAGTGGACAACGATGTGCTTTTGGCAAAGTTAGGGGCTATGGGCTTGTCATCCGGCCTTCTTAACTTCTTCGCCGACTACTTACGGGATCGCAAACAGTTCGTCCGGCATGGCTGCTTTGAGTCGAAGTCTTATTACACTCGCTCGGGCGTGAGTCAGGGATCCAAATTGGGGCCGCCTCTGTTTCTGATCATGATCAATGACCTAATTAGTACGATTCGATTCGCAAAATGTCTACTATATGCCGACGATCTAAAACTAGCTGCGCAAATCAGAACAGAGGTGGATTGCGAACTCCTACAAAAAGATATCGATACCGTCTATGAGTGGAGCATTGCGAACAAGTTGTTGTTTAATATTAGTAAATGCAGCGCTATGACTTATGGTCGAGGGTTGAAACCAATAAAATACGATTATAATTTGGGGGGTACAGTGATCACTCGTGTCACCAGCGTTAAGGACTTAGGAGTGACTTTCGACCGCAGTCTGACATTTAGAGACCACGTGTCTGCCCTTGCAAAGGAATCCTTCAGGCGCCTGGGATTTGTCTTGAGGAACGCTCGTGACTTTCGCAATCCCAGTATTATTAAGCTTTTATACACCACTTTGGTTCGGAGCAAACTCGAGTCCAGCGCCTGTGTCTGGCATCCACATACTGCGTCTCAGACACTGATGCTTGAGAAAGTTCAGAAAACCTTCCTGAGATTTTTGTATCAAAGGCTGTACCACTTCTTTCCATTCATGTACCCAACGAATTATCTTCTAGGGGTATTGGGATTTAATTCGTTGGAGGTAAGAAGGGGCTTTGATCAGCTCACGATTGCCTGTAAAACCCTAAGCGGTCGTACTGACTGTCCTGAGCTCCACAGACTTTTCTGCCGCCTGTTTGTGCCCGACAAATACCTTGGGCACCGTCAAAGCCGCCGTCATAATCTGTTTGCACTACCGCTATCTAGATCTGTTGCTAGGGCCCAATCCCCAGTATGTCGAACCCTAAGGATGCTAAACGCCCTCCTGCCTGCCGACCCTGAATGTGATGTGTTTGCTGATGAATGGAAGAAAATAATGCGTGCTTGTCTGGTGTTCTGTGAGAGACAGTATGCGAGGGTGTCCACTGTTACATGCTAATTTATGTTAATTTGTTATGTATTTAATTTATTCAATCATTTACTCCAATAATTATTAATAATTTTATCCACGAACTGTTTAACTTTGAATTTAATTTTTGTATTGTATGTTATTTTAATGCTTATTTTATTTTAATTTTTATAATTCTATGTTAATTAATGTAATTGGACCTGTGCCGTTTTAATTAACTATAAATAAATAAATAAATACCAGATAACAAGTTCGAATGTACCTATTCCCTTTGAAATTTGTTGATGAATAATTGTACATCTTTTCACTCTTATTTCTTCTCTTTACATTACGAGTATATCGTTAATTAACTAATATGTTGTATCATTACTTAATAATGGATCAATTTATTTACCAGTATATCAGGTTTATTACAATCAATCAAGGTTACGAGGTTTGATTGACACATTTACCTGCTCTCTTTTTCTCCAATTTACTCACTTACGCTTTATCATGAGCTCAGGAATAGTATTCGATTATGGTTTAGTAGAAAATAGTTGAATGCCAACATAATTGGTAGTCTTGGCACCAGAAATCTATATCGCTTCCATAGTTTATGTCCTATGTGCTGCCAAGAGCCTACTTATCTTGGTATTTATATGTTGTATTGATATTTATGTTGAAAGAGCCAGCTGGTCTTTGTGGTTGTTTCAAGTTACAGTTTTTTTTACATTATCGTTGGCAGGTAGGTATTACAATTGCTGTAAAAAATATAGTTTTTTTTTTAAGTGAATCTTATATCTTTAGGATATTTTTTCGATCTTGCAACTTATCGGTGAATGTGTATATCGTTTTTAAGACAATATTTACAAGAATAATAAAAAAAGAAAACCTAAAGTATAAAACTACAACTTAAAACACATAAAATTCGTCCACATCGCCGTCATCTGGAAATGTGCTCAAGAGACTGGCGGCATTGCCACGTTGGATGGAAATGCTTAATCTCTTAACAAGGTAAAAATCAGCTCTTGGATTACGGGAAGTCTCAACCAACCTTTTGGACATTTCCTTAAAAAGAAGATGAGCGCTCGTACCCCACGACCCGAGGGTTTCAACCCCAAACGGCTCGAAAATAACATTCACACCAAGGTTACTACATACTTTCGCCGTTTGAGGATATTCATTAGTACATGAGTGGTCTGCCATTAAAAAAATAGCATTATTATTATTTGCTACTTTATCCTTCTGTAATTTGTCAATAATGTCATCTTAACAAATAAGCAAGAATTATTTTCTAACATTTTCCTAACGATATTTTTTGTGTTTACCGAATCTCCCTTTCATGTTTCCTATAATGGTCATTATGTAAGTACCTTTAACATTATTGGTTTCCAGGAGCCGAAGCTATGAGGACGAGTTTATTGTTTGTTTGTTAGCAGTCAATGCGGGATCAATTTATCAATCAGCATGGTTGAGTACTTTCTTGTATTTGCCAAACATGAATCTTTTAAGTTGGAGAAAATTGTGTATAATAATGTATGAGCGTTCCATAAACCAACGAAAGGTCGAATTTTGTCAGTCAGTGGCTGATTAATGGGGTAGGTGGGACCAAGAAGCTTATAGATAAAATTGGAGGCAACACTCTAAATACCTAAGTGAAACCAACTGTGGGCAGATGATCTCTTTCTTAACCTTTAACTACCGTAGTGATGAATTTGGTTCATATGTACCGTGGTGGCGTCTGACAAACGCTGATATTGCAAGGGGGGTTTCAAAAAAATTACCTTGTGTCTGCTATTTCCTGATTATCAAAGTTATTTGGAATTAAGTTAGTTATTAAAACAAATAAAAATATTGAACACAACTTTTATTTTACGTAAGTTACATTGAGTGAGATCAAAACTTTAATTTTTTATAGGCACTGTATAATATGCACACATGTATAATATGCACACTCACAATATATAATATGCACACTCACTAACACACTAGTTGGCTCGCCAACGCACCACCGCCCAGGCACGCAGTCCGACAACGACTGACCGCCCCACCTATCGCACCGGTATTTATAACCGAGCGACGTATGCGCCCGAGACAACATCATAATACTGTTATCGGTTTGTAGCGTGATATATTGATATCTACATACACTACATCCCTTCCTTGTTTTAACGTAGTTGTATGTTACCACTTGACCAGCACCTGCAACTGTCCAATCGCCTAACTACGCACTCTCGCCGGCAGCCCTCGTGACACCGACTCAGTGACACTAGACAAGATACGGGCAGCGTATATACCCACCTATACACACTACATCTCCCTCCTTTATCAAATTCATGAAACCATTCTATCAAACAAATAAACAAATAGCCGTTGAGACACGTACTTTGACTCTTTCATACAAATAATTATCATCATAAACCCCCCGTTGGTAAACAACGCGTGCCAGAATGATTCCATAATCTTTCACAAATCTTCGGGACGTTTCAACCAGCGACAGATAGGCCTATCTATCACCAGTACAATAAAACTCGAGATAGAATAGATTATCCAGTTTGACAGTAACTGCGAAGAGCTGTTGATATGACACTAGCATAATTGCCTTCGTTCACAACCCAGACAAATGGCATCTCCTACCGCCAGGCAGCTGAAGAAAAGGGGGGCGACAGATAAGAACCAAGTCAGAGATGTTAATCAGTTTTTTCTTGAACCTCGCCGTGTTTTCAATCAATACACCCCGACATGACAGCTGTAATTGCATGAACACTCCAGATAGACTTAAATGGACAGGTCTTATTAATATCTGTCTCTTTCTTGTTTTTATTGGAGAGAAAGATATAAATAGCCAAAAATGAGTTCAGCTCGTGCACAACTGAATTGGCACCAATAACTTCCAAGCCGGATTATTTGTACCAAGTTCCTTGCATTTGTGTCAAAGTCAAAGTCAAAGTCAAATCATTTATTTCAATTAGACCATTATAAGGCACTTTTGAACAATGACAATACAAAGCTGAGGAAGGTGTTGAAAAAGCCATGGTCACGAAGCACTCCGATTTCCATGAAACCGTTGAGACCCAAATCGCTTGCAGAGCATCTGGGATCCGTGACTGAACCAACCCGCCAACTGCATGACATCATACACAAACCGCATGGTGCTATTTTTTCAAATAAACACCAACCGGCTTAGATATCTACGTAAGCAGATCTGAAACACAAACATGTAACCATGTAATATTGTTTGAAGTAAATAAAGCAGCTGAATACAAATATCGCCAGTTATTTAGTTAGATCTCGGTCACTTCCTTAGGTGGGCTCAGTCATTAATGGATTGTTGTAAATATCAGGATAGTGTAACTTCCTCAAATCCTTGGAAATTGCTGAAATGAAAATATTAAAGTTAGCTAGTACTTGTACCTGCCCCTTGTTTCCTTGTTGTCCCTTGCTGGTCCCTTGTTGTGTTGTGCTGTTGTCCTCCATTGTCTATTCCTCAAAACCTCAAATATACTAAAATAATGCAGGCCTGGGAACTCCGGAATCCCAGTCCACAACCATTATATACATTAATCGAAGGTTCCTTGAGATCTTTTGTTGGCTATAATGTTAACCTATATTATTTATTTTAAACATTTTCAAGTCTGGCGAAATCGTTTATTTTATTCGCACTTACGCCACTACAATTATAAAAGGCATTTAAATATTATATACTCATATATTTAATATCAATAATCAAGGGATCAAACACAATTTACACATCAAGAACATTTCTCAATACAAATTTTGTAGAATATATAATATAATTGTAATTGCGGGTATACTTACAGAACTTTAGTCCGCGCATAAAACTTTGTTACAACGTCTGTCAACACCAATCCATCCATCTACTTGATGTCCGCATGTCACTGCAAGGGTTCAGCAGAATATCAGCGTCACGTATTTTTTCTTGATAAATGCTAATCTAGCCTCCCATTTAGTGCACTATTGACTTTCCAATTGGATGAAGGTTTTTTATTACCACTTGTGGCAACGTCGTGTCACTATGCCGCTCCGCCTCATACTCGCGCATAATCTTTTATCTCTTTCATCGCTCTTCCAATCATCTATTTTCTTCCGTTCCTTCGCTCTGTACTTTCATCTTAGCTTCTCTTATCCGTTCGAGTGCAAAAGAATTGTACATACTACAGTATGTTGCTACAGGAAATTGCTGTAATAAACAGTGAGTTAAGTGGAAGTGTTGTTTCTATCTTCTATACAGACTACACACACATGACGCTCCCACAATAATTACCATGATGAAATGACAGAATTATCATAAAGATTCCAACTTAATGGGGGTTATTCCAACCACTTTCTAATTTAATGGAGGTTTTACCAACCCTTTTCCAATATAATGGGGGCTACTAGCCATTTCAGACTTACCCGTATGATAGAAATACATACTGACACAGAATAAACCCATTATCATTTATGTTTAATATTATATATATTCCACTCTTTACTGTACTTCTAGATTACTCTGGCTCACAAACTAATTTATTGTGGTTGAAATATGAGGGGTGGTTGTTTACTGTTTCAATATTTGTAAATATGTGAACACTATGTATATGTATACATAACTTATTTGTCATTTCTCGATTTTAATACTTTGTGTTTACTAGTGGTTTTTATGCAAGGTATTCACGTACAATTATATAATTTCTGTACGTACAAAATATTGTAAACATTTTCTTTTTAAAAGAGTAAATATGGAGTTTCTTACCCATTCTTCTCCATACGAAAATACCACTTGGAATGGGTAGCTAGATTCAATTTTCTTAATATGACGTTTAAAAGTGCCTTTTCATGGTATAATTGAAATAAATGATTTGACTTTGACTTTGTTTAGTTTTCCTTAACCACATCCAGTGTGTCCAGTATGCTTATAAATAGGAACAACTACTGCTGACCTGTTTTCCTTATAAAACTGTCAATTGAATGACCAGTAGGTATATTCTACTGCAAGCACAGTCGTTTCCGACAAATGTCAATTTAATGACCAGTAGATATAGTCTACTGCTTTCACAGTCGTTTCCGACAAATGTCAATTGAATGACCAGTAGGTATATTCTGCTGCAAGCACAGTCGTTTCCGACAAATGTCAATTTAATGACCAGTAGATATAATCTACTGCTATCACAGTCGTTTCCGACACATGCCAATTTAATGACCAGTAGATATAATCTACTGCTTTCACAGTCGTTTCCGACACATGTCAATTTAATGACCAGTAGGTATGAGCTACTGCTTTCACAGTCGTTTCCGACACATGTCAATTTAATGACCAGTAGGTATGAGCTACTGCTTTCACAGTCGTTTCCGACACATGTCAATTTAATGACCAGTAGGTATGAGCTACTGCTATCACAGTCGTTTCCGACACATGTCAATTTAATGACCAGTAGGTATGAGCTACTGCTATCACAGTCGTTTCCGACACATGTCAATTTAATGACCAGTAGATATAATCTACTGCTATCACAGTCGTTTCCGACACATGTCAATTTAATGACCGGTAGGTATATTCTACTGCTTTTGTGCTTCTTGATTTGTTGTTTTAGAACTAATATTGTAGGTAGCACAAATCAAGTAACCAAGCTTGAGGTCCCCAGTTTGACTCCCATTTGATTTTGTAATGCAACAATCTTCTACTTCTTCTGCCCTTATCACATGTTACTTGGGGTTGGCACAACACGTCTTCGTCTTGTATTCCGTCCTGTCCAACCTCATGCTTTCACTGGCTGTCCCTCTCCATCCATCCATTTTGAAATGTAACAATATAATGTATATTTCCTTCCGAATAATTATCTACCTGTAGGAGACTGTTTTTATCTGCATTAAAGAGTAGAGAATATAACAAAGTTGTGTTTCTCTTAGATAAGTTCTTTGTTTTCTCAGAAAACCATTTTTTTTTCAATCTACCTTACAAAATAAATGTTATTTTCTCTTTTTCTTGTAAACATGAATAAGCGCCATTATTACGCATTATTCTATTTCTCTATTTTTTTAAGAGTTTTGTTTTCTAAGAAAAACAACATTATTACAATCCACCTTCAAAAATAAATGTTACTTTCTCTTGTAAACATGAATAATCATCATTATTACACATTTGTTTTATAATAAAATATAAAAACTCACAGCTTTATCCTCGTCGCCAATGTATAATATGCACACTCACAATATATAATATGCACACTCACTAACACACTAGTTGGCTCGCCAACGCACCACCGCCCAGGCACGCAGTCCGACAACGACTGACCGCCCCACCTATCGCACCGGTATTTATAACCGAGCGACGTATGCGCCCGAGACAACATCATAATACTGTTATCGGTTTGTAGCGTGATATATTGATATCTACATACACTACAGGCACTATAATAAAATCACAATAAATCACAGGTACAAAGTAATAACCATTCTAAACATTGTTTTATAGAAAATTAAAACTCTAAGTAATAAGATTTATTCGTAATACGCAGCCTTCGACTTACTTTCGAATAAATCACAAGGGTTAAAGTGACCATTTTTGTAACAATTTCTGCATACTAACAGTAATAGTAATAGTAATAGTAAATTTATTTTCTCATCACAAATGTTGCAGGTAGGTACAGGAAGTGCTTAAAACTAATATAAAAAGTATTAAACATTTGTGAGAGACTGGAGCCCGAAAAAGGTAATGAATAACTGTGTTACGGGTCACCAGGCCCCCCAATTCTTATAGTTGGACTTATATATTATTAGCTCAAGTATGACCTAAATGTGTGGTGGAGTTTACAATGCTTATTTTATGATATTAACAAAAATACTGTTAATGGAATAGATATAAAAATGAGTTTTATGTGTGTGTACGAGTGTGTGCGAGTGTCTGTGAGTAGGTGTATGTGAGTGTGTGAATGTGAGTGAGTATGAGTTTGTTTGGTATACGAGTGTTTGGAGGTATTAAAGGGGGGTGTATTTGTGGGGGTAGAGATGTGGGTTAGCGGATTGGAATCAGCAGACTTTCAGTTGCATGATAATCAAGAGTTTTCAGCCATTTATATAAAGTTAGTTGACAGATTGACTTGCGAAGAGGGTACCTATATTGATAACGTTGTATTGATTTTATTATACAAGTAACCTCCAAGGAAACAGTAAAATCTATGCGAGAGACTGGTGTGAAAGAGATTTGTAGGACAGACATTACCTTTTCTACGTTTATTCTTCAAGAGATTTGGGTCATATTTTATTTGTGTATGTTTTTAAATTATTATAGAAAGTATAAAGGTCTGCCTGACTGTCAGTACATCCCAACGCTTGTATAAATCAGAGGTTGGATAACGAAAAGGCAGTCCTGCTCCAACCTTGAGAATGGCTCTTTGTGCCGTTCCACCTCCACTAGGTACCCCTTACCTGCCCCTCTCCAAGAGGTTATGCAGTACTTGACAATTGACTGGCAGAGAGCAAAGTACACCATTTTGATAGTTTTAAGATTCGCTACATGCCTTAATGTCTTAAATATATATATAAGTTTACGGATCCTAGAAACTAGAATGTCGATGTGTGGTTTGAATGTTAGTGTCTGATCGATATACACTCCAAGATATCTGATGATACCCGTTCTCTGTTGGGGTGCGCAAAGGCAAGGTGAAGAGGCCAAGTTGGTACAGGTGTGAGCAATAATGTTGAGAGTTGATGGTGGAAGAAGATTTCTCTTAGGTGCAAAGGCAATATATTTGGTTTTTGTTACGTTTAGTGTCAATACATTATTTTTCAGCCATAGGCAGACCTGATCAAAACCATTTTGAGCACTTTGGAAAACCTCCTCCCAGGTTTTCCCACTAAAGAAGAGCGCTGTGTCATCCGCAAAGGATAATAACCTTCCGTGTGAAAGTTGGAGTTGACACAAGTCATTGATGTAGACTAGGAATAGGCTAGGACCTA
The DNA here is from genome assembly GCA_947361185.1 of Charanyca ferruginea. Classification (NCBI taxonomy): domain Eukaryota; kingdom Metazoa; phylum Arthropoda; class Insecta; order Lepidoptera; family Noctuidae; genus Charanyca; species Charanyca ferruginea. The sequence goes on along the minus strand of OX376056.1, from coordinate 46,806,548 downwards.
AGACACTGCCTTAAGGCACACCATAGCGAATAGACAGTTCATCGCTTAACCAATCGTCTATTTTCACGCGTTGCTTCCTATGTCTTAAGTAGTCTCTGAGCAATTGCAAGGGAGTACCTCTGACACCTATCCTTTCTAGTTTGTGAACAAGTAATGAAATAATGAAATAGGAACCGTGTCAAAGGCCTTGGCTAAGTCTAGGAATACCGTAAGACACTTATTTTTATTGTCAAGATTAGTAACAATCAGGTTAGTAAGTTCATGTACAGCGTCATCGGTCGACTTACCTGTACGAAAACCAAACTGAACTGGTAAGAGGAGGTTGTTATTTTCAAGGAAGTTCATGACGCGCTTATTGATCAAACGTTTTAAAATCTTGGACAAAGTAGGAAGGATTGAAATTGGTCTGTAATTATTGATGGAGTCTTTATCTCCTCCCTTGTGTATAGGTTTAACAAGTGCTGTCTTCAATGCCAGTGGAAAGATACCAGTAGAAAACGACAAGTTACAGATGTGGGTGAGTGGACAAGTAGCGGGTAGCGCTTTAATATTTTGCCAGATATCTGATCTACTCCCACTGCCGCATCTCCTCTCAGGTTATATATAAGTTGTTCCACCTCTTCTTCATCAGTAGGGAGCAAGAGAAGGGAGTTGGGTGAAGAAGGGATAGAGGTCTGGTAGTTATTAGGCTGATGGATGTTACTAATATTTTTTTCTGCCAGTCTCTGTCCCATACCAGTAAAGTATTTATTAGCGTCATCAATACTGTTTTTGGGATTATCAGTTTTGATCAGGGCCGAGGAATGGTCTGCTTTCTTTTTAGGGTTACATACATTTTTTATAACTTCCCACAACTTTTTAGAGTTATTTTTTGATTTTTCTAATTCCTGTCTCTCATACAATCTCTTCTGTTTCTTCAATAAAGCATTGCAGAAGTTCCTATATCTTTTGTATGTTAACGCAAGTGCTTCATCGGTGGGATTCTTTTTTAGTTTTTTGAACAGATTGTCTCTATTACGCATGCATCGTAATAAACCATTAGTAATCCACGGTTTGTTAATTCGTTTCCTATTAGATACTATCACAATATGAGAATTACTCTGTATGGCCTTGCCTAGTAAAGAAATGAACTGATCAGTAGCAGCGTTGGCATCACCACACTCAAATATCGGTTCAAAATTAATGTTTTTAATTGCATCATCTAATTCTATATAGTTAATTCGTTTCATCGTGGAGGGCAGATAAAGTTTTGAATCCAGGTTAATAGTAATGCCAACACTTTTGTGATCAGTGATCGAAGATTCGGTGATAAAACAGGTGGCTTCCAATTTTGTTTTTATCATAATATGGTCCAAACAGGTGTTACCACGAGTGGGTTTGGTATGACCTGAAAGTATACAGTGACTAGCCAAGATGTTGAGGTATTCAAAGGAGCACTTATCACTAGTATTAGGAGCTATGTCAATGTTTATATCTCCGCAGATAATTATGTTTTTGTAGTTGGATAAATTTCTGAGAAGCGCATCCAATGTGTTAAAACTACTCGTGTTCCGCTGACCTGGAGGACGATAGATACCAACAATGCATGTATCAGAGTTAAGTTTTAATAATAGACAGTTAGCATCTATAAAAGGTGGTTCTTCAACTATTACTTTATAACTGTTTTTGTGATAGATGACAACACCCTCATTTTGAGTTTTATGAGAAGTTGTAGACGTATAACTGTAGCCATCCAGGTCAGGTATGAATTGGGTAGACTGAAGCCAGCACTCTGTTTGGATTAGGATATCGCAGTCAACATCTGGTCGTGCTAGTAATGTATTAAAATTGGGCATGTTACATTTTATGCTCCTAATGTTTTGAGATATAATATTAAGTGTATTAGTACGTGCTGGTATAATGGTTTTTAAATCTTCGATATCGCATGTCAGAGATTTGGCCACTACAAGCGAATCGAGACTCTGGTGAATAGATTCATTTCCTGTATTATCGAATTTTAATGAAAGATGTCTGTAAGGATGTCTTGAGGGAAATTAGGTATACAAAAGATATATCTGTTTGTGTAAAAGAGATTAGAGAGAGACAGTAATAGTGTGTAATATTGTCAGTGTTATATGTATGTGTAGATGTAAGAGTTTGGTGTATTTTTGTGATGAAGGTGAGTGTACATCCATTATTCATTAAATTAAATATGATAGTTAACATGCACATAATTATTATTAACAACAATTGAAAGGCAAGAAAAACTATGACTAGTGTAAAGACGATTAACACGAGAGCAATCAGTTACAATGTCAATCTGTTCAACTCTGCTTCATCTTCTATGCGTATCGGTACCTGACCCTCTCCTTTTTTTACATATACTTTTCCAAATGAAGTCCAAGTATATGCAATCTTTTTATTTTTGACCAATTGTCGAGCAATGAAGTGAAGACGTCCGGCTTTGCTTGTTAGGACCTCGGAGATGAAGATTGGCTGAGTAGCACCTGGCATGTTTAAATGTTGAGTATTGAATTGTGGCTCCTTACTTAAACGATGAGATTTATTAAATTGCTTGTAGGCAGTCAGGACGGATTCCTTCCTATTGGTGTTAGTAAAGTCGATAACTAGCGCCTCTGATTTGGATCGGTATATTTCTTTGACTTCTAGGTCTATTATAGGGGTCTCAGGGCACAACATTGTTCCAACTTTCTTGACGATGTCGAGCATAGCCTGCTTATTTTCGTTAGACTGTTTAGGCACGTTGCGAATTTCGATCCTGGTACTACGTGAGTTTCTTTCCAACATTTCTAGTCGGCCTTCCAAAGTTTTAACTTGTTTTCTATATTCGCTATTTTCGATTTCTAGACCATTTAACTTAATAAGCATGTCGTCATATTGTTTGGACATAAAGGCCACAGATTTTCGAAATTCCTGGTCTGTACAGTAACTCTTTGTTCTGAACAAGTCCTAGATTTCTTAGCATAATTTGTCTCATATGAAACCCTATTCTTGTTTATTAGACGAAAACCTTTAAAAAAACAAATATAGAAGAAAACAAAAAATAAAATGAAGTAATTCTTAGTTGCAGTCATTGCAAATCTGACTGCAGCAACTAAGGCACATTGGTTTGGCACAGACACAGCAAAAATATTTTGTTCATTCAGTGCTCATGTCAGGCAAATGCACAGCTTCTAACTCCCGTCTGTTCTGAATCCGAATCATTGCCTTCTTCCAATACGAAATTTGGGTTTGCATCACTGTCATCAAACTGGTTAAAGTCTGAATGTCTTCCTCTTGGATCAAATTACGAACAGCTTCTTCTAAATTTTCAAGACGTCTGTATAGGTTGTAGCTATCATGTTGATATTTTCTTTTTTTTATGTTGATCCCTGAGGTTCAACTAACTGAAAACATAACAAAAGTGCGCACGGCATGTGTTGTTGCCAAGTACCTCCAGAAGGCGGTAGTTGTTATTATGTTTTAGGAATCTAAGTATACTAACGTAGTTTAAGTCAATACTAACAAAATTATGGGTATTTTGCCTGAATTAAAGATTAATAATTATATAAATAAAAACTTAATAACGTATACACCGTTCTAACGACCACGAGACGTTAAGTAAAAAATACATAAACACTGCGCAGGCGTCTTTCAGACGTAAAGAGAAAATAACGCTAGTACCGACCTTGCGTCTGTGAGACGTCAACTGCAGTGTAGCGGGCAACGTATGCACCTCACACGCTCTTGCACCTCACTGCGGGGCAACGCACGGGTCCGAGGGAAGGTACTACAGGGGGCAAGGGCGTAGCGCGCGCGGTAGTCAAAACATGAGCGAGGGAAGGTATTGCAACGTCTGTCAGACGTCACTACGACAGTTAAAGGTTAATGCATACTTAAGAACGAGATAGTGATATGTGTTTTCTTTATCTCATGTATGCATTCAGAAAGAGAGCATCTGTTCACAGTTGGTTTCACTTAGGTGTTCAGAGTGTAGCCTCCACTTTCACCATTATGCTTCTTGGGTAGGGCACTACCAATCAATTGACGTATTTCTTATAAACTGTCGAAACGTGATTTTCCTATAGATTGGCAATATCAACTAGTAACATCACTGGTTTGCTAACTTAATTGACTAACTATTTACAGATTTCAAGGCTAAAGTCTAATTATAAAAGTGTAATAAGTATAAATAATAAGTCTGTAATGTAATGTAATGTAATCTTCCGACCGGATTTCGGTCACGGCGGCCAACCTCAATGGAGATCAGTCAAGTACGCAGGAGATATTATAGTGCACAAGTGCGTGCGCAAACACAGATGCACTCCCTCTTCCCTCACTCTCATAGTCCGGTGGGACGACAATAATCTATACATATAATAAAACAGTAACAAAACTGTGTCTGTACATTGAATATATTAATCTATATATCTATACATATACTAAAACAGTAACAAAACTGTGTCTGTACATTGAATATATTAAAAAAATAATAATTGAGGGGGGTTTAGGAACAGTAATAGAGCACGAATCCAAAAAAAAAATTCTGTCTGTTTGTTTGTACACGCTAATCTTCGGAACTACTGGGCGGATTTTAATGTTTTTCTTTTTTTGTATAGGTATTAAGTCTGGGCAACATATAGGCTATAATTTATCTTGGAAACTTGAACACCTGATGCAGAACCGCAACAGACCAGCTAAACTATAAGAGATACAAAAATGGTACCATAGCAAAAATTGTTCCACGTGATGAGCATTTTCTGCTGAGAGAATAAATTTGAAGATCTGGAACACCTGATGTGGAACTCCAAGAGCCCAGCTACACCATGACACATACAGGAATGACGTCTTAGCAAAGTTGTTCGGTCTGATGGGCATTTCCTGTTGACTTATAAAAATCGAAGATCAGAAACATCTGATGTTAAAATCAAAGCTATCACTAATTTCACTGTATCTTATAAAATAACATAAGCTGGGAGTACCTCCACGCGCTGAAGGCGGTAACAGTTTAGGACTGATTTTTGATGACGATGGTATATCATTGAAAATTTGACTCTATTGACCAAAATTCCCATTATTTTTTTTATTTTATCGAATAAATATGCCTTCGGGCTTATGTTATTTGGGTGTTTAATTTCCTTTTCCATTTATCTTCGTGACACGGTAGCCTACCCGGTAACGCAGGGGAGCAGTCACTTAGATTTTAATTGATCAGGTATCTTCTTTACAATAAAACTATAACCATGCCTAGAAAGAGGTCAAATCTTTCCCAATGTTCCAAAGGAGCTAAAAGATTGAGGATCATAAGATCCCAAGAATCTACCGAAAAGCGTCAGGAGAGACTTGATGCTGTTCGAGAACATCAGGCTGCAACTCGCTCTGTGGAAACCTCTTCAGATCGCGAAGCACGCCTGCGTTCTCAGCGTATTTACGCATCTACATCCAGGTCTCTAGAGACCAGTGAAGAGTATTATGCGCGACTGACCTCTGATCGTGAGCGACATGCATTGTCTCGCGAATCGGAAACGTTTACCGATACAGAATCTCGCTTGAGCTCTAACAGGTCTTTTGAACCGAATGATGAACGTGATACACGACTAACTGCTAATCGAGATTATCATACACTAGCGACCCGACCCAGCTTCGCATTGGCCTATAGCCTTCCTCGGTAAATGGACTATCCAACACAAAAATATTTTTTTAATTCGAACCAGTAGATCCTGAGATTAGCGCGTTCAACCAAACAAACAAACAAACTTCAGCTTTATAATATTATAGTATAGATTGTCCCGAACACGCACACAACAAAATATTCATAATCAGTTAGAAAGTGAGAGAAAAAGAATTGCTGGAGTACGGCATGAAGAGACAGAAGAAGAGCGCAACGAATGTTTGAATTCTGATCGACTTCGACATTCTCTGAACAGAATATCGATATCATCTGAAGAATCGGATGTGTCTCAAGATATAGCAGTAGGTCATAGCAACCTTCCTTGGGTTGGTAAGGAACGGAGTTCATTTACGTATACTCCTATGATTGACTACGCCACATATTCCGCCATCGGAGGTATGATTCAAAATTGTACTTTTTGAACGTCTCGAATCATCTCGCGCATCCAGTTGTTTTCCCGTCCCCGGGCTTTTAGAATTCGACATCAGACGTTTCAGATCTTCGATTTTGCCGACCCCGTTGTCGCTGGCATAAGCAACAGGATTCGTGTACGAAGTCGCGGGCAGAAGCTAGTAAGTAATAAGTCTAATTATACAGTAAATTGAAAATTAGTCCGGTTATAATGGCTAAATTGAAAATTAATCCGATTATAATGGCTAAATTGGAGTGTTTCTGTAGAGAAGCTATATCTTTGGTTTATTGATGGGTGTCAAATACCCAAATAAGGAGCATCGTCCCATAATCCATACTTAATATTATAAATGCGAAAGTGAGTTTGTTTATTGCCTTGTTTGTTACGCTTTCACTATTAAATTACTGAACCAATTTTTATAAAATTTCGTACAGGTTAAGCTTGAATCTCAAGAAAGGACATAGGCTACTTTTTAATCCGCGACTTTTTACCAAAAACCGACATTTACGCGGAGGAAGTCACGGGCTGAAGCTGGTATAAAAATATTTCATAATAACGAATGATTTTATTATAGATGGCGGCGTCGTTTCTTTTGATCACAAACTAAACTAAAATGAGACGATTGGCACGTCTCACTGCCAAACAGCTAAGGAAAACGACGGCGACAGATAAGAACTGAGTTAGAGATGTCAAATTAGTTTTTTCTTGAACATCGCCGTGTTTTCATCAATACGTTCTGACATGACAAATATAAACATTTTAGATCAACTTAGCTCACATCAACATAGCTCTAATGAATATATGTCTCTTTCTTGTTTTATTGGAGAGAAAGAGATATAAATAGCTTAAAATAAATGAAGCTTGTGCACAAAAGCCTTGGCTTGTATCCCACATCAATTATCAAATTATAACATTTCATAGAATCGAATTTAATTACCTTAATAAAATTAATTCAAATGCATGTATTTGTACCAAAAATAGCGGTGTATGTCAATGCATTAAAGATAATTATGATCATGCAATTTGAAGCGATTCCGCATGATCGATCAGCATATGTTAAATATTTAACAGTAATACCAATTTACTATAAATTTTTTAATTTGATACAATGGCTACATTTGAATCTGTTCATATTTTGATATAAAATAATGGTTTTGATATTTTTTTAGTTTGTTTTCATTTCCAACATTTATAGTTAACTAGCGGACCCAGCAGACGTTGTCTTGCCCTGAAAATAAAATAAAAAACCGACTATAGCACCACCTACCGGGTCCAACTGTGAATCTAAACCATTCTCAAATCCACTGAGCACACGCAAAAACAAACATCAAAATCAGTACAGCCGTTTAGGAGGAGTTCACTTTCATACACACGCACAGAAGATTTTTATGTATAAGACTAGCACGCGGGTGAAGTGATGGGTTTTATCGCCAACTCCACGCGCGCTAGTTCATCCGCGTGAATATCGGGTATTGCAGATGCAGACAAAGATGCGAATTAAAAAGTTTCCTGTGTCCTTTCCCAGGGTTCAACCTATGTTCAATCCAAATTTTATCAAAAACGGTTGCTGTGAATATGAGTTAGTATCGATATCTGTGATTAGTATGGATTTGTTGTGATTGTTTAAACGCCAGATTTCTTCCAGCATACCATTTATTCCACGAGCAATGGCAGTTCTCTGGCGAAAGACTTTATTACGAATTCACAAAGTACTATGTAACTTAATAAAATGTCATGACCTGTATCAAAATTTGATACGTTTTAGTCTACGTATTTTTACTTGACTTTAAATTAGGTATTTTTCCTTAACACACCATTATTTTTAATAAATTTAGTTCACAGTTCATATCTTTCAATAATTTAATTTAATATCATCTACGTCAAACAAATTTAATATTTCAAATGACATTTCTATCTACCAATTACTGATAGTTCAATGTACGCCCAAAACTCAACCTTGGAATAGTCTATTCGAAGTCGTGTGGTGCCAGCCACGAATAGCACCACCCTATTTCTATCCGTGGGTGTCGTAGAAGGCGACAGAGGGATATTGACCAGAGGATGGGCAGCAGCGTCATTCTGAGTGCCAATATACCTACTGCGATCGCCAACATGCATCGGCCAAGCATGACGATTACCGTAAACAGGGTAAGAGGGGTTCCTTAATGTTTTAGACCTATGCCCAGCAGTGGCCGTCTAAAGGTTGACATGATGATGATGATGATTCTAAGCTAATATTACACAGGGTTAAATATTCATAATTCCTAACATTATAATATGCGAATGTTTGCGAAAATGGATGAATGTTTGTTAATCTTTGACGCTTAGCCGGCTAAACAGAATTCAATACTTCCAAGAGCTGGTTTTTACCTTTGTCAGAGGTTAAGCATTGACATCCAACGTCTCTTGGGCACATATTCCCAGATGACGGCGATGTGGAGGAAATTTTTGATGCCTCATTGTTTAGTTTTTAGTATAATAGTTAAGGCTTTTTTATTATTCGTGTAAATATTCCTATTCCTTAGGCTATCTATGTGATGTGTCATTTTACCCTATGTATACGAGTATGCTTCTTACTTGCAATTACTTCGAACGATGACGTGGGTTGTTTTGTTTTAACAGAACTTAACTCAAATAAACACAATATCTGCACAAAAAACTTCAAGTTTCCACGTACATTTAATTTTATCACAACCCACTCGCCGTTCGACTTCGCCATTGTGAATCTCTATTCAACACTTTTTACCAAAACTTTGTGAAATAAATCCAGAACTAAAAGTTACGGCTGTGGTTACACTTAAGGATAAGATTATGTAACGTTTACTGTGTGTGGTAAACATATGAGATTGTGTAAATACATTACGCTGGTGTGTTTATGGATCTACTTTGAGCATAAAGTGGTTTGAAGTTTAACAAAGTAAAGTTTCAACAAATATTTCAGGTAGAATTATATTATGAAATACTAGCTTTTGCTTGCGAATTCGGTCGCGTGTATTTCTGTCATCACGGATGCAGCCAAAAACGCGATTTTTTCTTAAAAAAGATTTTGATTTCCGTTTACCTTCTTATTTTCAACCGACTTCAAAAAGAAGGTTTTATGTTTAATGTTTATTACGCAATTTCTCCGGCAAATGTAAATCGATTTTGAAAACTCTTCGAAATTGATTTGGCAGTTTTTAAAAAAATCAACAAAAACCCAAAAAAAAAATCATAGACGACGTTCTTATTTCTTCAATCTTTTGAGTACCTACGTTCAATCTCTGTTTTACTGTGTTGCTGATTTTTTACAAAAAGACAACCGCCTTCAAAAACTTAAAGTGAAAAATAACTTTAACTTTAGCACAGAACACATGACTTTAGTTTCGGAAGTCGGTGGCAATACAAAACAACAAACGGAACAAAGCCGCCGACTTCCGAAACTAAAGTCATGTGTTTGTTAAGCTTTTAAAGGCGGTTGTCAAAAAAAATTTTTAGCTTTTTGTAAAAAAGCTTTTTTCAAATCCATTACGAAATGACAACACAGAAATAGAGATTGAAAAAATATCTTAGTATGGGGCAATGTTCATCATCTGCCTGCTTTTTGCCAAATATGTTGGTGTCGACTTCCAGTCAAACTGGATGCAGCTGAATACTAGTAGTTTACATGAAAATACTGCTTGTCTGTCCTCCACAACTCAGTTACTGGGTAACACGATATCCGTTGGTAAGACTGGTTGTCAGACATTCTGGCTTCTGACCACCCATAACAACTGTCAAAGATCTACGATTGACAGCCGGGATCAAAGGTTTTACATGCTTTCCGAGGCACGGAGGGGACTTGGTATGAAATGGTCACCCATCCACGGACCGACCGCGTCAAGCAAAGCTTTACCATAATCATCCATACGACTTTTACTTAGTCACAAGGTCCTCAACGAAGTGATTATATTGTGCGTTCAATAATATGAAATCAAGGAAAACAGCTACTTGAGACGTAACATTGTGGTTTCATTTTTCTTCAAGCAGTCTCTACAGAACCAATATAAAAACTGCCAAGTGCGAGTCGGACTCGCGCACGAAGGGTTCCGTACCATTATCTATACAACATTAGACATCGATAAAAAAAATGGCATAAAATCACGTTTGTTGTATGGGGGCCCCCCTTAAACATTTATTTTTTTCTGTTTTTATTATATTTGTTGTTATAACGGCAACAAAAATACATCATCAGACAGTGGAGTCTTAGTAATAGGGTCCCGTTTTTACCCTTTGGGTACGAAACCCTAAAAACTGGCCAAGTGAGAGAGTACTCGCACATAAAGCGGGATCCGTATCACTTCAATATTATAATAAGATCAACCAAATATTTTGAAAGAAATACTTTTCTTTCAGTAAGATTTTAAGTGTGTGTTGGTTCGCAATCGGGTCTAGTCAAGTACTAATGTGACTTTTTCATTTTTATAAGTACAGGCCAAAGAAAAGATGGATGGATTGTGTGAAGAATGATATGAATGAAAAGGGAGCCAGTGAAAGCATGACGTTGGACAGGATGGAATAGAAGAAGAAAACATGTTGCGCTGACCTCAAGTAACGTGGGATAAGGGCAGGAAGAAGAAGAAGAAGAAGTACATTGTAAGTTGATCCTAGACATCAGTGACATCGGTGAAAGAAAACATCGAGAGGAAACCTGGACTCATCTATAATATAATAAAAATGAATCGCCGAAATGTATGTAAGCGCATAACTTCCGAACAGCTGGACCAAATTGGATAATTATTTTTTTGTTGTGTTCACATTATAGATTGAGAACAACGGATTAACTCACTATGTTGCCGGGTTCGTCCGACTAGTTGGCATACGGCCACCATTCTCAAGGAGTTCCACAGGATGACACACCGCCCGTCGCGTTCCTGCGGACACTGCGCGCGGCCGCGCGTTGCGTTGTAGGTTAGTATAAAAGAAATTTTTAGGTATGTAGGGATCTACCTACCTAAAATTTTCTTTTACAAACCTCCTGAGGTAGGTAGGTAGTGTAGGTATGTTGGTATGTAGGTAGGGTAGGGTAGGTAGGTAGGTAGGTTAGGTAGGTAAGTAGGGTAGGTAGGTTAGGGTAGGTAGGTAGACAGATAGGGACAGGACAACGTCTGTCGGGTTAGCTAGTAATCAATATGGGTAAGTCTGCGATCACCCAGTTTCCTTGAGCGCACGTGGTGATCAATACTCGTGTCTTCTCTGTATGAGAAGAAATCTTTGCCCGTTAGTGGGACAATTATGAACTAGTATTATTATTATTACAATATTGCATTGGGTCTAGCCTGTAAGGATGTTTTGTATGTTTAGAGTGAATATATATAGGGTGACTGGTAATTAGTGTACGATACTTAAACACGTGATTGTGTTTATGATAACAAACAACTTTCCCGAAGAAAAAATGTTTTTTGTACTAGTTCACTTTAGGTCACAGGCGTGCGAGTGCGTGAATTTCATACGGCAGTTGTGTTATTGTGATAAAAGTGAACCAGTAAAAAAACATTTTTTCTTCGGGAAAGTTGTTTGTTATCATGAACACAATCACGTGTTTAAGTATCGTACACTAATTACCAGTCACCCTATATATCCAAATAAATAAAATTGAAGTGTCTGTTTGTAATGTCATAATAACAGCTTTTCACTAAATGCATACACCTATGAAAATATAATTACGGCATTTATGTAAATCAAACAATTTTTGACCTGATAACGTCTTATAAATCGATGAACACCGGTTGCACGCACGAAAAACTGTCCTGTCCTGAGCCTGAGCGTGCAAGCGAGAGCGCGGAACAAACGATAGAGAGGCACGATCGGCCCAAGCAATAAGCTCCGCCCATCTCGACGGAAGCCATTATTTGTTTATGTTATATAATATGTTAGTCATTGTTTCTTTATGACGTTATCACGTAAAACTATCGTCCGTAAACCGACTTTACAAACAACCAATTTTTTTTTGCTCTGTCTGTCTGTTTGTTTGTACCGGCTAATCACTGAAACGGCTGGACCGATTGTGACAAAACTTTGATTTTAGAAAAACATTAAAGTTTCCACGCAGAAAAAATAACCCCATTAACAAACGACAATCACGCGGCCAAAGTCGCAGGCAGGCAATTTTTTTCTTTTTTTTTATTATTTTGGCCATAAGCAAAGAAAGTACATTCCACGTACACATACATAGTAAATATTATAATTATTGTATATTAAAAATAGAAAAATGAATTAATACGTAGATTTTAACCTCTCTGATCTTATCAGTTATTTTGCAAAATAAGAGTAGTAATGAAAGATGAATTCAGAGTATCGTTTGTCAATTCCCACCATATTGAACCATAGAGAAAGATAAATATAATAATGGACGTTCCACATCATGCGTACTAGGTACTTGTAGACATGTGATGCTCTTATTAGGAACATTTTATAAATACGATAATAAAGATGTCAGACTAGAGATTAATAAAATAAGTCTTTATGTGTTTACCCTTTAGTTAAAATTAACCCCCTAATGATAAAGCAGAGAATCTACGACGAAATACGATCTGAACTTAAACCTTGAATATCTCAAAACCAACTTTGTGTTGGTTGGATCCTTTTCGATTTACTACGTCCAATTCTAAAACCATATCTGTTAAACGTAATAATTCACAACTGTTTGCTATTTTGAAACGCCTAGTTTTTTTATATAGCTAAATCATAATCTATACTACTTATTGCCAGTGATCTGATACAAGGTTTAATGAAACTGTTTTCGTCTAGTCTGATATAATGACAAGTGCTATGAGTTTTCTATTTATAGCAATTGAATGTGCCATATTCACAAATATAAAACACCAAAAATCATTAGTGTACCCGAAGTTCGATAACTATGCCAACGCCCATACAGAAATTGTCATGTCTTTTAAAGTAGGTATCTATCTTTAACAGTTCAAAAGATACAACCCTATAACAAAGGGATAGATAGACAGACGGAACCCTGAAAACCAGAGCTATTATCATTCAATTTAGCAATAACTTCAACGTCATATTATTTCAACTCCACTACCCAAACCTAACCCCATATAAAGAAACCCAATAAAATGTAAATAGCCCTAAGCAACAGTGACTTGTTTATAAGAAAACAACATGGAAAATTCAAATATAACAGAAAACTTACTAATTCAATACACATGATATTGAAAAATAATATCTCAGTATGTTTCCACAAGAAAAATAACGGGGAAACGTGTGTTTTTCCCGACGCGCAGTATAGGACCATAAGTAGTAGAAATTGAAGCGTTAGTAAAAAATCGAGGAATAAAACCGGTTTTTGCTTAGCTAGGCTTCATTGTAATAGACGGGAACAAAGAATGTGTTAAACCCAAAAAACCTTTTTGCACAGTTTTATTTGATCCAATTAGATGGTTGGATGCTCTCGGACTTGTCGTCATTGTTTTCAAAAAGGCACAAACTGAAAATCTGATTCCTTTTTCAAATGTAAGATCTTTTTATTCTTTTGTTAAACTGATTTTTAGGGACAGTTTTGTTGACTGGGCAGTATTTTTTTTAAACGATGTTGCACTAGGATTTTTGTCTTTATCGTGGGTGCGTTTACAAACACACGTTTTGGAACGAGCAACTAGCTTCAACTCTCTGACTAACTGACCGACTCCTTGACAATTTAAAAGTGCCCGTAAATGGTTTAATTGAAATAAATGCTTTGACTTTGACTAACAACTCATGCCATTCCTTACATTTTGTATCAATAAGAAAGTGACGGCATCAGTTTAACTCAACATTAGCCAATATCACGGATGTTAACGAGCCGAATGTACGTAGGTTCTCATTAATTGAGCTTAGATCTGCTTAAACGAGCCAACCCACACGTTGAACTAATTTAATATGCCAAATGTGTTACATTCATCGTCATCATCATCAGCCTAAAGAAGTCCACTGTTGAACAAAGGCCTTCCCCAAGATGGGGGAGGGGTTGTCATAATTCCCACGCTTGACAGACGTCTTGGGGATCGCATTGAGGTTGTTAAGACAAGGAAGCCGCTGCTTGACTTCCGGACTTCTACATTTAAGTGCGGCCATCTGCGTATAATAATGTAAGTCACATTGCTATCTTTCTTTATGTATGAACAGTCTACTATTTTGCATTTTTTAAATAAAGAACCAGAAGAGAAGATTCTAATAAAAAACCCGGATAGGTACGAGTCGAACTCGCACGAGATGGGTTCCGTGCGTTGCACATTTAAGACTACAATAAAAAAAGCCTCATCAATCGTTCTGCCATAAGCGGCAAAAAAAGTAATACACATTCTGTAAAAAATTTAAATGCCAAGCCCGCCACAATATTTCAAGACCACTGCAACTTCTGTAAGCCCAAATCAAAAGTGGCATACACCAGAAAAGTGCCAAGGCAATGAAGCTCGACTATACCCTGTTCACAATAAGATTAGACATTTACTAAAACCTTTTTTACAGTCCGTTCAATCGATTTTGACTTCTATTGCGTTGGTAGCATGACAAATGGCAACTGCAGTAAACAGTTGTATTGTAACCACTTTTTTTGCCTCTAATGTCATCCTTAAGCCTACGGAAAAAGTCAAAATCGGTTGAAGGGACTGTAAAAAAGGGTTGTGTTTATGTCTAATCTTATTGTGAACAGGGTATAGTCCCGGAGAAATGTTACAGCTGTGTTGGACCCTGCAACGAAATGAATTAATTCAATTGCTTAAAAAAAATGCTTTAAAAGATACAGCTTTGTGCTAGATGGAGGGATAGATGGACATACAAACCGGATTAAGAATAAAAGTTTGGCATACTTTCGATACGGAACCCAAAAAACTTATAACTAGAGTAACTCATGATAAGTTTAGAAAATAATACAAGTTAACTCTCAAGGGAGGAAAACATCAAAAATATCTTTCACAACTTGATTAAAGTCATCCATACAGTTTCTTTATCTAATAAGGAAAAATATACACAAAATAAACTATTATCAAACAACGAAACAGACAATGACACTAAAGAAATCCAAAGAAGAAATCCAAAGATCCCGCGTGAAGACCAAACATAACGTATTAATAGTTAGGAACGAAAATGCAAAAAGAGAAAATAAGCAAACACATTATACAGCATGATGTGTTTTGTAAAACTTTTACGATATATCACTTTCTCTTACTCGTATACAGGATGTATCTGAGAGTTTGTGAGTCACCGCTACCAGATTATGTTAATCATATTATAAGCGTTACGTTGATGTTTTTATACCAGCTTTTGAATATGGCTACGTATTTTTTGTTCCGGGGTTTTCTCATATTTCATTTTCTGTATTTTTTTTCCTTTGTTATTTTTTAATCGACTTCAAAAATAAAAGGAGGTTATCAGTTCGACCCGTATGTTTGTATGTATGTTTGGCCGCGATTATCTCCCGTTTGGCTGAACCGATTTTGATGTGGTTTTCAGAAAAGTGTTTGTTACATTCTGGAGAAGGTTTCAGTATACAACAAACAGAAATTTATTGAGCGCTTTTTGAAAAAAAACAACAAAAACCGAGAAGACTTTTCGTTTCTTCCATCTTTCCATCTTTGGAGGACTTTCAATCTCTGTTTTAACTGTGTTGCCGTTCCTTATTGGATTTGGGTGTTAACGAGGCACTAAAAAGTGTAAAATAAAAACGTTTTTGGAAAAAGAGAACCACCTTTCTTTCGAACCACTTTCGAAACTGGGCTGGGCTAAAGTTATTTATCACTTTTTAGTTTTTTTTTGAAGGCGGTTCTCTTTTTTCAAAAAAGTTTTTTGGAAGTTAGTTAACACGACGTCTTGAATATATGTAGCACCAGCTTAGCTTATAATGTCTCCTTAATGAGCACTACGTACTGAGTACTTATAGGATAATGAGACATTAAATTTGTATGCTGCTAAGCCCATTAAAGCTACGACGAGATTATTATTAATAATCTCTTCGGTACCTTACAACTCATAAGATCATGTATTTTGTTTGAAGAAAACAAATATATTATCATACACAAGATAATCTATTTACCAATAAACAAAAAAGAAACTAAATAGTAGCCACCTATATAAACGCAAGCCTATAAACAATAAAAAAAAAATATATTTTAATTTACCTCACTTAAGAACTACTTTTAACCTGAGATAAAATTGAAAAGGCTCAATAGAATACGATTTTAATAGCTCTCAAAATATAACAACAACACTATCGGCATTCGAAAAACTTATTTTATTTTACTCGACTGTTTTGTTCGTTCCACAGATGATACTCACAAAATACATAATACTTTAAACGACTACCTATTTGTATTCAACGAACGGTACGTCGCAAAATAAATCACACATGAAAAATATAGACCAGTAAATCCTGGTTAATAAAGAAATAAAGTTAAAATTCCCAACCAGCACACGGAATACACTCAATTTAATACGAACAGTATTTCGATTAATAAAAAATACTGCGGCTCCGGATTCAGACATTACGATTGTTCTGAACAGCGGTAATCTGCGAAACAGCACAGCTTTGCCTCGGCAACTCATCTTGTACTGCCTAAGTTAAGAGAAAAAGCGGAGTCGAATGTCTTTGGAGCTCCTTTTATACAATTAGGAAGGAATAAAGGAAACAAGTAAAATAAAATTGTTGGTATTGAAATTAAAACCATTACGATAGTCCGTAAAGAAATGCTTTAGAATCTTACGGTGTTGAGTGCAGATGGTTTTGATTGGTCCTAAATAAATAAAATGAAAATTTCGGTAAAATAATTTATGAAGATGGAAAAAAAGAATACAATAAAAATGATTTTATTATCGAAGACAATAACAGACACAGAACACAAGACTATAATTAAAATTATGACTTACTTAAAAAAACAAAGCAAGATTTTAAAGTTTCTAGTAGTAGGTATCCATATTTTTCTTTTATTTGTATTTATAAGGTAATAGAGAATAGTGAATAAAAATATTGACCCACTGAACCAAAAAAGGTTGAATGTCCGTATCTTGGCCAAGTAGACAAAGCTACGACTTGGCAACTAAACAGAAACTGTTTTTGTTTTGCAGTTACCCAAATATTTTTCATTTACACACCCGTAGTTAGTTTTGAATACACAATAATAGGGAATATTTATTCTAGTGATATTATTTCTGTGTTAGTAACTCGAATATTCATAAAACTGAAGCTATTTACCAACGTAGTTTAATCAAATTTTACTTAGAACATTCATTCACCCATTCCCATATTGACAACTCTCCAACATCCATCAATCTATCCTCTCTGTCCATCAACTAGTGATTCATCAATCAATATCGATACAAAGCTATCCCGAAATAAGTCATCCAAAACGGTTTTAGCATATTCCTGTGTTGAGGCAGATTGAAATACACACAAAACTGATAAACTGAATTAAGTTGTTATTTATTCCGAAAATACTAGAATGCAATGAAAGTGACACCGAATCTCCGAAAACTTGCACCAACATGGAATTTAATCTGTAACCTCTCACCGAAGCAAAATAGCACAAGGCATTTCATAACTACGAATGTAACGTGTGCAAATGGAGTTCTTATGTATATAGGCATAAAAGCGAAATTTCAATGACACAGTGGATTTTCAAGCACTCATATAGCAAGGATTACTCGGCTCAACGGTTCTGTTGGAATGATTTAACGTTTTGGTCGTTAAGAGGAAATACCACGGGCTAGAGAATTGAAAATTAGGTATTTGTAAAATCTATTGCTGTCGCGCGATGCCCGAACACGAACCGCAGAGCGCGATAGAGATAACTGCAGCTTTGACCGAAAATACCTATTAAAAGTACACAAAATCAATGATTCGTAGTCCCCTGATTTCTTCTCCAAAACTTAACCGATTTAACTGCTTTTTTCATTAAAAAATAAAGAAAGGCTTTTGCCGTGTATGTTTTCTATTTTTTATATAATCAAGTCAAATTTGTTGTCTGAATGTTTGAACACAGCGGAAAATCATGCCAATTTTTTAGGTTTTTGAATATTCATATCTCTTTTAATAATAAATTTATGAGAAAAAGGAAAACATAGGGACATGCCAATAGTAGCCATGGATATTTAAAAAAATAATAATTGATCTACGTGCATTATCCAGGGAGGAAACAGGGGACTAAGTTTGTATGGAAAAACGGCCCTTGTGTTTCCTCTTAAGCTAGTGCAATACGTAGGCTCGGTTTAAATGTTTTTTGGGAGTATTTAAGGACCGTTGTATCTAATATTTAAGAAATTCGTGACATTTTCGTACACTACGTACTGTTCTTTCATAGCTCGCTCGCACTCTATATTAGTAACTGTTGCCACTCCTGTAATTGTGGACGATTTATTTCACATTGACGATAATTTACGATGATTTTACACCAAAAGATGATTCTAAAAAATCATCTGATGATACTCGTATACCCTTTGATAAGGAAACTAAAGTAATAGAGTCACAACACCAAAGAAAGGGATAAGAAGAGTAAATATACTTTCTACACAGCTGCCACACCACATATTGTTCAAGCACAAAGTTCCTATTACTTCATAAGACGTTGAAGGAGAGACAAATATCTAAGAGAAATTAGTTTGACGGTACTTACCTACAAATTGGGATTTGAAGGGTTCCAAAGCTCACTTAGTCAGGATAAATTTGGGAGTCCTAGGTGGGATTAGAAGATTAGCACAATCCAGAAATATATCTGACATTTATTATATTCAGTTAGTTAAGAGTTGGGTGGAATTTAAATTGGACTCTAGAGGCAATAACTGTGTGAATATAATCGGTACTATAATATTTTCGTTAACAGCTACACTTAAGTTAAGTGGGCTATACTTTATTATTTTGTAATTGTACGTTTACTACCCTCTTGTTTTTTTATTTGACATATTTCTACCAAACTAGTTTAAGTTATAGCTTAAGCTATATGGTTTTGTTTTAGTGCTTTTTTGTTTGTTATTTTTTTATTCGACTTTTACACGCGGAAAGCTTAAATGTTTAAGAGACAAAACAACAAAGCATAATTGCATTCATTTGCACACGATCAAAAAGGACAGTGCATAAAAATAAAAGATGTCTGATGCAAAATTTGAAATTTCTATTACTTCATCCAAACGAAAAACAGCCTTTACAATACGGAGCGATGAAAATACCATTTATTTCAAGACCTTTTTAAAAGCGTACAAATGCCAACAGAACATTTTATGAATGCTCGCAAGTTTTTGTTCTTATTGGGTTTTTTTTTTCGAAAGAAGAATGTTCATTTTTGACCTAACTATGTATAGAAATGTAATAAATCTTAAAATTTAGCTAATTTTATTCTATATTAATTACGCTTATCACAATGTTAAAAGAAACGCAGGAAAAAAAGATTTTTAAGTTTATTTATGCTTATTCTACGTCAAAGGTTAACGTATTACCATGTTTCGAACGCACCTCAACTACTCTTTTTACGACGTTCCATTTTACACATTGCAACTTTAACTTTATTCAACTCTGTTTCTGAGTTTTATTCATTATTTTACGTTTTATTTAATCAGTAAGTATTTATTATTATGTTATTTTTTATTAGATACACCTTTATTACATATACATTACAAATAACATAATAATTAAATAAATTAATCACGCAGTATTCTATATTGAATTCGCACGACTGAAACGGATTTTTTTGACATTTGACATGTTTATGTTATGAAAACTCATCTTTTAGATTATATTGTCAAGAAAATGATGTGATTATGTTGGATAGGGGTTTCCAAGATTCTATAAGAATGCTAGAACGTTATTGTTGTTGTTGAAACAGCAGTTAATGCTCGACACTCTATTTATAGTGGCATTATTGAGAGCCTAAGCAGTGACTTAGAGGCAGCTGATTTCGAAGAATACGCAAAGTAAAAAAGTTGTTTTAGACTATAGATCGGTAAGTAAGTATTCTTATTTTAAACCAAAAAAACTTCCAAGCGTTAATAATTAGTTCTAGCACATTTATTTCTTTACTACTTTTTTGGTAACTGCAAAACCTAACCTAAAAAGTAATATTTGTATTTTTTTGGACTTCGTGGCGTTTAAATCGTAAAAATGACTATCTGGCATTATTTTCTAAACTTACAGGTAGTCTTTCTACTATACTTTATTACTATACATACACTTTTGTTATCAGGTTTTTAAATGTATGGGAAGTGGGCATTGTTCTTTACCTTAAACTGCGCCGTTCTAGACTGTCCCAGGGTGGGAATTTTCTGAAGAATAAGCCTTGGGTTTCGTATTACACTAGAGTGCAAACGAGATAAGAATGTTGTACCGTTATTAAAAATGAAGATTTTTATTCAGAATAAATACATTTCTTTAAATACAAAGGAAGATACGACAATGGGCATCATGTTGTTCTTCAAACGGAAGGGAAATAGCATCTTGGATTTTCTTTCGTATTACCAGAATAACAATGATTACCAATGTTGACTTGAAAAAAGACTAAGAAA
Organism: Charanyca ferruginea; assembly: GCA_947361185.1. Classification (NCBI taxonomy): domain Eukaryota; kingdom Metazoa; phylum Arthropoda; class Insecta; order Lepidoptera; family Noctuidae; genus Charanyca; species Charanyca ferruginea. Next base: position 46,785,996 of record OX376056.1, on the reverse strand, counting down.
AATACTACTTTTATTTAATTTTTTCGACTAAATTTAGAGAGTTTTGGACGCAAAACTGATGCAGAACGGACGCAGTCTGCGTCCAAAACTTTCAAAATTTAGTCGAAAAAATTAAATAAAAGTAGTTTTCTTTCAAAATTAAAAAAAAGGCGGATACTAAAAAATAATAATAAAATTGTCTGTAAGATAGTGTAAGTTTCGGATAATTATACCTGGTAGATTTTGTGTGATTGTCAATGTTTTGTCCTCGTCAGACACAACTTCACGAGTTAATTAAACTATTTAATATGAACTTAGTCAAAAATATTCACTTTCTATATGATTAAGAGAATGTTCTAGTTTAACATATATTTTTTTCAAATCATTTACACTGCACATTTTGACGTGATTGTCAGTTTAAAATCTGTAAAAGTCGTTTAATAGCCCCTTAACCAGATGCATCTGAATACCAGTATTTTACATACCTCCAAGACCTCCAAGACCCAGTTACTGGGTAACACGATGCCCCTTGGTAAGACTAGTTGTCAGATTTTTCACGTTTGTATTATATCTAAACTTTTTTCAGGTTTAAAGAACGGTGTAACAGCAAGATTTATAAGCGGTATTCAAAACGGAGGTAAAAAGAAAAATGTTACTACTTTATGCGAAATAATTTTCAATGTTCTATTTTGACGTAAGCGTTCTCAGAAAATGAATATTTTTATTTTTTTAGCAATATTTTCAACGTCTTAAAGCAGATTATATTATTCTAGGCTACTTTAAGATTACAATTTCTCTCGTCCTCTCTGTTATAATATAGGTATATGTCTATAGTTGTATTAACTTCTGAAGTATCAGCAATGTTTTGTAGATGCTAGGTACAACTGTAGTGTTCCGTTTCGAAGGGTTGGTGTTCTAGAGAAATTACACGTTCCTACATGTTACTGTTCAACTTTGACTGTGGATAACACAAATGGTTGTAATACAAGGGAAACACCTCTCAGGTTGTCGTGACTAACAAGGTACTGTAATGATAACTATTAGGTTAGCCAGTACAATCACGAACTACGAACCTTATTATGCAAAACCCGCAGATTTTGTTTCAAGAATGAATTGAAGAAAATAATAGTAACTATAGTGAAAAGAAATTACACGTTCCTACATGTTACTGTTCAACTTTGACTGTGGATAACACAAATGGTTGTAATACAAGGGAAACACCTCTCAGGTTGTCGTGACTAACAAGGTACTGTAATGATAACTATTAGGTTAGCCAGTACAATCACGAACTACGAACCTTATTATGCAAAACCCGCAGATTTTGTTTCAAGAATGAATTGAAGAAAATAATAGAAACTCACGTTCTAGTTTCCACTGTGGTTGCAAACCAAGGAAATTCTTCTAAAATTGCACTTTGCAATAAAAATCTATGCTTTTTAAAGCTAGGTCAGCAGTAACGATGATTACAAACAACAACTAATGTTCGCCCGAGTTTTCTCTCCGAGTAAAAATGGCAGACAGTAAAATGGGCAACTCTGGCTAAGTTGCCCATTTTACTGTCTGCCATTTTTACTCCGACACTGCTACGTAATAAGCCGCATTAAATTATAATGTTTTTCTTTCATTACAAAATCGTAATGGAACTTAAAATACAGACCGTATTATTTTTTATTATTCTACTATAACGAAGGAAACAAAGAAAAGCCCTTGCTCGTTTAAAATTTCTCGTGCTATATCAGTGACATAAATAATTTTCTGTCTCTTTCATTCTTAGTGTGGTAGAATGAGACAGAATTGGTACCGTGGACGCAGGTGTAAGGAGTGGACGTTTTCCATTTTTTTGCCGAAATGCTGACGTATTTCGCAGCACTGCGTAAAACAGGGGCAGAGCATAATAAGGTGGTGCATCAAAATGTTAAGGTAACCTTGAGTTGGGTTTTTTCATCAGCATGCATAAACTGATTACTTCCCCCTGAACAATAATTTTCGAGAGTTGTCAAAAATAAGTTTTTTTTATTTAATTACTTACGCTAGTAAACAAGTCTTCAACCAACGTAATGTAGTATAACAAGCTAGACGCCAGTAATACCCAAGGGCTTGTCAGCGCCTTCCTAACCTTGTGAAAACATAATTTATTAAATTCTTTAAGTCTGCTTTTCGAAAGTAAGTAATACCTACTAAGAATTGACTAGGTCATGTCTTACCAGAGATTACAAAACTGACAAAAGCAATATTGCTTGAAGCTGTTTCTTAAAAAAAGTGAAACAAATTTTGCCTTAGAAAGATTTACCTTTTTTAATTCTTCACAATTTTTTATTTATCCGCCCTCTTTGTTTCATGAATATTAACGTCCATCTATTCCTCGGGCATAAACTTATCATTGTGCCGTTTTTTCACTAATTAACTAAGCGGAAAGTTCAAAAACAATTTAGTATTCTTCAAAACACTTCGGGCTAGGTTTATTGGTTGCAGTAGGTACTTGGTCCACGGGAGTCTCCAGTGGGGATTCGAAGCGACCTTTCTATATTCCCAAGGGATCCATACATTTTCCCGAATAAAATGTAGCCCATGTTTTTCCGTGGTCGCGAAAAATAGTATCGTGTGCTGGTGAACGATTTAATTTTTATTAACGGTTTTTATTTTATTACACTAAACTTATAGGTTTTGTTATTTATATCAGCTGTTGGAATCTTTTATTATACTGTTATCTTACTAAATTCACATCAATTTTAATAAAGTATTGGTTTTTTTTGTATCCAATTGTGTGTGCAAGTGCGAATTGTGGGTGTGTGTATAAATATAATTATACATATACACACCTACATAAACACGACACTCGTCCAGTTCACTCCCATATACATCCCTTCGATGTATTCAATTAGTAGCGTTTAAGATCTTCGGTTGGGGCCAGGAGACCCAAGACACAAGCCTTGTTCAGTTTGGGCTTCTATAGCTCTCTTCCAATTTTGTACTAACTCTAATTTTAAATATGTTTTAAGGGAGACAATAAACGTTTATTATTATATTTTCTGACTCACATTACTCAACAGTCTGCTTAGAGTTGCCACATTCTATGAAACAAACCCCGAAAACAATTTGCTGTTTCAAATAATGTATTATCTTTCATAACAATCTCCATACTGTACCTTTATGTCCTGCCGTCTTACAAGACATTCATTAATATAGTAATCTGAAGATTGCCCAGCTGGGTCCTCCTGTCCAAAACCATTAGCTAAGTAACATTTTCCTTGATTTTCGTCAAGTAATATCATACTGGACTCTAGGAAGGATCTCAAAGTAAAATAAATTAGTTAGGTAATTTAGTCCTTTAGGTACTTGTGTTAAGTAAGTTTTTAACTTAGAATCTGAGTTTGTTACTTTAATATTTCATAATTTAAGATTCTAATAGGGGAGGCCGGGGTTCAACGTTCCGATTTTGGAGTAGGACGCAATATGAAAGTAATAGAAAGATTTATAATCTATGATTCCTACATAAGTAGATGCAAATTTTATCCTAGTTTCAAATTGTATGGTCAAATTCATTAAAATAATAATGTGTTTTGGCTCAGGACAATTTTTCTGTAGCAAGTCGATGAGGAACAACTCGCCCCACAAAGGGGCTGGTTGTTCCTCAGTTGAGATAAGTTGTTCCGCTGTCAACTCCAATCATTAATAAGGTAATATTAGCTGGAAAGGTATGTATAAAATAAATAAGGCGCATTTACTGAATATTTATGAAAGTTTCATTTATAATATGAATACAGCATAGCATCACTACTGTTACAAAAGACCCTTGGGAATAACAGACATGACAGGTATGCATTATTACCAGCCAAGTGTATTGTATCCAAATAACCTCAAATATTAGTGACCTATTTCTCTAAGACCGTGCTCACAACACATCTTACGTCTACAATGCTACATACGCTTTAAACTAAGCACAAGAAGCTTGGGAATTAAATTTCGCTACTGCCAAGCGATGTCGGCACGCTGCGCACGAAATATGGGCTAGCCCATATTTTGTGCGCAGCCAAACCAGAACTCTAGAGTTCTGGAATGATCCGGAATTTACTGGATACAACCGCTCTCAACCGGTACGGGCCTGAGGGTACAATGGATTTTTTTCTTCTTTGACACATATTGGAAGTGAATTTTTAAAATATTTCGCTTCCTTTGCCGTTCACGGATACTGTTTGAGATTGATAGGTTGGTATCGGTCGGAATTACGAAGCGAGACAATAAATAATGCCTGCAATAATGAAAAGCTTCGTAAAATACGGTACCGTTGTTAAGGTACATTTTCAACGTGTTTTTGATTTTACTTTAATACTAAATCAATGTAATACTACATTTAGCAGCAATCTATAAAACCGATGTAGACGTCATGTGGAATAATTCACTTAACTAAAGAAGTGCTGTTGCAGTGCAGTTGCAGTTAAGTTTCGATCAAAACAACGCTTTTCGTATTCTCTACCGCTGTCAGACACGCTCGTGTCAAGTTCGCGTCAGGCGAGCGCAACAACGGCATTCTACTGTTGGGCGTCTTTGGTGCGTGCTTCGGAACGCAACATGATCGGTATTCTACTATTCGTTTGACGTCTCAAAATGACAGTTAATTAAAAAGCACTGAAATCTGTAATAATAATAATAATAAATTTATTTCTCAAAAAACTTAGTAATACTTTACAGAAATAGTTTGGCAATATTCATTTCTAATAAATGGATGTAGCCACTGCAACCGAACTAGGCAAAGCCTGTATTTCGGTTTTCAGTGCCTTTTCCCTCGAAATTTTAACAGAAAATGCCAGCAAAGCAAATATGTAAATATGTTCAGTTGTACTACTCATTAATTTTAATTTTGACTAAGCTAAAGCTAAGTTACTAAAAAGTTGCATTATTTAAAATGATACTAAACATAATTTAACAAGCCTTAAAATCTAAGTGAAGTGTTTGTGAGTATGTGTTGGTATATGGGGTGTGTAAAGGTGAGTGTATGTGAGTGTAGCGGTGAGTGTGTGTGGTTGTGAGTGCATTAGCGTGTTTTAAACTAAGATTATTTTAACTAATTAAAACGTATTTAAAACCTAACATTCTCATTATTGTACCACGTTTAGTAACAGCTCCGTTTCATCATAATTGAGTTGTTGCAAATATTCACTTACAACTTGTTTACATTTTGATTTGGTAAGAGGGTAAATATTTAATTCTTTATTAATTCTATTATAGAGGAACGGACCAAGAAATTCAATAAATCTTTCGCTAAATTTGGTTTTGCAAGTGGCCCGTTCCCTACATACTATTTTATTTCGTCGTTTTTGCGCGAGAGGGTCATAAGGCAGTTTTATATGCTGTTTCAAAATAATGTTGAGGATGAAAAGTTGCCTTACGGTTAGAACCCCACAAACCTGATATAGAGACACTGTACCTGTACCTGGGGTATTATTTTAATATTATAATAACGTCATAGAAATGTAATCCATTCTATTTGATTATTTTGTGAGTAATATGGTGGCTACTAAGTTTGGTTGTCGTACAGTTGACGGACAGTTCACGCGCAGCTTACGTTCAAAGATTACAAGAATACCGTTTATCACTCAAACTTGAACTTAACTGTAACTGCACCACAACTTCATCGGCGCGTCATAAAATTACGTGAATTAGCCCTATGGTTGGTGCAGAGGCCAAGCGATTGGGTGCTGCGCTGCGAGTCGCGGTTTTGATTCCCGCTTGGAACAACCGTGCGGGACTCGAAAGCGCGACAGAACATATTTTTATGGCCTACAGGTAGAAGTTCTGTATGTCTATTCTGTTACAATCTCCCTCAGTGAACATCTAGGTGAAGTAAGCTGTCATCCGTCCCGATGCTAGGGATTGACAAAGCAGACGAACGGATAACAGTTCACTTCACCTAGGTGTTCACCGGGGGAGATTGTAACATAATAGCACTTCTGAATCTGGTTGTTAGTGTGTGAGTTTTTATGTTTGGATAAATTTCAAGTGTCCTCACACTGTTTTGAAATAAGAAGAAAAGTGTCATCTTATTTTTAATACTTCACTAAAATCAATTTAAAATAAAGATCATTTATTCAATATTAACACGAACCTACTTGACAGCTAATTAGAGATAGCATTACTGGTAGCTTTCACAATCAATCATATTCTATCATCCTTCAGAAGGCTATTGTTGAAAATATTATATTTATTTCAACAACGAGATAAAACCTTCCTGGCCGACTTTCGGTCATGGCAGCTTATTTCAGCGAAGACACAAAGTACGTAAGACTGAGGCGCGCCCGAGTAGAGAGACCACTCAAAACAAACCGCCATTTTTCGCACGCACACATTGACATTACGTTTATAGGCATTCTCAAGCAGTTTTAAGCAGACTTCAATCTCGACTGTCACGTGTTGTCTAAATGAATAAATGAGAGACATTGACATTATTTTCATAAGGAACAGGAAAATTTTGTTATAAAAAAATTGCAAAGAGTTCCAACCAGTGTCAATAAAATTTCATATTGTCACAAATAAAAAATAAAGAATCAATACAGTAGCAGCCCTGGTGAGTCTGGCAAGTTTAGGTAATTATTTTTGTAGATGGCGGTAGCGGTCCTTCTGTAACCTATATATTTTGTGGCAAAGACTAACCGTTGTTACATTGGATGTTTATGTTAGTGCGCGAATGTTTTTTACAAGTTACACATACACAGGCTATACATGCATACATGGTATAGGTATTTATGTACGGCTGTGCTATGAGAGGCTTGTGGCTAAGTACACTTAGCCCCCTCTGTGCCTCTGAGAATACGTAAATAAGTTGGTCCCGACTGTCATCCGAAGATCCAGATAGTTATAGGCATAACTCTGTCACATAGATTTGCAAAATTTTTTAGCACAGAATTTACATTACTTTACTTTCGGAAGTCGGTGGCAATACAAAACAACAAACACAAAGCCACCGCCACCGACTTCCGAAAGTAAAGTAATGTGTGTTCTGTGCTAAAGTTATTCATCACTTTTTAGTTTTTGAAGGCGGTTTTCTTTTTTTGAAAAAACTTTTTAAACCTCGGGTTTGTTATTATTTGATCCTTATTATTAAATCGTGCAAAGCCACAGATCTTGGTATCGATTTTGATCTTAGAAAGGAGGCCAGATCCTCAGGTGTAGGAGTATTAAAGCTGGATTTAGTCACCTAATCTTCTAATCTCTATCCGGTAATGTACGAAATATTATTCCTGTTGTGATTGTAATAAGGTTGCAAATTATTTGTATGATTTTGTGAGAATGAAATGCGTGCTTGCTTGACAACACCTTTAATGCGACTAAAAAAAATATACATTGGTTAATGTCTTTATATCTACAACATACCGGCCCCCAAAGGACTATCATGTCCTTTTAACAAAAAATAACATGCTATATCGTATATTATTAAAAAAAAAGGCTGGTTCCGTGATTGCTAACTCAATGATTGTATAAAGGTAAATTCAACTTTATGGATTAATAAACATTAGTAACTAAGACAAGTAGTTACTGTGGTAAACGATTCAATTTCACAGGTAAGTAAATATACACGTTTAAATTAAGTTTCTTAAACAGATACGAATGGAATACAATAACGGTGCAAAGTAAGGTAAGTTAATTATTGGAAATATTAAGAGTCATCATTACAGTCTACAGGTAAGTGACACAATTTAGTAATGCATCTTTTGATGACACTGTCTCCACTTTTTACACTATAGACTCTGGTCAGCCCATCTGGTCCAGGGTGTTTTTCAACTATTCTTCCTAAATGCCATTTTCCAGGTGGTAAGTTGTCTGTTTTTATTAGTACTATTTGTTCCTTTTCTAATTCTGTCTCTCGTTTTATCCATTTAGGTCTTTGCTGCAGACGTGTTAAATATTCCATTTGCCATTTTTTCCAGAAATCTCCCAGGAGCTTCTGCGTGTGCTGCCAACGTGAAAGGTAAGTGATTTTTATATTTTCTAGGTTTGGATGTGGCACTACTATTGGAGATTCTCCAATGAGAAAGTGACCTGGGGTTAGCATTTCTATTGCATCGATATCTGACTCATCTGAAGGTGTGAGTGGGCGGGAATTTAAGCAGGCTTCAATCTGACACAATAAGGTTGTCATTTCTTCGAAGGTAAGGTTAGTCGTAAGAACTCTCTTCAAGTGGTGTTTAATGGATTTAACTCCTGCTTCCCAGAGGCCGCCGAAGTTCGGACTGTACGCAGGTATGAAATGCCATTGGGTTCCGTCCTTTGCAAGTGAGTCTGCGACGTCTCCTGGGAGCTCACATTGCGCATCTTGTAATGCAGCTATGAGATCCTTACTACTGCCGACAAAGTTCCTACCTTGATCGCTCCATAAGTGGGCGCATTTGCCTCGTCTAGATGTAAATCTTTTAAATGCACCAATAAATGCTTCTGCCGTCAAATTGCCAACCAATTCAAGGTGTATTGCTTTGACTGCCATACAGATAAAAATAGCTATATATGCTTTGTCGGTTCTAGCTCCTCTCCCCTTTGATATTAATATCTGAAATGGCCCTGCAAAATCGACTCCACTATGAAGGAAGGGTCTGGCTGGAGTAACGCGCTCTTTCGGTAAATCGCCCATTAGTTGTCTTTTGGCTGTGGCGCTATGTTTAGCACACACCAGACATTGTCGGATACATGCCTTCACGACGTCTTTGACTCGTACTATCCAGTATCTGGATCTAATGTAAGCCAACATCAATTGCGTCCCTCCATGAAGTGTCTCTGCATGTGCATCCTTCACAATCAATCGAGTCAATTCGTTTCTGTTTCCAAGTATGATTGGGTGTTTACTTTCAAATGCAATGTCTACATTTCTCTACCTTCCTCCTACTCTTATGACTTCAGTGGTATCCAAATAGGGGTTCAACGATTTTAAAGGGCTTCTTCTCTTTACTTCATTTCCGTTTTTTAGTGATTGAATTTCCTCTTCAAAATCGTCTTCTTGTGCCATCTTTATACATCTACATAGTGACTCTTCTCGTTCTTTTGTCGTGATGTGTTTCTCGAATTCAGAAATAACTGTGTTGCCTTTATAATGTAGGAATCTTCGACAGTAGCAGATGACTGTAAGCAATTCTTTTAAGTTATTGTAATTTTTGAACTGTTTTGTCATTTTTGTGTTATCATTGTCCATGTCATCAAGTTTTAAGTTTGTTTGTAGTTCTTTAATTGTTTTCTTTTCTTCATCTGTTTGTGTGTAGTCCAGCCGACTGAATTTGATTTCTTCTGTGCTCAGCCAACTTGGCCCGTTCCACCAGAAATTACATTCTTTTAATTCTTCTACTGATAATCCTCGTGATGCAATATCGGCGGGGTTTTCGTTGGATAACACGTGATACCACTGATTGCAGTTTATGTTGTCCAATATCTCCACCACCCGGTTCGCCACAAATGTCTTCCACCTGGATGGTTCGTCAGACAACCACGCCAAGACTATTGACGAATCTGTCCAAGCGAAGGTTTGTGATTTAGGTATTTTCATTGCTCTACCTACATGACTTAATAATTGCGACAACAGTAGTGCTCCACACAATTCGAGTCGGGGAATTGAAACAGTTTTTAACGGAGCAACTCGTGTTCGAGCTACAATCAGATTGGTATGAATTTCACCATTAGGGCAAATTACTCTCACGTACGCAACTGCTGCGTAGGCACGTGATGATGCATCGCTGAATCCATGCAACTGAATGCATTCTTTGTTTTCGGCTGTCGTGTGTATCCATCTATCCACACAAATGTCGTTAATATGCTCAAAATCAGATCTTATGTGTAACCATTCATTTTCTAAGTCTTGACTAATTTTGTCATCCCAGCTGATTCGCTCCAACCAGAGTTTTTGCATTAGTAACTTAGCTGTAATTATGCTTGGGGACAACCATCCCAGAGGATCATATAATTTTTGCACATCTGAGAAAATGCTTCGTTTGGTTGTATCACCTTCTACAGGTTTCAAGGTAAATTTGTATTCGAATTTGTTTGTTTTCAGGTTCCAAAGGATTCCCAGCGCCTTCACCTTTCCAGCCATATTCAAATCAAGGAGTGCATTTTGAGATCTCTCGTCTGGTGGTATGGATTTCATGAAGTCCACATTGTTTGATGACCATTTCTTTAATACGAAACCGCCACTTTTCATTAACTCCTTTAGTTGTTGACTGGCTTCAATAGCCGTTTCAAGCGTGTCCGTTCCAGACAAGAGATCGTCGACGTAAAAATCTGATATCATTTGCGCAGCGATAGGATAATTTAGACCCTCATCATTTGCCAGTTGGAGTAAGGTTCTGCATGCTAAGTAGGGTGCTGGAGCTGTTCCAAACGTTACGGTAAGTAGACGGTAATCTTTGACAGGTTCGGACGCGTCTTTTCTCCACAGGATACGTTGGAAATCTGTTTGGGTTTTGGACAGCCCTACCATTCTATACATTTTTTCAATTTCGGCTACAAAGCAAACGGCGTGCATCCTCCATCTCATTATAATGCTGCGAAGGTCGTCTTGAATTAAAGGTCCAACTAGTAATTCATCATTAAGTGATATGTTATTGGAACCTTTGCAGGAAGCATCGTAGACTACTCTTGTTTTGGTGGTCTCCTTATCACTTCGGACTACTGCGTGGTGAGGTAAGTACACAGATTTCTTTGTGTTCAATTCTTCTGCAGGTACTTCTTCCAGGTGATTTAACATTGCATAATCTTCTATGACTTTCTCATATGCCTTTTTTAAGTCCGGTTGTTTTGTAAATTTTCTTTCTAACTGTAACAACCGACGCATAGCAATTTCTCTTGGATTTCCGTCTTGTGATTTAGGGTTTTGTGTGTTGAAGAGTAAGGTAACAATGTATCTACCTTCTTCATTCCTTGTATATGTTCTTTTGTAAATATCTTCACATAACTGCTCTTCTTGTGTGTATTTTCTTTTCGTTTCACTGTCTATTTCCCACAGTGTTTTTAACATATTATCCATATCTACTTGATGGTGCATAACAAGAAAAGAGTTGTCTTCGTCTTTGTTTTGAATCTCTCCGAATAAAATCCAACCCAGGCTGGTTCGTTGTGCGCATGGTGTGCCGGGTGGACCTTTGATTAGCTCCGGTTGTAGAATGTCTGCATATTCCCTCACTCCTAGCAGAAGATCGATCGACCCTGGTAAATGGTAAGTCGGATCTGCTAGGTTTAGACATTGTAGGTGCTTAACATCATTGTATACAGCGAGTTTTGGTAATTTAGTGGTCAACTGTTTATTCATCACATAGGCTTGTATGTTAAGACAGAAGTTGTCTTCTACTCTTGATATAACCTGTAGCTGAACCATTTGCTTGACATCTGTTTTAGTAGATCCCACTCCGATCACGCTGCCTCTCGCTGACTGCCTTTTGAGTTTCAGAAGCTGAGCCGCCTTCTCGCTAATGAAACATGCTTGGGATCCTTGATCGACAAGCGCTCTTAGTACAATAGTGTGTCCTTCTTTATTCATACATTTCACCATTGCAGTTGCCAATAGCGCCGTCATCTTTCGAGTGTTGTATTGTGCCGCCATTGTTATTGTTGTATTTTCTTCTATTGTATGATTCACAGACACACTTGACGTTGTAGTAGCTGCAGTGGTACTAGCTTCCTCGTTCTGTGTCTTTGAAACGTCTTCTTTTTTCTCGTGAAGAAGAGAATGATGTCGCTTGTTGCAGATGCGGCAGTTAATAGGGACTCGACATCTGAACACTGCGTGCCCTGGTAACAAACAATTGAAGCACAATCTAGTTTGCTTCACATACTCATTCCTGTCTTTGACGCTCATATCCGTAAACTGCTTGCAGTGACACAATGTATGTTGTTCTTCGCACTTAACACACGTTTTTTCAGTTGACGTAGTAGCAGTGGCAGCGAATGATTTTTCTTTAGTTTTTTCCCTTGGTGCAGCTGTAGCTGGTGACACAAGCTCAAGAGTGCGGAATTTCGACTCAAGGAACTTCTTCAGGCTCTCCCATGAAGGTAACTCCTCTAAATTTTCTTGATATGAATACTCCTCCCAGTCTTTGTGAGTTTCTTGGTCCAATTTCTGTACAACAAGAAATATTATCATAGGATCCCAAGACTCCGTGGAAACTGACATGTTATTGAGGTTATTAATACACTCGTGAGTTGTGTCTAACAATGACTTTAATTGACTGGCACTCTGCGTATTTATTTTTCTTTGATTGAACAGACGTTTAATAACCGCGTTCACTATGAGTCGTTTGTTTCCATACCTTTGTTTCAGTGCGGTCCAGGCTTGCAAGTAATTGCTTTCCGTTATCTGAAGGTATTTTTGTGAACTAACGACGTAAACAAATCGTGAAAAGAGGACCATTCTTCGTACCGTCCCGTAAATTTTGGCAGTTCAATATTCGGCAATCTAAGTTGTGATGTAAATGTCCCTGCCGATTCATATGCACCTGAACTACGTGACGGACTGCCGGCTGATAATTGTAAACATAAGTCTTTCAGGTCCGCTTGCATAGATAAGTAAAGATCTTCGCCTAAATAGTAATCTTCGTTCGCAAAATAGCTCATAGTATTTCGATTTTCGCGTGTCGTACATTTTATTAATTCTTGGTGGGTGGTGGTAAAAGTCTTCCAATATTCTTCTAAACATTTCAATCTTGTTTCAATATATCCTCGCGTCAATCTTGCTTTAGGACATTTCTTCAAGTTTATTTATGTTTTTTGTAAGATCTTCGCAACTTCTTCTAACACTCCTAGCAATTGTTCAGACGTTGACATGTTTTGTAAACACAAATAACTTAATATCTTCTAAAAACAACGTGATATTACACTGCGTAAATTCGTTTTATAGTCAATTGTAAATAATTTGCACAAAATGTTCACACTAATTAGTTAACGACGGTCCGGGCTCGCTTCTTATCGCTCAGGAATGCGGCAGTCCTTTGTTCTCGCCCGAACACGATCACTACTGTGTACTATGATCCGGCTCGATTTTCGACCATGTTGTGATTGTAATAAGGTTGCAAATTATTTGTATGATTTTGTGAGAATGAAATGCGTGCTTGCTTGACAACACCTTTAATGCGACTAAAAAAAAATGAACATTGGTTAATGTCTTTATATCTACAACGATTCCATTTGACTTTATTTATTTATTTATTTACACTTTATGCACAAAGGTACAAAGGCGGACTTAATGCCTTAGGCATTCTCTACCAGGGTGGTGAAAAGATAACACGACAGGTGCATATAACAAAATAGGTAAACTACTTGAACTAAAATATATAACTAATAAAATATATATACCTATATAAATATATTTATGGGTCTGCTTACTTGTGACGAAAGTATATCCGCAATTTCCGTTTAAATTCATACCGACTGGTGGACTTTAAGACTTACAACGCTCATGCGGCTAGCCGCAATGCGGCGTACCGCAGCACAGTATAAGTAATAGACCGCAGTATATGCGGTCTGCCGCAACGGCACGCCCGTATTCTAGCTAACTGCATCGTCTCGGTTCTTTTGCGTTCCGCCACATGTCATTGTCAATAACAAGCATTTCTTTTCCATTATATTGATGACTATATGCGACAGCAATTACAAATTCATAACAATGAATGTGCCGCTCGTCCAACTCTAAGACAACCGGAGCGATAAACGACTGACTACGACGACGCCGCAAGTCAGTGCGTTGAAATCATACGGTTTCATATAAAAACTTAAGGCGCTAACAAGCGACTTTTTGCAGATTTTAAACTGACAATCGCGTCAAAATGTGTAGTGTAAATAATTTTAAAAAAGTATATATGATAAACTAAAACATTCTCTAAATCATTTAGTATGTGAATATTTTTGATTAAGTTCATATTATATAGTTTAATTAAATCGTGAAGTTGTGTCTGACGCGGACAAATCATTGATAATCACACAAAATCTACCAGGAAACGAAACTTTTACTATCTTACAGACAATTTTATTATCTATCTTTTAATTTTTTTTTTAAGTTAAAGAATACTACTATCTTTTATTTAATTTTTTCGACAAAACTTTGAGAGTTTTGGACGCAGCGCATACGATTCTCTGGTCGCTCAAGGTCGCCGGAGTATATCGTCGCCTTAAATGTGGCCTGCCGCAATGGCACACATTTGTGCAAATAATTATATCCTCCTGTATCGACAGCTACTCTCGACCATGACCGAAATACGCTCAGGAGGGCTTATGTGGTGGATTACGACCAACCTTAACACAGAGTAGAATCGTAATTCCCAACAGTGAAACATTATGGACTGATTAAGTCTTACGCCTGATCTCTTTCTGTTCGTATTGGATTACCGTCCATTTGCAGAGTGAGAAAAATAAGTAAGCATCTGTGTTGAGTTAATGATAATTATTATTTAATGAATATAGCCATAAATCATCATCTGCCTAGCCTCTTCCCAAATATGTTGGAGTCGGCTTCCAGTCTACCCAGATGCAGCTGAATACCAGTGTTTTACATGGAGCGACTCCGTACCGGACCTCCACAACCTATTTACTGGGTAACACGATACCCCTTGGTAAGACTGATTGTCAGACTTTCTCGGTTCTAACTACCCATAACGACTGCCAAAGATCTACAAATAACAGCCTGGACCAACGGCTTTTCGTGATTTTCGACACAAGCTATTATTACTCTAAAAATAATAGGAAACAATACAATTAACTAAGATAACTATACTACGTAAACTGTCACCCGTCTTAACTAGGATAACTATTACTCAACGACGTTAATCGGACAATTTAAGCCAACACTTCCAAGCCATAACTTTTCACAAATCAAAACGAACTTTAAAGATTTCAGAATAAAGTGTAAAGTCAAACGACGAGTATAAAACAAAGGTAAATCCCACCAAGAGAATTTGCATAGACCAATTCAAATAGGGTTTCCTACTTTTTTTTTCTGTTGAGTCCATTGCCAACATCGTTAAAGTTTCGTTAATTATGAAATTCGTTGTTACTCAGTTTATTATTTATTCTGGCAGGCAAACACCCGCTTGTATTGAATTCATTTTAATAAAATAACTTTTTATTACGTTAACATTTTTAGTGGAAAATGTTTCGATGTTTTCGATAAATTGGTGATCGAGAACAAATCGTACAACCGTGTTTAAATAAAAAAAACGTTGATCTACTAAAATATAGGTACATACTTTAAACCAGGACCGTAAAAATTTCAAGCTTGCCAAAAATGTAGAAATTTTTTATATAAGGTGCTATAAAAATATCTGCCACGGCTTTAATGGGAGGTAGTATTGTGTTTAAAGATTACAATAGTGAAGAACTTTCGTACCCCAGAATAGTTAATTTAATTTGAGAAAATAAAGTAGTTTAATAAACATTGACTCTACTCTGCATAACGTGTTTCACAAATTACGCGCGATGTGTCGCTTCGTCAATGAAAACAACTGCTATCTCTTTCTATCTGTTCTGTGAATGAAAACTGAAATCAGCTGATTAGTTCGTCACTATCTAACCTACTAGGTACACAATAATACGCAGGGAAAAAAGTGTTTTAAAAGTGCAATTACTTACCAGCTACCGCATTCTTCCAAAAAACTGACGTAGGTAAATAAGATGATAAGCTTCCCATCACACTTAAAACAGGCTTTGGACTGACAAGTTAGTGTAAGAATCGCAATTTTTTTCTTATTATTTTTAAACAGTAGGTGCTTAGATTAATACTTAGGTATCAAATAACGATAAATTACAGTAACTTGGCGTGTTTAAAAGTTAATCATCTTATTTACAATAATTGCATCGTATTTACAGTTATTTACACACTCCCTACCTACTTATCTACAAAACTGTTGCACGAGTCCGCCTTCGCGTTGCACACAAATGTAGGCACGCTTACGTACATGTCTCTTCACTTTATTTAATGTGTCCGTTTCACTTTTTACTTGCCTAAATGCGCGTTTGATGCGCCTTTTTAGTTCTTCCACACTTCTAATGTCATGTCCGGTTTGGCCGTACACAAGGTCCTTTACACGACCCCACAAAAAAAAGTCTAGAGGGGTTAAATCTGGCGAGCGAGGCGGCCACGGCACTGGCCCTCCTCGGCCTATCCACCTCTTACCGCCGTACCACACACCGTTTAAAAAATCCCGTACGCTGATGGCGAAATGAGGTGGTGCTCCATCATGTTGGAAGTGCAGCCCTCTTATCTCTTCAAGAGGAATACGTTCCAACATTCTTCTCACACGGGTTCGTAGTAAGCGCAGATACGTGTCTCCGTTCAGTCTGTCCAAGAACACTGGTCCTAGTATTCTGTTGCCGAGTATCCCGGCCCACACATTAACACTGAACCGAGTCTGAAAGTGGTCAGGCCGCACAACACGAGGATTCGCCTCAGTCCAATAATGCGCATTGTGTATGTTGAACATACCAACCCGTGTGAATGTGGACTCGTCAGTCCACAGAATGTTGCGGCGTTCTTCTCGCATCCAATTACAAAACGCGAGGCGACTGCGTAGTCATGTGGATGCAATTCCTGCACCATTGTGAAGTGGTAAGGATGGAGCCCTTCCCGATTTAAAAGTCGCCACACGTAGTTGTCGCTCACGTCGAAGACTCGAGCAGCATCCCTGGTACTCGCAAGAGGATGTCGCCGGAAGAAGTCCAACACTTCCTCTTCGAGTTCGGCAGAATATGGAGGCCTGCCTTTTTTTTTTTTTTTTTGGTACGGTGTGGAAAATCCTCATGGATGTCCTCCGCCCTGGGGCGGGCGGAGGGGTCTGTCAGACTATTACTGACTAAAAACCACCTCGGTGTTCCATCTCACACCTACGTCGGGGGTCGCGGGAACTGGAGATACTTCCGCAACTCCCGGCTGGTGCCGGCCCGCTGCAGCGGGCCACTTCTCGGGTCAGGGGGGAAGTGAGGTGTTAGACTCCCCCCCGGACGTCTTAGAGTGGCGCGCGTGGAACACTACGCGCCGCCACCTCGGGTCCTGATGTATGTGGGGAGCGACAGACGTCCCCGAGTCTGCCGCCCCTGGACCCATTTAGGGGGGCCGGAAGAGGGCGTTGTCTGCCCTCCGCCGACGCCTGGTGCGCCTGCTGCGGGCAGGGTGGGAGGTTGTGATCTCCCTCTCCCTTTCCGCAGCCTCCTTCTGCGACATGACACTTTCGCAGAAGGAAACCACCGCGTCCCAGGACTCTGCGCTGTCGACCATCGACTCGACCACGGCCGACAGCGACAGGTCACTGCCTACTTCTGAGACGAGGGCACGGCGCGGCTCCTCCCAAGCGGCACACTCTGCCAGCGTATGCCGCGCCGTGTCCTCCCGGCAGTCGACGCAGTGGTGACACCGGACGTCCGGCTCCCTGTTTATGCGACACAGGTACTTCCCGAAGCAACCATGCCCCGAGAGCACCTGCGTCACCCGAAACGACAGGGAGCCGTGCCTTCTCCCGAGCCAGCGCTCGAGCACTGGCCGGACCGCCTCGATGATGGCGAGGCCGGCGGTAGGGCGTGAAAGCCTGTCCCGCCATTCCGCCACCAGGACCTCGCGAAGCTGCGACCGACGCAGCTCCATGTGTCGCTGCATCGGTCGCTCACCCCGCGCCCGCGCTTCCTCGCGCCACCGGAACAGTGACGCGACTACCTTCGCCTCCAGGTCCCAGGGCGGGGATCCGGCCAGTGCACAAGCCGCCTCGTAGGAGATCGTGCGATATCCCCTGATGACTCTGACGGCCATCGCTAGTTGCGGCTTTCGCAGCACGGCGATGCTTCCGGCCGTCAGGTCTGCCGCCCAGATCGGGGCCCCATAAAGGGCCATCGATCGCACGATCCCCACGTAGAGCCGCCTGCAGACGGCGCTCGGGCCCCCCAGATTGGGAAGCAGCGTTGAAAGCGCCCCGGCCGCGCCCAACAATTTGGGCGCCAGCCGCTGGAAATGAGGGCCAAAATCCCATCGGCTGTCGAGCACCAATCCAAGGTACTTCATGGTGGACTCGACAGCTATTCTGGCCCCCCCGACCACGATGTGTGATCCCGGCGGCGGCACCCGCCGAGGACCGTGAAAGATCACGGCCTCCGACTTGTTGAGGGCCACCTCCAGGCCGAGGTGACGGATGCGGCTCACCACCTGTGAGACCGCAGCCGTCGCCAGCAACGCTGCCTCCCTGTACGAGCTCCCCCGGGCCGTGACCAGCGTGTCGTCAGCGTAACACGTCAGGTCCACGCCAGGCTGGAGCTCGCCCCTCAGCACCCAGTCGTACCCGATGCTCCACAGGGGCGGTGCTAAGACGGAACCCTGCGGAACACCGCACGACATGCGGCGCTGGTACTCGCCATCACGTCCCACGTAAGTGACACACCTCTCGGACAAATAAGCCCCAACTATGCGGCGGAGGTAGGAAGGCACACGATGATAGCGCAGTGCCTCCCGTACACAACTCCAGGGCAGGGTGTTGAAAGCGTTGGAGATGTCCAAGGACACCGCCAACATCACCCCGCCCCGGGACACCGCTTCCTCCGCCAGGACTCTCACCCTCGATACAGCGTGTATGGTGGAGCGCCCATGCCGAAAGCCATACTGGCTCTCGTCCAGGTCCGGCCCCTCTTCGCACAAGTGGCCGACGAGGCGGGCTGTGATTATCCGCTCAAACAGCTTTCCCACCTCGTTCAGCAGCACTATGGGCCGGTACGCGGACGGAGAGTCCGCAGGGCGCCCCGCCTTCTTGAGCAGGACCAGACGACCAGATTTCCATAATGTTGGAAACTGGCCCCGCTCAAGGCACGCTGTAAACAGTCCTCTAAGTTGGGGCTCTAGCTCCTTCAGAGCGAGGGCCAACGCTAGGCCGTGAATCCCGTCGGGCCCCGGAGCCACGTTCTTGGCCCGGAGCCGCAGCACGGCCGCCCCCATCTCTGCCTGTGTCACCTCTGGAACGCTCATGGCGTTCTCCTCTGTGGACTCTGCGTCTGTGGGCAAAGCCATCGGCGGCGGAGTATGCTCATGGAGGCCTGCCTGCGTCAACCGGAGGCGGGTCAAAGCGGCCGTGTTCACGAAATCTGTACACGGCATCCAGAATGGTATGATGACTCACTCGCACACCAAACCTCTGCTGGTATAAGTTTACTGCATGCGCAGTTATGGAGTTACACTCGCGGTAGCACAACACCATTTCAAGATATTCTTGATTGGAATACCGTCGTCTGGGAGGCATTTTTAACCCTAGAAGCCCAACCTAGGTCATTTTTACCTACACGTAAACGCATATTTGCGATATCTTTCGCTCAGTTTCTTCGATCGCCGTGATTGATCAAACCAACTTAGTAGCCGCCGAGAGCTAACACGAGACGTTTCGTCGGTTTGGTAAGTACCTCCATTTCCGAGTTATCGTATAGTCATAGGTCCATTTTACCTATGTTTGGGCTTTATGTAACTTTTGCATACGTCTTAATTATGAGATTTAACGTTTTATTTTCTTTTATATTTAACGATATATATTATTTTTAGATTAAAACATAAGATGGCGTCCTCTCAACAACAATGAGGGAGACATATCATCTCTTTTAGAAAATATTGACGAGTCGGACCCTTGTGATACAGATTCGGGAGAGGAAGACTGTGTGACTCGTGTGATCGTGAGATCTGTGAAGATGAACCAGAACCAAAGAAGCGACGCTACTGTGGATATTGTTCTTATAAATAAACAGCGAAAGACAAATACACAGTGCATGAAATGCAAAAAACCAATTTGTCGTGAACACAATATTGACATGTGCCAGAAGTGTGTATAAAATGAAAATACTGTCATAAAACTGATTTATTAATATAAAAAGTTTCCTAAATAATCGTAAAATAGCAGATTTATTCAGTTTTTTTTATTTTTTATTTTACATTATAAGAATAAAACAAAAGGATCTCATTTTATGCCAATTTTTTGTATGCCTACTTATAGTTTTTATTTTTGAAATCAAATAAATAAACGTTACAAAAAAAACTTGAGAGGTGTCAAGGGACACCCGGATGGAACGAAGTTCCTTTCGATTAATTAGTGAAGGAATTGTAATAAAATTTTATTTTTTTTAAGTTATAATAATATTTTTTTTATTATTAACAAATATAATGTAATTAAAAGACAATTTAATTAAACGTGCCCGTTTATGTATTCGTGGAATAGGTAAGTTTTTTAATTAAGCCAAAGTTGATTAAAACTGTGTTTGTGAATAGCTCTAATTTATTTAAATAGGTTACCTATAGCACCTATAGGTACCTACGCCTGCCTGCCTTTCTTTTTCTAGCAAAAGAGTACCTACTCACTTACCTACTTACAACTACAAATAATTCGCCAATGATAAAAGTAAGTACCACTACCTACCTAGGTACCCACCTAAGCTCCCACTGGCTTAATTTAAACCAAAACATTTTAATCAAATCAAAAAAAAATATTATTGTCGCTAGTAAAACCTAGAGAAAAGTACTCTGTGACCTAGAGCGATAAGGTGCAGTGGTTACCTACTGACGACCGCGACCGATAGAAAGCTCATGATTACCAAACCCAAACTTTCAATAGGTACCTACTAAACAAAACATAGAAGTATACAGTAACTACCTACCTACCTAACCTACGTATTCTATGGCTTAATTATCGACTTAAAATTTACACTCGTTTTCACAATCCACACAGTCTCACAGTGAAAGGTGGACTTATCTCGTAGGTCGTTATCATCGGAATTATCACGCAATGATAATTCCGATGTCATTGAGGTAGGTACCGCCACTATTTGAGCGAATAAACTTAGGTACTAAACATATCGCCGTAGGTACCTAGTTCAAAGAGTTCGCCGCGCCGCCTTTAAATACATAAACATATTCTACGAAAAGCGAATTCGGACTTTATTTTGTAAACGTAAACGGTTAAAAATTGAAATTTTACCAAACTAGGTATGATAAAATTATTCTGAGAAACGTATAGGCTGGTGCCCGACCGGACAATAGGAGCTATGTGCAACCGAATTTCACGGTTAATGTGTAAAAATAAGGTTTTAATTCGCTCCAATATTTTCATAGAAAAGCCGCCATTCAACTAATAATGAACTCTATTTGACAGTTCCAACGATTCAATTTTTCTGTTCGAATTGTCTGCGTTTGTGAAGTATAGCAAAAAGTGTCGTGACAACTTCTCGTAAGAATTTTTTCCGTCTAGCCCCCTTTCACAACGCGCGATAAGGAACTTCGTTCCAAAAATTACTTTTATTTAATTCTCTGATAGTTACCTAATAAATATATATTAATAAAAAATAATATTATAATTATTAGGATACATCAAGTCATTGATAGTATTAATGTAGGTAAATTTGACCTATGATTGGGCTTTATAACCAATAAAATATGATTGGGCTTCTAGGGTTAAAGGAAGCGCGAGCGATTATCCCGTCGCTAACCGCTAATTAAAACTAACTTTCGAGCGGGCGGGGGGCGACTGGCGAGCGGGCGGTCGGCTGACGCGTGCGACGAACGGGGTAGTGCGGGTCAGGGTGGGAGCGCGCGGGGCTGCTCTTTGACGACGCGACGTCCCGACGAGTGCCGGTGCGCAGCGGCATCGTTTGATAAATGATAAGAATGGCAACAGTGTATGAACGGCGCCGGCGTTTTGCGAAACGATTGAATTGTACCTATTCGGTGCAGTGCGGCAACAGCAAGTCTACGTGATGTTTTTATGCGAATAAATCAATTCAAATTTATACGTACAATTTTTTGTATGAAAAAAAATATGACAAATGATCAATAATTTATCTTTACTATTGTAATCTATAAACACAATACTGTCTCCCATTGCAGCCGTGGCAGATATTTTTATAGCACCTTATATATGAAATGTTCATCCATCCTCACAAACTTTCCCGTTTAAAATAGCAGTAGTTGGTAAATAAATCAGGCAGAAAACCATAGTTACAATTACACAAACTTTTGCCCGTAACTTCGTCTGTGTGAAGAATGTAGCCTAGGAATAAGCGCTGTGCGTCGATGCAGGCTCGGGTGCGCGGCAGCCCCAGCGCCATCCTCTGACTCTGCACTGATGACGCACTGGATAGGCCTTCACGCGATACCAACCGCCTAACTGTTATTAATGGAACTAAGTTCCCTAACGCGGCTTACGGGTAGAGCGAATTAGTTGAAATCGTCACGTAACGAAATGCTTATGTGTGTGTGTGTATCGAGCCGCTGCGGCGCACTCGCCTGCTCGTGATATATTATAATTTTTAATTTTTTTCTTTTTATGTAGACACGTACGTAAGGAACTTCGTTCCTTACAGGGGCCCCCCGACCTCACAGTTTTTTTATTTAACTTTTACTAACTCTAGGCTAAGAATATTGTTACTAACAAATTATGGCTGAAAGTCTGAAATAAATTATTCTCATTTATTCATTTTATTTACATATTGTATTATATTTTTAAATACTTATTAGTAAAAAAATAAATAAAAACATTAAAAAATATAAAAAAATAGTAGCCCCCCGGTATCGGGAACAGGGTCCAAGCTACCGGTGGTCAGGGCTCCTGAGAGAGGAATCTCCTGACTATACGCGCCGTGTCCAGGAGTACTGCTTTCTGGATCAAGCCCTTGATCCCTTATTATTATAATATCGTAATTTCCTATTAGCGAAAGAATTTTCAGAATCTGACATATACCTAGTTCAGCAGATTAGCCTAAACTAACAGAAACTTAACTTTAATTTATACAAACTTTTGCCAGCGATATCGTCCGCGTGAATGTCGGTTATCGCGGTTGGAGACGTAGTCCCTGATTAAAATGTAACCTGACATAGGTTACATTTTAATCAGGGACTACGTCTCCAAGCGTTCTAACTCTTTTCATATCAAATTTCATCGAAATCGGAAAAAAAATCGAAATCGGAAATCGGTTGAGCCGTTTCGTCGTGAAAGCGTAACAGACAGAGTTACTTTCGCATTTATAATATTAGTATGGAAGTATGGATTAGTATATAAGCAAATAAGTATATAACTATGGATGTATGAATATGGATTATAAAGAGGTAAAGTTTGTAAGTTTGAATGTAGCAGGTAATCTCCGAAATTTCTCATTCGATTTCAAAAATTCTGTGACTAATTAGGAAGCTACATTTTCTTTGATTACTATAGGTTATATTGTATATCAAAAAATAGGTTTAATCTGTAAAAAAAAATCACGCTAACGAAGTTGCGAACAAATTAAAGCTAGTTTATATTATGTACTGATGTAGTGACTAGCTTTGCTCTGAAATTCATACTAATTTCCAAGAC
The DNA here is from genome assembly GCA_947361185.1 of Charanyca ferruginea. Taxonomy (NCBI): domain Eukaryota; kingdom Metazoa; phylum Arthropoda; class Insecta; order Lepidoptera; family Noctuidae; genus Charanyca; species Charanyca ferruginea. Next base: position 46,762,705 of record OX376056.1, on the reverse strand, counting down.
AACGGCTTGAGTAGTTAGCATAGTTATGACATGAGTAATCTTACTTACTATGTCGTTTACTGTACCAAGCTTACATTCCATTCCCAAGGTATCAGCTGGTCCAGTCATAAATGTCATCTCTAACGGCTAAGTACCAACAGCGAATGTTCATGAAGGTAGAGATGAGAAATATGGAGCTGGATAGTATCCAAGAGTAGGATGTACTGTAAATGAAGTGAAAATGTACAACAATTCAGGAGAAAATAACATAAAAACATATTTTTTCAACCTTAATTAGAAACTAGAAAACAAAGTACAGGTATGAGATGTCAGTACCAGAATTTATTGAGTACTAGCAACCCGATCTGGCTTCGCATGGGCCTATAGCCTTCCTCGATAAATGGACTATCCAACACAAAAATAATTTTTCAATTCGAACTCGTAGGTCCTGAGATTAGCGCGTTCAAACAAACAAACTCTCATACTCAATATAGATGAGAGAGTTATAACGAGTTAATTAAAAAGAGTGTTTTTTTATGTCAGTATTCTTTAATAAAATACTTTTGACCATGTCAGAAAGTTTACGCGGAGAAAATTTTAAAAATATTTCACAGAATTACTTTTAAATAATGTTATTATCTGTGCAAAACTTTTCGGATTATGTTCCGGTAATTTCTAACTTTTTTTAGTAGGTACCTTAATGTAGTCTCACATTCGCATGCCATGATATGGTAGAATGTAAAAGGATTCTTATATTATACTAGCGACCCGACCCAGCTTCGCCTGGGCCTATAGCCTTCCTCGATAAATGGACTATCCAACACAAAAATATTTTTTCAATTCGAACCAGTAGATCCTGAGATTAGCGCGTTCAATCAAACAAACAAACAAACTCTTCAGCTTAATAATATTAGTATAGATTGTAACAACAGATTTTTGTGTACCTATATTTTGAGCAAACAAAGCCTTTCTGTAAGTAGAAAAAGAAAGGGACATCTGTGATCTGCTGTGATACTTTGAAGACTACAAAATACAGATGATCAATTACCCTTGATCATAAGTCTCCTTGTAATAGAAGCAAGAAATTAATTTGGTACAAATCCAAACTCTAGACGGCTACAGACTGAGAATAATAATACCTAGTCATGACTGAAAATCCGCCTCGATTCGGGGATCAAAATCAAGGACCCGGATACTTGGTAGTCGCACTTGCGGCCTAAATCTTCAGGACAGTCAATCTAAAACATTATTCAACAAATATTTTAAAACCAGCTTCTACTTGCGTAGATTTCAGAATAAAACTAGTATAATAAAATAGCTTTTGTCCATATGACTGTCGGTTATCGCGGATGCCGACGAACTCGCAGATTAAATAGTACCTAGCCTATGTTCGTCCCTAGAGGGTTCAAGCAATCTTCATACAAAATTTCATGAAAATCGGTTCAGCCGTTTCGTCGTGAAAACGTAACAGAAAGAGTTAATTTCGCATTTATAACATTAAGTGTGGAAGTATAGATATTAGTATGGATTTATTCCACGAGTATACAAAAACGGCAAAATAATTATCTTATGTGTTCGCTGTATCAATATATTTATGCGTGACAAATTTCGTGAAAGAGTAACAATCATTCATGCATAGGCGTATATAGAGGGGGGGCCGGGTGGGCCGTGCCCACCCCAGTATGTTCTTGTGCCCACCCCAGGATGTTGGGTTAGCAATTCGAAATTCTAGGATGGACCCATCCATTTACGGCCGAGAAATCTACATACTTACATATTATTACATACCATTCGACAATAATTGTTATCTGTTTACATTTATTACGCTATTACTTTATTTACCTGGGAAGAAATGTATTGTTACGTATAAATTAAACCCCTTATTCCTATACAAACTTGCCTCGTACCCTGCGGGTAGTAAAGTTTTTTGGTCCCTAGCTAAATCGGTCGAGTCAAACTTCTGTCGTCCCTCACAGCCTCCATTGCTGAAACCTGATTCTTGAATTCTGAAGTTCTTGCCGTTCTTGGCTCACACTGCAGGAGAGAAAGCAAACCTATTTGCTTCTCTATTTGCAGAATTTTTCGCATCTTGATGCAGGAGACGCAACTTCCCCGACTTTAGCTGGCAGCACGACCTCAATGTCTGATACTCGCTCCCGCTAAAAGGAGGTTCGAAATGCGTAACGCAAATTTTGATATGTACAAGGCCAGTGGACCAGATGATATTCGAGCTATAGTTCTGAGGATCTGTGCACCTGAGTTGTCTGCTGTACTAACACGCCTCTTTCGGCTCTCTCTCGAGATTGGATTAGTGCCGAAGTCATGGAAGCTCGCCAACGTGTAGCCCGTGCCCAAAAAAAGGTAGTTATGCCGATCATACCAACTTACTATAGGCTCATCTCGGTCACGTCCATTATCTGCAAGACAATGAAACGTGTCCTCAATAACAGACTCCCGGCGTACCTTGAAGCTAATGATCTCCTCAGTTATCGTCAATACAGCTTTCGCCGAAATTGGTCCACTGGGGATCTTCTCGCGTACGCCACTCAAACCTGAAGTGACGCCATCGAGAAATATGGGGAAGCACTTGCCGTCTCCCGGAACATATTTGGCATGATGGCCTAATTAGCAAGCTTCAATCAAATGGCTTGCCGTCTGGTTTCTATACATGGATATCAGATTTCCTGAGAGGTCGTTCAATTCGAGTAGTCATCGATGGCTGCTCGTCTGATCGAATGGCTATAAATGCTGGTGTCCCTCAGGCCTCGGTACTCTCTACAATCCTTTTTTTGCTGCATATCAATGATATGCTGAAACCCTACCGGGTTCCTTACCGGGGGTATCGGGAACCTTTGGGTACGCGGATGACAGCACGGTTGTAGAGAGTTGCACATCAAGCGCACGTGCCAATGCGGCTGAAATCCAGTCTTTCCATGGTCGAATGCTTGAACTTTCCCCTCAAGGCCGTCTCCGATCGGGGCGATGCTAATCTGGTCAAGTTTAATGACGCTAAGACTCAGGCGTGTCTTTTCTCTGCCAAGAAGAGGCCTTTCCATCTGGCCCCTTCTTTCCAACATTTACCTGTCCTGATCACTGACCATCTTGAGCTTCTAGGCGTTACTTTGACGCCAAATCTTAACTTTGGGTCATTCATTGTATCCAAGGTCCAATTAGCTGCCAAATAGCTGGGAGTCCTCGCAAAGGTGTGAAAGTACTTTACGTCGGAACAGCTGCTCAACTTATACCAAGCACAAGTTCGATCGTGCATGGAGTACTGTTCGCACCTTTGTGATGAATCAGCTAAATACCAACTAGAAGTGTTGGAAGTTATTGATAGACGTGCCAGAGCAGAGAAAAGCTCATTGACAACGACTCTCAGGTTAGGGCAAGTGGTAGGAAAGTGAGCTTTGGAATTGCACAATTTAATTCCCCAATCCCTATTCCATCATCGGACTAGCAGAGATACGGCGAAGCGTAACCGCTATAGGGTTGAAGTTGAATGGTTTGATACCACATTTATTGTGCGAACTGCCAGACTATGGAATTCACTGCCCGCCCCTCTGTTTTCTGATAATTATAATCTGGGTATCTTGAAGGCACGAGGGAACCGGTTTATCCTAGGCAAGCGTGTTTCACCTTAGACCACAATATAACTTAAGATGACCGCAACTCACCTAGAGTTGCGGTCAAACGCAAACTTATTAGAATATAAAAGTCTAAAAAGTGATCAATTACTTTAGCACAGGACACACATTACTTTAGTTTCGGAAGTCGGTGGCAATACAAAACAACAAACAGAACAAAGCCATCGCCACCGACTTCCGAAACTAAAAAGTAATGTGTGTCCTGTGCTAAAGTAATTTATCACTTTTTAGATTAGATTAAAAAAGCACTAAGTTGAAAACGTCAGTTTACAGTTCATTGTTCAAACATGTGGAACAAACGTAACGTTACATATCATAGGTAATTCAAAATAACTTAACACTTAATATTAACTTTGTCACTAAGAAAACAGTTTATAATAAATGTAAAGTTATTTATGATAGGTACTAATCGAATCGCACCTACTCGCTGACAGAACATTGGGTGTCGACTCTGCTTCGTCGCATCGGCCATGGCATCTCAAGGGCCAGGCCCCCCCTGAAAAATAACTCTAGATACGCCAATGCATTCATGCATTCGTTCATCGAACCTCATAAACTTTCACGCATATTTAATAGTATAGTATAGGAAGTACGATAGGATAGAATTTAAGCTGATGTAAATTTTAGAGCTAACTATAGATCAGCGTTGAACTGTAAAGATCACAAACCGTGAAGCGTTTGACACTAACACGATATTCATGGTTTTGATTTTAAGCTGTAGTTTTGCAGGTTGTTGGCAATTACTTGAGGTCTATTTTCCAAAAACATATTGCCTAGATAAGGAAATGATTTTTAATTTGACAGAAATTAGATTCTTTTTTGTTTGCAACTTATGGGTGATACAGTTTTATTTCAATTAGATTTAACTGTGGTTGCTTCCATTCAATCATTTCATTCATTCTATGTGTACCTACAGAGTCTTCTTCAGTTCAATGTTCAATATTATTTTCTACGAAAGCTGCTCAACCTTGCCTAATTAAAAGCACTAACAGCACAATTCATTCACCAAATAAAGGTAATAAATCTCAAGCCAGCCTTCTCCAACCGCATTAATTAACTTCGAAATTTGGAATAACTCAAAACAATTTCACACTAATCAAAACAGTTAGAGTATAAGCAAAAACCGCAGACAAACATCTCGTGAGAGTTCTCTTGAATTAAAATCATTCAGAAGTTCTAAACTCCAGGCAAAATTTAGCTTGACCATATTTATTCAGCCAACACCAAGAAACACGGATTTCGTATTACTCCAACTACGTTTCGAATGTCAAAATAATGTCACGATGACGTCTAGTTTGCAAAGATAATTAGCGAATGTTTATTTTGGAATAGAATCCATTCGTTCGAATAACTTTCGGGTAGAAGGGTTCCTGAATAAACAGGCTCGTGATTTAGAAATTAACGATTTTGTTTGAGGAAAGGTAAACAATGATCTTGGATTCGACGCGTATTTGTATAACGTTGTTGATAGACTAATCTTAACGAAAAAATCTTTAGAAGAAGAGAAAAATACATAAAAAGAAGTAGACTTAGCTAATCTTTCCTTTGATCTAATAACGGTTTTCTAGAAAGATTTAAATGATAATGCTATTGAAGTGAAACGGTATTTTTCCGTAGCTCGGTAATAAGAAAATGTAAATAGTTTCCATTGAGATGACTGTTAGTACTACAAACACACTCAATAGTTAAATAGAATAGCTGGAACCTATTTAAACACTTCCCACACTTTAGAAGAAAATAAGTCAAATAACAAACAATGCGGGAAGTCGGTTTACTCGAGCAGTTAGTTCAAGCATTAATTATATCTTAGCCAAATTCGAGAGGTCTAACTAAAATGGTTATGAATGCGTTTAAATTAATGTCAGAACGCAGAATTGCCTTGTTTAGACACAACAACAAAATTTATGTATACTGTTTCGTCAGAACTTGAAATTCGTAAATTGCTTTGGTATATTGTTACGTTATAGAGAAAGTTAGTTAAAACGAGGGAGTTTCAGATTTTTATCAGAAACGTATTCATTGGTAGTGCTGGTTTATTAATTAAATGTTTTAGTTTTAGGTTTTAGTTAGTCCTTGTAGACGTTAGAGTAACCTCCTATTCTTAATCAAATTCACTGATTCTGAAAACCGAAATTAATAAACTCGAAATCAGCTATATGATTTTAATACAGATCTGTCATATGCACCATATTGTTCTAAAATTTGACGATAACCACACTATCGTGTTTGAATGTAATTCCAAAAAAACCAATCCAATACTCCAATTTATCTATTGAATTATTAAATTCCATCACTCATTGTGAAAAGTAAAATCCTTGTAAAATTATAAATGTGATCGTCTGGGTATTTGTGAATTTAAATATTGGTTGATCAATCGCGCTTTAGCGGCTCAACGGGTTTTGATGACCACGATATGAATTTAGTAGACACATAGATTATACAATGTGGCGATGACGATATGTCAAAAAATTAAAATACTGGTCATAAGAATATTTTGAAACAATTAAATAAATCCTTTTACCGAAGAAAAAAATACAAACCTCTGTAGAGCATTTAAATGTAAACAAAATAGAACACCATTTGAAACATTGATTTACTGACCTGTGAGAAGAGTGGCAACTTTTGGCGCTATAATTTAATATTATTAATACTCAATAAAAAAATACGCGCTTACACGTGGAGTTGCGGATACCAGCCCGTGATACTACTACTACCACTTGAGTAGTGGTAGGTATAAAAACAATTACACCGAATTACCATATCCTGCCGTGAGCCTTTATTGTGCTATTCATCGCCACATTGTATATAACCTAGACTAGGTGGTATGATACTTTTAATCCCAGTATTGCGTTCACATGTCAGCCATACTGGGTGCACGTGTTAGATTTATACCGATGTAATTAATATATAACAACGTAATTCGTGTTGTAATATAAAGTAATAATTAATTTCTGATTAAATGCAGTAGAAGTATAGTAAATAACATCATTTTAAATAGAATAAAGTGTGTTTAAACTTTGGATAGCAAATAAGTATGAATCACATTTGCTTGTCATCGTTTATCGAATCATGAATCACACTTGTTTGTCGCCGCTTATAAAAGCGAGTGTTCCGACTTCATTGGGACACCAAAACCGTTTCTTGCGAAGAATCACAGGAGCCCCTTTTTACCTTCGCAACGAAAACCTCCATCTCGATCTAAAAATACCTACCATCCAGCAGTTCATGAAACGCTCCGCCAAGCGCTTCTTCGACACTGCTGAGAAGCACTCTAACCCGTTAATCGTATCGGCCGCCCAGTACACTCCCTCCCGTATTAGTAAGACTCGACGACCGAGACATACTCTGATCGACCCTGACGATGCTATTACTCTCCTCCAGGAGAGCAATAAGGCCACCAGTACAGTTAAGAAAAACAGACACAGACCGCCGTCATTCCGTCCTCGCCGCCGAGGCCCGCCGCGACGACCCCGTACGTCCCCTCCCCGACCCTTGCTCGTGCCAGCCCGCGCCGCTGAGCCTGTAGTTTTAAATTCGTCCCTAAATAATGGAAATCCGATCCAGCCTGTCCCTTTGCTGTCCTCTCCCAGCGACGCCCTAAGCCGAGGCTCGTACCCCACAGGGGGTGCCCTTAGCGTGTAGTCGCTTAGTTTGTAAGCTTTATGCCCTGGCTGGAGGCCCTAAAAATAATAATTTTTAAGGCACCACAGGAAAGTCCGGTTAAGCAGCCGACAACCTCCTAGGTTGACCTGCGAGATGCCAATCCGAAAAAAAAAAAAAAAAAAAAAAAAATCATTGGGACACTTTTGATTGAAACGTTGATCGGTACGGAGCTCCTGAAGAAAATAATAGATAAGTATAATTATGATGATAACTACGAAAGTCTATGTATATGTATAATTTTAATTTAATATTAAATTATATGTACCTAGTTGTTATGACATGAATAATGTAACCTAAATTTGTAAAATATTACTGATTTTAAAAGAGTGTTCATGGAGCTTCTTGCTCGTTCTTCTCCATAGAAATCTACCGTTTGGAACGAGCAACTAGATTCAACTTTCTGACTGACTCTGACAATTCAAAAGTACCTGTAAATGGTTGAATTGAAATAAATGATTTTGAGTCTGAAATATTACAATAAAATATATGTTTCCTAAACAAAGTATTTTCATTTCACTATTCTGTTCTAAAATAATAATATTCTTTGAGTATATAAGTATGTGTATTTAATAAAGAGCTATTTAATTGCTTTGTAATGTTGCCAATTATACCTTTTATTCTAACATCAGAAGTGGGATGCCATGTGCTAAACTAATCTTACTATATTTTCAGGGTTATTGTTGCTACCGAAATGGAACCAGAGATTCAACTAAAGCTGCTTACTACTATCAAAGAAGCGTTGTCCAGTAAGAATCGGCAGGATGACGTGGCTCTCCCGATATTCGATCCCGCCACCACTGACAGCGGCGTAGTGGCGTGGTGTGCAGACAATGACAAGCTTGGAGAAAAGTTTGGTTAGAGCGACTTAATTAAAGTCGCAAAAGGCAGGTAAGGCCCCCAAGGGCTTTGCAAGGTCGATAATAGAAAAAATTCTGTGCTGAATTAACTTGAATGTACCCACACGAAAAAAAAATCTCGGTTTGATTATTTAAAGCTGTAATTTATTGTTCAGACTCGTCAACATCAGAATTTTAGTTTAGTTTTCTGCTTACGTAGAGACTAAAAAGCGACCATTAGATCAATTACCTGAGAAACGTTTTATGCCAATCCCAAAATTGGATGAGAAAACTCAGAAAAAGAAATGTTATACTTCCATGTGAAAAAATAAATTACAGTTTATAAAAAGATACATGATGTAACAACTTGTATTTTTGAACGTGTAAATTCGACCAAACAGCAATTAAACTTTCAAAGATCAATGACTAGATGTTCGAGTCAATACTTTATGCAATGTTTCAAACTTTAAGCCCACTAACGTTACCATTCGCAACATGTCTATTGACTCTATTGTCGACACAGGAGTAAGTTGTAGTATTATACGGGAATCTATTGCCAAACGACTAAATTATATATTTTTACCATACTCAATATGCGTTAGTAGAATTAGTAGAATAGGTAACATTAAAATACATAAATAATAATAATATGTGGGAACAATTCACACGGCAAATTAATATTTTTGCAACTATCACAGTGACAGTGACAGTTAAATTTGAAGATGTTTGTATAAAACTAGATTTACATGTGGCCCGTGACCAAGGCTTTCCATATGATCTTATTGGTAGGAATGTGGTTAATCATCCTGACATTCAAATCACTGTAGATTCTGACGGGCTAGCATGGAAAAAGATTTTTCCTGTTGGCACTGAATTTAGTTTGTTCGTTATTTAGAGCATCACATGCCGATAGATAAGTCTTAACCGTAATCAATATGTTAGCTACTAGGTGTGGTAATGTGTCAGACTGGCCGAGCGTTTTGTGGAAAATCCAATTGTCCTTAAACACTACTGTACAGCAATCAACTGGCTTTTCACCTATTAGGCTGCTTATAGGCAGAAACTCTAACATCCCGTGTATACAAGCTCGATTAGATGAAGTAATACTAGATAATAATATAATTATTAACGTAACGACCGATCATCAGTTAGCACATCAACGTCTTAAAATTGTTGCCAAACGCGTAGAGATAACATAAATTATAGCGTAGGTGATACTGTTTATGTAAATCAAGACCATAGGCGACATAACAAACTAGCAGCAAAATTTAAGAGACGTTACGAAATTATGAACATATTAGATAATGCCAGGTTCTCATTGATTGAGGTGATTAAGCTTCACTGACTGCGGGGTGTTTGGTCTACCCAGTAAGGTCTGATTATTGATTATACCATGATGATTATGAGACGATTACTGATATTGTAATTATATTAGTATATATTGTATTAATATTAGTTTAAGACATGATTGTATTATTATGGATGGATTAAAACCTTAACTGTGGTTTATTATGACATTCACTGGTCGCGGGTGATTAAGCTTCACTGACTGCGGGTGTTTGGTCTACCCAGTAAGGTCTGATTATTGATTATACCATGATGATTATGAAAACGATTACTGATATTATGTAAACAAAATGTACCTTTATGTAATAAGAATATTGTGTTTGTACTTCGAGAGCGAAGTACTTGTCAGTATGGCCGTGTTAGATTTATACCGATGTAATTAATATATAGGGCGACTGGTAATTAGTGTACGATACTTAAACACGTGATTGTGTTCGTCATAACAAACAACTTTCCCAAAGAAAAAATGTTTATTGTACTGGTTCACTTTTATCACAATAACACAACAGCCGTATGAAATTCACGCGCGCGCGCGCCTGTCACCTAAAGTGAACCCAGTACAAAGAACATTTTTTCTTTGGGAAAGTTGTTTGTTATCACGAACATAATCACGTGTTTAAGTATCGTACACTAATTACCAGTCACCCTATATAACAACGTAATTCGTGTTGTAATATAAAGTAATAATTAATTTCTGATTAAATGCAGTAGAAGTATAGTAAATAACATAATTTTAAATAGAATAAAGTGTGTTTAAACTTTGGATAGCAACTAAGTATGAATCACATTTGCTTGTCATCGTTTATCGAATCATGAATCACACTTGTTTGTCGCCGCTTATAAAAGCGAGTGTTCCGACTTCATTGGGACACTTTCCCCACCCCCCTCGCGCCGCACAGCGCAGACAGCGCAGCCCGGACGAGGCCGAGGAGGAGGCGAAGCGCCCGTGCGTGGACGCACCCGCGACACACACACACTCGCACACATTCGCGGAGGTAGCGCAACACAAGTCGCCTACCCCGCCAAGGACAACCGGCGCCGAGGCAGCCCCCGAAATCCCTGCCCCTCCTGGCAGGACGACCGGGGACGAGCAGCGGCCGAAGAAGCTCCGCTACCCCCCGCTGGTAGTCGAGAAGCTTCCGGAATGGGCGCGCCACTTCCGCGCCCTCAAGGAAAGGCTGGGCCGGGCACCCAACGCGCGCCCATTCGGGAGCGGGGTGAAATTCACCCCCCAGTCAGACACAGAATTCCGTCAGGTACAGTCGTACCTGACAAACTTAGAGAAGGAGGAGAACATCTCCTGGTTCTCATACTCCCTACCAGCGGAGAAGAGTCTGAAGGTGGCCATCAGGGGGCTACCCGTCGACACGGCGCCGGAGGACATAGAGGAGGATCTCCGCGCCCTGGGCTTCCAGCCGGAGTACGTCCGCCACATCAAGGCCAGACAAGGACGACCCGGCTGCATCTTCCACGCCGTCCTGAAAAAGACTCCTGAAACTATCCCGGGCATCTACGAGGTGCAAGAACTATTATGTATGCCCGGGGTGAAAATAGAGGCATGGCGTGGGAAGAAGGGACCTGCGCAGTGCCATCGCTGCCAACAGTTTCGACACTCATCTGCGCAGTGTCATCGCCCGCTCGCATGCGTGAGATGTGGCGGTGCTCATGCTGCGCGAGACTGCCCGAGACCAAGGGAGGAGCCCGCCACATGCGCAAACTGCGGGGGGGAACACCCCGCTAACCATTCAAAATGCCCCGTGTTGCGAAAGGAGGTTCGCAACCGACGAGCGGGCACGGTCGCCATTACCGGCAGCGCACGCCGGCCAGAAGCGGCAACTGAAGGGCTGCAGCCGACCCCTACAGGGGAAGCGCAGACTACAACCCTAATGGCGGCCGCCAACGAAGCCCAACAACGCGGAGCGGCCACCACCTCCTCCGGGCGGAGGAAAGACAGACGCGGCGGGAGGGGAAACAGGCGCCGCCGCAATCCAAATAAAAACAAAAATGAACTTGAAAATAAAATAACATTAAAACACAATGAAGAAACGCAGCCAACCACCAACGGAGACCTCCCGCCAGGCCCCGCCCACCCGGCGAATCAGACGCGCCGGAGGGCGGAGCCTATTTCATCTCAAAACGCATTGGCCGCCTTCCCTCACCCGACGACCAGTGAGAGCGCGCGCGCGCCGCACGTGCCGGCCACGCGCACACCTGTGGCACCTGAGAATGCGACAGGTGTCGCAGATAAGATAACAAATAAGAATTTACAAAAAAAGACAAAGGAAGTCATTAGCGCCGCGCACGCGCCGAGCGCGCGCGCACCTGCCACCGCACCTGAGAATGTGACGACAGGTGGCAGAGATAAGAAAATTTATTATAGAAACTTCAACGTACATTGCGCCGCCGGAGATAGAAGTGAGACGGCGCAATGTAATTATAGGTCGTCGGGCGTGCCCGGGGAGGTTAACACCAATGCCCCCGGGACCCACAATGACACAATTGAGGTCGCGCTTCGGGTCCTGCAGGACATCCTGTTGGCAATAAGCACAGGACGGGACCCGATGCAAGCTATCCTCAGCGGCATGACGCAGTTACTAATGCACCGAAATGCATAAGCCGCTGAGGATAATAAACTGGAATGCTCGCGGCCTCACTGGGAAGGCCGCCCTCCTCCGCCCGCTACTGCAGGAACAAGACATAGACGTGGCGCTCATAAACGAGACTTGGCTGGGACCTGCAGACCAAATCCGATTCCCGGGATACCTCGTCTACAGGATGGATGGGCAACTGGCCACAAACGGCCGATACTACCGCGGTCTGGCAGTACTGGTGAGGCGTAGAGTCGTACACCAGGAGCTGCCACGCCTTCAACTCAACAGCATGTACGCGCTGGGTGTTCAGGTGCACGTCGCCGGCGACCACCTGTGCGTGTACGCTGCGTACAAACCACCTGGCACCGTACTCGACACAGCGGACATCCACGCGATTCTCCAAGCGTCGCCACACCCCACTATCATCGCCGGCGACCTTAATTGCAAACACCCAGCCTGGAACTCAGGTACCACGAACGTGGCAGGTAGACGACTCTTCGCCGACGCTGAGGCCAGAGGATACGACGTGTCCGGCCCCGAGGCGCCCACCCACTACCCCGACTGTAACACACTCACACCCGACGTACTGGACATCGTCGTACACAGCGGCCTAACATGCCAGATCGCACAGGACGTACTGGACGATGAACTACGGTCTGACCACCAGCCCGTACTAGTCGTCCTCCAGCAGGAGCTAACACGCGTTGCCCATCCAGCGCCACGTCGCCACACGGACTGGACAGCCTTCGCGGCAGAACTGGAGACCACCACCCCCACTCGGCCTGTCACCAACGTCACGGACGTGAATGAGCTGGCGGACGAGCTCACCGCTTGCATGCAACGCGCCTTGGAAGCGGCGACATGCACTACCCCCGCGTCACAGGGGCGTTTTTCTACCCTCCCCGCACACATCGCAACAATGATCGCCGACAAGAGGCGCCTTCGCAAGCGGTGGCAACAAACAAGATGCCCTACACTCAAGACCCAGCTCAACCATCTCACGGACAAGGTGAAGGCCGAGCTACTGGCGCACTCCACCGAGAGGTGGGAGGACTACATACACTCTGCGGACAGCGACTGGACGTCGGTACACCGCCTATGCCGACGCTTCAAGAATACCCCACCTCCGGTGCGCCCGCTACTCAACAGCGACGGGGCGCTACGTTATACAGCGGCAGACCGGGCCGAGATCTTCGCGTCCCACCTGGAGCGTCAGTTCACCCCGAACCCGACCACAGCCCAGGAACACGTCGCAGCAGTCGAGCAACACCTTGGAGAGTACTTCAACACGCCGGTAGCCTCCGATGAAGAACCTATATTTTTCTCCCCGGGCCAAGTACTCAGGGCCATAAAGCGCACGAAGCCTAGGAAGGCGCCCGGTGCGGACGGCATCACGAACACCGCACTCCGACACCTGCCACCCAGAACGGTGGCGGCACTAGCACGCCTTTTTACGGGTATAGTCCGCACCGGCACCTTCCCCACACAATGGAAGGAAGGGAAGGTGATTATGCTGCCCAAGCCCGGGAAGGACATACTGAAACCTGAGAGCTACCGGCCGATCACTCTCCTGCCCACAACCTCCAAGGTGTTCGAAGCGCTCCTGCTGCGACACCTCTCACCGCACCTCACACCAAGACCGGAACAATTCGGGTTTCGGAGTGAGCATAGCACGACGCTCCAGCTGTCGAGGGTACTTCACCTGCTGACGGCGGCCGTGAACAAGAGAGAATACGCCGCCGTCGTACTCCTCGACATGGAAAAGGCCTTCGACAGGGTATGGCACTCCGGTCTGCTATACAAGCTCACCCTCACCTCAGCGCCCCGCCGCTTGATACAGGTGGTCTCCTCCTTTCTCCAGGACAGGACATTCAAGGTTTCGGTGGAGAACCAACTCTCCAGCGCGCGCCCTATCGCCGCCGGAGTACCCCAGGGAAGCTGCGTCTCGCCTGTGTTGTACTCTGTTTACACCGACGACATTCCCGCCACGCACACCTCCACGCTCGCGCTGTACGCGGATGACGCCGCGTACATTACTACATCCCTCTCGGCCGACCACGCGGCCATCAAGATGCAGCGCGTGCTCGACGATCTTCCCGACTGGCTAAGTAAGTGGAGACTGTCGGTGAACGTGGGTAAGACACAGGCGATGATTGTGACGGCCCGCGGCCGCCTTCACCCACCGAACCTTGCGCTCATGGGGACCGACATCACGTGGAAGAGGTCGGCCAAATACCTTGGCGTCACGCTGGATAGTCGGCTCTCCATGAGCCAGCACGTCAGCGAAACCGTCGCGCGGGTCAAGACGACCCGCCATCTGCTCCGGCCGGTGCTCTCGTCGCGCCTTCCGCTACGAGTCAAGCTGGGGGTGTACAAGGCGTACATCCGTCCCCAGCTCACCTACGCCGCCCCGGCCTGGCTCGCCCTCACGGCCGAGACACACAGGAAGAAGCTCCAGACGCAGCAAAACACCGTGCTGCGTCAAATCGTAAAGGCTCCTCGGTTCGTGAGGAATGACGTCATCAGAAGAGACTTGCGTGTCGAGAGCATCGAGGAATTCTGTACCAGCATGGGCAAGAGGATGTTCGCGCGTGCCGACGTCTCCGAGCTGCCACACATCCAAAACATAGCGCCATGGCACGCGCGGCCGCCCGACTACAAACGGTTTCCGCGCGACCTAGTCGCTGACGTGCCACCATCAACATCACCACCGGACTTGACGCCTGAGTAAAGCCGCTCACACCTACACGCGGCCTACTCACACACACAGACTCCACACGCACCACTCACGACACCCCGCACCTCCGGCGGGCCAAGGTAATCTGGGCGTCGAGAGTTGCGGATCACTCACTCACTACTACCCATTCGCACAAACACACAGACATACCCATCGAGCGACGCACACACACCCTTCAAATCGCTCGCCACACACAACATCGTCCCGCGCCGTGCAGCGCTATCGGCTCGCTCTGATTACGTTGTACGGCGCGCGGTCAGCATTTACCGCGGGAAAGCGCCAACCAAAGCCGGCGCCCTCGTTGCTTGATCGACCTTCGCTAGGCCTTCCCTAGGTAACTAGGGATCTCACCCGGCGGGGGTCTGGTCGCACGGGCGCCGTGAAACACTTAGGGCGCTCCCGCGGTCACATACCACAAACACTAAATAGCGCAAGGGAATGTGTCCCACGCGCTTAGGTGTTAAAATGATCCCCCCCCCGCTTCCCCCGGGGGGTGGGAAACCAAACGCCCGGCTCCTACTTTTAGGGGCCGCGAACCCGACACCTCGGACAAGGGGCTACAACCCCGACACCGACTCCTCGTGCCCCCCATATAGGAGGCGCAGAGATGGCTACACACGGCATTGGGACACTTTTGATTGAAACGTTGATCGGTACGGAGCTCCCGAAGAAAATAATTTTATTTATTTTATTTTATTTATTTATTTATTTATTTGCAGGCATACACCCATAGATTCTACAATACAAAATTATACAAAATTAGGAACAAGTTATATAAATATAATTATTATTTTATATTGGCTAGCTGGAATATTGACAGCCATATACAAAGAAAAGATTAGCTTCATTTATGGCTCTCAATATTCCATTGTCAGATTCATGCACACGGCTCATGAAGGAGGCCCTCGCTTTTCTTAAAACTGCATAGAAATCGTCTACTCTGTTCTCCGCGAACATACCTGACGCACTACACCTCCATGGAAGACGGAGCATGCATCGAAATGCGTTGTTGTATTGTACACGCAACGCGTTGTAAGCGCGCTGCGTGTAGTTATACCAAAGTTGGCATGTGTATAGCGACCGGCAGTACGCGTTAAACAAAGTAGTTTTTACTTGATCGGTACATTTAGCAAATCTCCGTGCAAGCATATTGCTTTTCGCAGCTATCATTCTCCTTTGTCTTTCCAGATCCTCATTATCTTTCAACTTCTCTGTTAGGATATGACCCAAATATTTAAAGCTTTTAACAACCTTTAATTTGGTGTTACACAACAATAAATCAGGTATAGGTAATGGACTATTATCATATCTGAAAACCATGATTTCCGTTTTTTTGACATTGTACTTGAGACCATGCTTTTCTGCGTACATTTCACAAATGTTCAATAATTTTTGCAGCGCCTTGACAGAGGGGCTAAGCAGCACCATATCGTCGGCGTAACTTAAGTTGTTGACAGTGACATTATCGATAGAACAGCCGACACCGGCCCTGCTTAGCTCCTCTATCAAGTCGTTAACATATAAATTGAATAGTGTAGGAGATGTTAGTCCACCTTGTCTTACTCCGGTAGTGAGAGTGTACTCATTAGACAAACTATTGCCCCACTTTACAACATTTTTTTGTCCCCCGTACCAATATTTAATAACATTAATTATTTCACTTGATATACCTGCGTTATTCATTTTATCCCATAATATTTTATAATTGACTGAATCAAATGCACGGCTCAAATCAAGAAAACAGGCATAAATATTAGTTTTTCTATTTAAATAGTAACGCACAGTCTGTTTCAACGCAAATATGGCGGTATCGGTAGAAAGATTGCTACGAAAGCCGAACTGTGCATCGTTAAGCTTTATACATCTTAAAAGTTGTGGCTGCAATAACCTTTCAAATATCTTAGATAGCACAGTTGCCAGGGATATCGGTCTATAATTAGTAATATCAGATATGTCGCCTTTTTTATTTTTAACCAGTGGTACTACTAAAGTTTTCATAAATGTATACGGTAAATATCCATGCTTTAAAAATAAGTTGTACAGTACACATAATTTTTCAACCAACTGAGGGCCTCCCAGAATAATATGATCTAATGATAAACTGTCATGCCCCGGCGACTTACCGCGCTTCATTTTTCTCAAACATTCAAATACCATGTCAGGTGTTATTACGACATTGTGATGATTCACCGCGGTCGTCGCCGGCGCAAAACAGCTGGCATCGGGCTCGTATGACTCACTCACAAAACAGGTTTTAAATTGAGTAGCAAACTCCTCCGCGATTTTTTTGGGATCTTCGATTTGATTTATTGTTAACGCGCGACTAGGTTTATAAGACAATTTATTTGTTGACTTCCAAAATTGTTTAAAATCGCCGGAGACCCTTTGCTTCGCAATTACATCCATTTTCAACTGTTCTTGGTGTTGTTGACACCACCGTAATTTATTCTTAAATGTTTTCCTAGTGTTATACATACTTAAAAAGATGGGTCCATCTGTTGGCCTACCATGAAGCGACCAGTTCTGAAAAGCATCACGTGCATGTGAATGCAGCGATTTGACGTGACTATTCCAACCGATAACTGGTTTACAGTTTTGATTTCTGATCTTTTTATACGAGTTAGCGGCTGCCCTTGTGATTGCTTGTATTATAGCATGATAATATTTGTCTATCAAATTACGACAAACGTGGTCACTACACGGCGAACCGTTACAATTAGTATTATGTGGGTCAATATCTATATAATACAGGTATTCGTCACACAATCGGCTGTACTCGGACAACTGTACCTTATTTCTATTATTAAGTGTAATTTTATTATCAACTGATTCATGAGTCACAGCCTTACGCCTAATTACATTAAAATCACATTCAATTACTAGTGGAAAGTGATCCGACCAGTTCACTTCATTCAAAACATAAACTTTACGAACGGTATCCCAACCGGCGGGAGTCGCTACACAATGATCTAGCCAACTAGTTGTTCCGTGAGCTTCACTGAGAAACGTATAAGTGTTTGAGGACTCACCCAGATAATTAATGTCAACACAGGTCCAATTCTGATCGTTACAGTACCTTATCAAGTCTGTCCCGAATGCACTGTCGATATTAGCGTTGAAATCGCCTAACACAAACACACACTCATCTTCACAGTCCTGAATTATCGAGTTTATTACACCTAAGCACTCTGTGAATAACGGCATATTTTCAGTACACTCCGTAGGCATGTATACAGACATAACGATAACGGACCTGTCCTGCAGTTGTAGACGCACGGCGACAACACGCTTGGAATCACAATCTATTGGTGTCACTTTCGGGAATAAGCTCCTTCTCCATAAAACAGCTACACCTCCGTATGGCCTCCCACGTATTGGTCCAGATGAGGTGTCCATTCCAGAAACACCGTAGTATGAAAAATCTGAGTGTATTTGACTAAGAAAGTCTAGGTCATCTGGCAACAGCCAAGTTTCTTGTAGCGATATAATATCATAGTCATTACACAGTTCATTTACGTACGTTAACGATCTTTTAATACTTTTACAGTTGAACGTCGTTATTTTTATTATACCCTCATATTTGTGATGATCCATTATGATTTTGATTTAAACGTTCTGAACACAATGCCTTCTGGCCAGAAGTCTTCTTTTAGAATAACGTCTAGGCTTTTCTTTTCAACGGCGATTTTAAACGATTTAAAATTAGTCGGATTTTTAGGTTTCAGCATTTCTACACTGAACACTGTTTGACCGTTCTCACAAATATATGTTTCAATGTCTGATTCAGTGCATTCATTTTTAAAACGTGATGCGTAAATCCATATTATATGGTCTGCTGCCTTTAACTTCTCACTTTGTTTAGTTCCTCTTCTATTTCTCACAGCATTTAGCTTGTGGGGCGTCATGCTGTTAGTCTTTACCGTCATATTCTGCTGTTCAGTAATACGAGGGCGTTTACGTTTATAGGTCACTGTTTGAAACCCATCGTTGTCTTCACGGTCATCATGAGTACGTTTCTGAGCTTCTCCATAGATTTTAGTAAAACTACTTCCCCATACGGGCATTGTCGTAGGTGTTGGGCTCGGATATCGATCGGGAATGGACTCGCATATCAGCTCGTTCTGTGATTCAGGTGGTTTTTCGGATAGCACTTCCTTTGTCGAGATGTTCACTGCCTTGGCCAGTCTCGAAGGCGTCTGCGAACGATCTCGTCTAGCGGATAATAAATTTCTAGGTACCTTGTCATTTTTGTTATTTTTCAGTAAACTAACTTCGTCATTTAATCTTGAAACGTCTTCTTGCAGTGTTTGTTTAATCGTCAATATTTCGGTCTTCATAACGGCCATAGTTTTCAAAATACTCGAAACGTCCAAATGGTCGAACGTAACGGGGGGTACTCTGCTTAAATCTTTGGCTACGTAGGTTGGCAATTTTTCGGCTTTACTTTCGCTGAGTATCTTTAATATATCGGAAATATTATTTACATGTTTCTTTTCGCCTTTGCGCACAGTTTTCTTAGCATTTGTTGCTTCACAGATTAGTGACTTCGCGACTTCAATCTCCTCTTCTGTGAACCAGGAACTGCATATTTTTATGACACTCAGGTCGTCCATCCCATCACATTTCGTAGCCATAAAAGCTAATGCTTCATTGACAATCAGGTTGCATTCGCACGGCATTTTCACATTGTACGCTTAATATATTAAGTACAAACAGCCCACAGATCGTACGACACAAGCGGTAGAGATACACACGGCGCGCGCGCTTACCGTTCGGCTGCCCGAGCGAGACTGATAATAGATAAGTATAATTATGATGATAACTACGAAAGTCTATGTATATGTATAATTTTAATTTAATATTAAATTATATGTACCTAGTTGTTATGACATGAATGATGTAACCTAAATTTGTAAAATATTACTGATTTTAAAAGAGTGTTCATGGAGTTTCTTGCTCGTTCTTCTCCATAGAAATCTACCGTTTGGAACGAGAACTCTGACAATTCAAAAGTACCTGTAAATGGTTGAATTGAAATAAATGATTTTGAGTCTGAAATATTACAATAAAATATATGTTTCCTAAACAAAGTATTTTCATTTCACTATTCTGTTCTAAAATAATAATATTCTTTGAGTATTTAAGTATGTGTATTTAATAGAGAGCTATTTATTGCTTATTTATATATTTATATTGCTTTGTAATGTTGCCAATTATACCTTTTATTCTCACTGACGCAAACTGCGTCCGTTCTGCATCAGTTTTGCGTCCAAAACTCTCAAAGTTTAGTCGAAAAAATTAAATAAAAGTAGTATTCTTTCAAAATTAAAAAAAAGGCGTATCATACTAAAAGATAGATAATAAAATTGTCTGTAAGATGGTGTAAGTTTCGTTTAATTATACCTGGTAGATTTTGTATGATTGTCAATGTTTTGTCCGCGTCAGACACAACTTCACGTATTAATTAAACTATATAATATGAATATAATTAAAAATATTCACTTACTAAGTGATTAAGAGAATGTTCTAGTTTAACATATATTTTTTTCAAATCATTTTCACTGCACATTTTGACGTGATTGTCAGTTTAAAATCTGTAAAAGTCGTATATCGTCGCCTTAAGACGTTTTTTGACTAGCGCAGTCCCTATTTGACAGGATTGAATGGGATGGTAATTCCAGGAAAGAAAAGGTTTCGGGATTCTTTTGTTTTATTTTTGCTGATAGCAAGGGTTTATTTGGGCAAACATAAGATTAAGGGTGCTATAATATAGGACTGATTTCTTTGCCATATCACATTTTAAAAACATGGCCAAAATCAAACTGGAATATTCGTTTCTGTCTCTTTACCTGGAATTCTTGTGAAATCTTCTCAAATGTGCGGTTGCCGGCGTAGAATACCGCCCTTATGTCGGGCCAGTTTATTAGTCAGTAATAAGGCCCTACCCTCGTTTAGCTATACTCTATGGTTTAGCTTTACCGTAGACGGGATAAAAGTAATGTGCAAATAAAAATTAAGCTTAAATAGGAATTATCGTTAGGAAATAAAGTGTTTTTTAGTCAATGCAATGGAAAATGCATTAGCTAGTGGGTGCTTACAAATATTATGATCTGACTATACAAGAAAGCTCATTTCTTTATTAATAAAAACATTCTGAGCGTTTCGATGGAAAAATATAGATGTAAATGTGCCTACATTGTTTTTGTCGGTGTCCCCTTGTTTCGCAGACAGAAATTTCATAGAATTTCGTTTCCCAGAAAATGTTTAACATAATATTTGGTTCTCATATTTTGATTTCGACTATTATTGTTCCAAAGACTATTTACTTCAATG
Organism: Charanyca ferruginea; assembly: GCA_947361185.1. Classification (NCBI taxonomy): domain Eukaryota; kingdom Metazoa; phylum Arthropoda; class Insecta; order Lepidoptera; family Noctuidae; genus Charanyca; species Charanyca ferruginea. The sequence continues at coordinate 46,741,575 of OX376056.1, read as the reverse complement.
AAAAATATTTCACAGAAACACAATTCAATGAATTTTTAATCACATTTTTTTGTTTAACAAACTTATCAAAAAGTAGAATTCTTTTTTAAGGAATATTGTTTGTTTGTTATATTTTTCCATGGAACTTATTTCAACGAAAATGTATAGATATAAATAGACAAACACATAAATGTTATCTTAAAACGTCAATATGTTGTGCTACCAAAGTTAATGACAGAAACGAATCGCTGCGAAACCGACTTCACGTAGTCTTGTCTGCCCTACACCTAGAGTGTAATTTAAATCTGCGTAGGCGTGGAGAGGCGAGGCGGCCCGCGAGCTGAGGACCAGGTGGTGAGCGTGAATACCATCTGCGACGATAAGCTCGCGTGGGACCGCAGGAGCCCCGCAACGCCGGAGCCGTGACAGAAACTATGCTTGCTGCATGTTGCATGCTCGCTTGCATGATGCATGCTTGCTTGCATGATGCATGCTTGCTTACATGCTGCATGCTTGCTTGCACGCTGCATGCTTGCTTGCACGCTGCATGCTTGCTTGCACGCTACATGCTTGCTTGCACGCTGCATGCTTGCTTGCACGCTGCATGCTTGCTTGCATGCTTCATACTTGCTTGTACGCTGCGTGCTTGCTTGCATGCTGCATGGTTGCTTGCACGCACGCGCAGTAAGTTTGGTTAGAACTGAGAGTCCCATTCTTGGGTATAAATTTTTTATTAAAAAAATTAAATTAAAAATTTAAAAAAACCCCCAACGCAAAACATACAAGCGATTATGTAAAAAGTCAAAAATAATACCTTTTGTTGAGCCATCAAATGTTTGTTCGTTGAAATGGCGCTATAATGTCGCGGCGGGGTACCGCTTAAGTAAGTCAGTCCTTTAATTTCATTCACTGTCTACCAGCATTTCCGACCAATTTGCTTCGATATTATCAAATTTTTGTTGCTAATCTAGTTGTGTTAATCTTGTTGCAAATCTAGTTACCATCAGTTCGCTATTTTAGCTATTTAGTTATTGCTTTAAACTTAGCGGTACCCCGCCGCGACATTATAGCGCCATTTCAACGAACAAACATATTTTGATGGCTCAACAAAAGGTATTATTTTTGACTTTTTACATAATCGCTTTTATGTTTTGCGTTGGGGGTTTTTTTAAATTTTTAATTTAATTTTTATTTTAAATTTTTTAAACGTAATTTAGTTTGGTTTTGTATAAGAGTTTAAAAAAATAATTTACAAGTTTTTAGTTCTCATTCCTCATTCCCTTGCAATATAGTATACATTATTCTACTAGTCAAGGCCTTTCATTTGATACCCATATATTGAGGGAGTTGTGAAAATAGAATGTAATTCACCATTTTGTGGTTGCGGCCATCTTGGATTTAATATTTGTCATAGTGTATAGTATTCTACTAGTCAAGCCCTTTCATTTGATACCCATATTGAGAGAGTTGTGAAAAAATATGTGATCCGCCATTTTTTGGCGGCGGCCATCTTGAACCGATTTTCATCAAACATAGCTAAGAACATTTCCGACTAATTCACCTTTCAAATAAAAAAAAAAACAAAATCAAAATCGGTTTTATCCGTTCGGGAGCTACGATGCCACAGACACACACACACACACACACACACACACAGATACGTCAAACTTATAACACCCCGTCGTTTTTGCGTCGGGGGTTAATAAAATACTGAATAAAACGAATCCAAATACGATACATCTGCTACTAGGTACTAGTGTGCTGTATAATCTGGCTGCAGCATAAGACCAAGAATTCTATAATCTTGCATAGTTTTATAGCCAACATGGGTGTTTCAATGGGTGGTCAGTGTGGTCACCTATAATTAGGGAATGCAGAACCGGTGCTGTTTTAAAGAACCGGGATTTTTGGGACCTTCTGGCTTAAGAACCGGGATTCCCGGTACTATCGATACTTTTGATACTTTAATAAGTCTTTGTAAGAGAGTTGAAAGTGTTGAAACGGAGAAAGTAAAAAAAGACGAAATGACAACAAATCAGTCTTATTTAGTATAATTTTACTGGTAATTACGCATACTATGCCAGCAACATTTTTTAACATTAAACGATTTTTATACCTAATCCTACATAATATATAACAGAAACATTTATTAAACATCTTCACTTTACCAAACAAATTAACATGACTCTTATTGCAATTCTGCATAACCAAATTATAATTTAAAACTTACGTAACATCTACAAAAAAAGGAACTATGGAGTTTTAGCGTAGCATTAATCAGTCTCAATATTTATTTATTGATAACCTTAACAAACATTTTTTAAATTTTAATCTTATATAATAATTCAGCAATAGTTTGGAACAACTTGAATCGACAAATTCTTTAAATCAACTTGACTCTAATAATACATTTAAGAAAAAATAAAATAAAAATATAACTTTAAACTTAAATATTTTTGCAAAACTTAAACATAGATATACATCCTTACATTACTATAAATAAAAATACCTAATACTATAAAACTAATACTTGCTCAGACCAATATTACATTGCTCTGATTCTTATAGTTACAATGGGGGCACTCAATAATCTAGGTTAGGTACCTGTTTATTTATTTTTTAGAGTATTTCTCTCCTGCCTATATAATGATCTTAAAAATATAAGAGCGTCCAAACTCTTATCACTTAAACGTGATCTTATTTTATTGCAAAGGTACCCAGCGGAAGAAAAAACTCTTTCTGGCTCTACACTTGTCGGTGGAATTGTTAAAAGAAAGTCGAAAGCCTGCGACAAATAACGTCCACGATCCCCTCCGTTCTCAAAAAGAGCCATTTCGATCCTCACATTCGTATTAAGATCTTCACTGTGAGTCATTCTTGTTCTTTTACAAGCAGTAGCTTTTTTAAGCTCTGCATTAAGCTCCTCTTTTTTCGATTGAGGTTCACTTTCTATGTCTTCATCTGTATCTGACGGCAATTGAGCTGTTTGAAAAAAAGAATCTCCTAAAGTACGCCTTAGCAGTTCCACTATCTTCCTGCATATTTCGTCACTACTTGGCCGAGTAAACACTGACAAATCTTCATCATGTGCGTTGGAGAAGTACATTTCAGGGTTTTGCAAATTTAAAATTTTTGCAAATAAAATTATCCTGTATCTGTTTTTCAGCATCGTCAACATTTTTGCGGCTATACTGTTATTCATGGTGGACAATTTCTTTAATGCGAATTTTACAGCTATATCTGCAGTTAATAGTGTCGCATCTCGCTGGCATAACGCTTCCAAAATTGTTCTGATAATGTCAAGTACCTCGTAAAGTTCTGTCATATTCTGCTAGTCTTCTTCTGTAAAACATATATCTGACTTCACATCAATTAGTGCCTTCACTATGCACGTTCGAAGTTTCAGAAACCGCTCCAGAGTATTTGCTGAACTGCCCCATCGCGTTTTCGAGTCACTTGTCAGTGCAAATTCTTTATTAAAATCAGCGATGACATATTTTTGTAGTATGTCGTCGTTTTTAGTTGGTGATTTCCTGAATAACGTGACAACGGTTTTTACCTTTGAAATTAGATCGTGATATGCAAACTCTCGTTCGTCGAGCGATGAATTATTTGATTCCACAACCTCCACGGCATCAGAGTCGTCGTCAGAACCGTTGTCAGAAGCGACATATTCATTGGTGCTGTTTTTCCGAGCTAATTCCGATAAAGGAACGTCGTCGTCGTCATCACTTGATTCAGCGTCAGTAAAACTGATTATCGACTCCATTGGTTCTTCAGGTATTGCATTACTTTTCTTGTAAAATACATCAACGATCGCAAGTTGAAGGGCATGGGCAATACAAGTTTGGTGGTAGGACGTCAGAAATTTCCCAAACTTAATCATCATACTGCATCCGTCTGTTGTTTGAGCTACGATATCTTTTTCTAGAGTCACTCCAAACTCTGTTAATTTCAACTTTATTTCTTCGATGCATCTTTTTGCTGATAATGAACCGTGCACTCTTATTAGTCCTAGATTTTTGAAATTTTCGGGAAAACGCTGTGAGTGCAGATTCAGGCTAATATATCTTCTGTTGCGAATGGACGTCCACTCGTCAAAAGATATAGAAAATTTATGTCCTTCTGTTAATAGTCTCTGGATTTCGCCGATCAGTTGTTGTTTTCTTTTGTCTGCTTGTTTTATTACAATATTTTGAATTGAATTTGCAGCCTTCGGCAATTTATGTCCGGATTTTCGAAACAGCATTCGCAGATCTTCAGACTCCACAAATGTTCGGAAAGGATATCCATCCATAGCTGACATTCGGGAAACCATGAGTTCCATGGAAGGATTTGCGTCAGATTCGTAGTAATCAGTTAATTTCGCTTTTTTCCTTTGGTATTATTTCAGTATTTGTCGATGTTGAAGGAGATTCGACACTTTGAGGAACTTGACTATCTGCTGTGTTCATGCTTATCTGATGCACATTTTTCAAATGCTTTTGGAGACCACTCGTACTACCTCCAGTACACTTCAAAATTCTATTACACGTTTTGCATTTCGCGTTATTTTTGTCTTTAGATCTAAGGCAATAATGCCATACTGACGTTTTATCGTTGGCTTTATTAAGGACTGCCTCAAAATCCATCGTCTGTAACAAAATATAGAGTAATTATTGAAATACAAAGTTAAACGAAAAACGTTGGTACCGACTAAATTACTTGATGTTTAATCAATAGCACAGTGCACTGTAGTTTTCAGGTAAAGTATGCAACATTAAAAAAAAAACTTATTAAAAATATCATTAGAACAGCTAATATTTTTCGTCTACAAATAAAATAAGCTTCCCAACCCCATGTAGGTTGGTAAACAAACAGCTAGTCGTACCTTAACTACTTCTTGCTTAATTAATACAGTGCATTGTAGTGTTATTGTGCCGTAAGTAACATTAAAAACAAACTGAATATGTAAAACTTCAGAACAGCAAATTTTATTAGTGTACGTATGAAATAAACTTTCCAACCAATCCCATGTCGGTTGGTGGCTTGGTGAACAATCAGCTGCTCGTATTTTATGTTCAAAATGAGGATGGAGAATGAGAATGGTGGCTACAATAACTAAATAATTATATAAAGCCGCTCATGTTTCATTAATTTTGTTTTATAAAAATAAATACTCACTTTCCAAAAGAAGTAGTCTTGTTTGAGTAGTTTTTGCAAAACACTGTACACCGAAATCCCACTAGCACAACATTCCGAAGACGCGATCACAATCTAACTAAGCGGGACGCGCGTCTACAAGATGGCCGCCACCTGCCCCTCCCGCACCTCCGCACCCTCGCGCATCATGCTCTTGTATTACAGGTAGCAACGGTGGTAGCTAGGTAGTATAGTAACAGTGCAGCGGTCGGATTTTAGGCAATAAAATTAGAAAAATTCTAAACGCGAATCTTTTACCGAAAGTACCGAAAGAACCGGGATTTGGTTTTGGAAATTCCGGTTCCTAAAACAACGCAAATTTCCGGGATTTCCCGGTACTTTCGGTTCTGGGATTTCCCGGGACTATTCACTACCTATAATAATATGTTCGAAAGCAAAGTAAACATCCGGTATGCGTCTAAGATCCCTACCGCAGCTAACAAAAGACCTGATAACTTTAAAACTGCTGAACCGATTTTGATGAAACATATCTAAGAACCATCGCTAGAGAATCTGCTTTCAAATAAAAAAAACCGCATTCAAATCGGTTCACCCGTTAAAGAGCTACAGTGCCACAGACAGGCACACAGACACACAGACACGTCAAACTTATAACACCCCTCTTTTTCGTCGGGGGTTAATAAAAAATATAAGGATAAAGAATATTTGATTTGTTATTTTATGATATCATAATTCTAACAATAAACTTTGTGAAACAATAATCAATGATTTGAAAATCTTGAAAGTAAGTATTCTGCGTATTGATTATTCTATGAAACGATATTATTAGAAAATTTGTATTTGAAACGAAATTCTATAAAACTATTAGCTATGAAACAACGTACAACCGTTTTTGTCAAATACCTTATTTCGCACTATTCAGCCAGTCTGCTGATGGCGTTGTTGTAACGCCATCCGTATACGCAGTCATTAGGTCAGAGCAAGCGGTGCATTTAATAAGGTGGGCCATACATACTTGAACCATCATGAACTAAATTCATGGTAAGTCTGTATCACGTGTGCTCGTTCCACTGTGTTTAATATGCTCCAACCAAATAGACTAAAATTAATCACACAAAGACATGTAGTTTGCTACCTACAATAGTAACAAGCATAGAATCAAAGTAAGACAGACAATTTATGTATTCTGGCTTGCGAATAATAACGGAGCAATGAGCTTAACATTAATCTAAACGAACATTGGAACACGATATACATTAGTAAGGAATAATTATTATTACTGGAATACATTAATACTTATTACCTGCTACGTGTATTGATTGTAACATGGATAGATAAGATTGGAGTGAGTTATCAGTGTCTCAAGACGAAAGTCTATGACCAGTGTGTGTTGCCAGTGTGACTGTCTGTCACGTACACTTATTTAATAAACACATTACCGCTCCTTTGCGTCGCACAGTCGGGTAATAACAAAATGTAGTATTTATTTGAAAATCACCACATGGTTTGAGCCACTCAAACCCTCATAAATTCTGTATTTTAAGAAAAACAAATAGGGACGGGTCGAAAGCAATATTTCAACAAATTCTAAGAAACGAATGGAATATTCTATTTCTAAAAAACACCACTTACAATGTTAGCGCACCATGTGCATACCATAAACGCGACCTAAGTAACACTTTAAAAGGGGTCTATAAAACAATTGAGAAAGGATGCAAAAACAAAAGGTCAGGTACTAAGGGATTTCACGAAAGTGTGGGAAGATGAACGATGGGCTGAGGACGGGGCAGTCGGTTTTAGACCACTATAGAGTGCAGACAGGGAGTTTTGAGACCGCAATCGTCGAAGGGCTGTTCGTTTTAGGCTGAGCTAGTTAAGTTAGGAGGCTACTGAAATCGAAGAGGTTAGGTCCACGTAGAGAGTAGGGAGTGAGTGTAAGGTCGTGAGAGGAAATCGGCCGAGGCGAGAAGCAAGTTTGGTAATTAAAGTTGTAGTATTTTAATCAAATCCACTCGAAGTGTTATTTGGTGAGTGTTAACCTTATTTTAATTTAATAGTTAAGTTCTACTAAATATTATTCCTTGTGTAGGTTTATTTGTATTGTAATTTATAGGTCAGTGTCAGTCAGGTGATACTGCTACGGGTTGACTAATAATTAATTATTAATCCTAGCTTTGATGCAACCACTAAATACTTTATATCATGATAGTGTTTAATAGTAGCAAAGTTCGCACAGATAATAGCATTCTGTGTAGTTGAGTAAGCGTAGCGTAGAGCAGTAGTTTTGGCGTAAGTTCTAGGTATTTTTATGACAAGGTAGTGTTTGATATTAGTGTAATCTAACCGTACATTATGTGCCTATGTCCTAATCCATACCCTGGCAGGGAATCGTCATAAGCGTTTGGTTTTAGGGAAGCGGGGAAGGCCTTCCGCTAAACTCTACCTCGACTGCTGACGATAATTGACTTTTAACTGACACTCAATTATGGAAGGCAGAACCGTACATACTCAATTCTTTTAAATCTATATAATAGTAACTTCATGTTTATATCAAATTAGGCCATAAGGCCGAACTGAGGTAAAACTAATGGTATGTTAAATATGTACCTTTTCTAATTAGACCAAATGTTTATGATGTTAACTGCTTCCAAAGAAGGTCTCGCACGGAGAACTTTGTGTTGGGTTTGTTGTACGCATGTCTCTGGGAGTGGGGGTAGGCTTCACTAAGCTCCCCTATTTAATTGGTAGTCGTCCTAAGGACGTTAGGGTCTGTGTCTCGTTAAAATCACACCCGGCTATTGGTCTAAAGCCTATTTCTGAATCGACACTATTTAGCGAGACACGTGATTTGGACGTTTAACGGCTGAAACATGCTGTGACGCGACCTCTAACTGGGGAAGATTAAAGAGATATGAAATGACGACATACCATTTCGGCGTATACCAAACACAACCGCAATTTACTCTGCTACAGACTGAGTCTACGATGCACTTGTGCTAGTTTTGTGTTAATTTGTAAGAGGGGTAGTCTGTCGTAAGGGAATAATCACATTAGTACGCGAATAGGAAAAATACTGAAATCTTGTCTTACTCGATGGCAGTTGGGCTTCGCAGTCCTCTGTCTTAGGATTGAGTAAGGCATGTCGATAGAGCCTAGGGAACGTGTTCCGCTAGAATCGTAGCAGTGTCCTTAGTGGACCTATGCGTTCAGGTCTAGCCGTGCACGTACGACGCCACGAACATATTCAAATGGTTATCCATTTGAATACGGTTGTAAGTCACTGGGGCGGGTCTTTAGTGTATTGTAAATGAGTAAATTAACGTAGTCTGGAATAACGAATTTCCAAAGCGCAAGTGTAGCGATCCTATTATCACCCCTTATATTTTATATTATACTTTTGCATACCCTCTTGTCTTGTTAACTTCATTGCATAATATGTTTATTTATATGTCCTCCCTGAGAATTCCCATACTAAACATCTTTGTGCCCCCTCCTTGTCTTGTCGGGACAAGGCAGTATAGTTTCATGGGAATTCAATTCAAATTCATAGAAACGGTGGGAGAGTGACCAAGTCTGGGACGAGCTCTACAGGATTACGCGGATTTGGTGGGGCGTATCCCTTAGCCGTACTTTAACTCTAACTAAATCACTAATATCAGCACAATTAGGAAGAACGAAATTTTTATCAGCCTAGGGTATTTTAGGAACAGTCACACCAGTGATTACATATGAGGCCGAAACGTGGTCGCTCACAATGGGCCTCATCAGAAGGCTTAAAGTCACCCAAAGGGCAATGGAGAGGGCTATGCTCGAAGTTTCCTTGCGTGATAAAATCAGAAATGAGGACATCCGTAAGAGAACCAAAGTTACCGACGTAGCTCGAAGAATTGCCAAACTTAAGTGGCAGTGGGCAGGGCATATTGCTCGCAGAACGGATGGCCGATGGGGCCGAAATGTTCTGGAGTGACGACCGCGAACCGGAAGACGGTGCGTTGGAAGGCCTCCCACTAGCTGGACCGATGACCTGGTCAAGGTTGCGGGGATCCGCTGGATGCGAGTCGCACGGGACCGGTCAATGTGGCGACACTTGGGGGAGGCCTATGTCCAGCAGTGGACGTCTTTCGGCTGAAATGATGATGAGTGATCAATGTACTTTCTTTTCGCTGTTAAATAACAAACAAGTATCCAAAGTTATTGTTATCCAAAATAATAATGTGATGCCTCTGTTTTCTGTTTTATGAATTTATAAATGTGGATGGCCAAAGAAAATATGGATGAATTTTGTGAAGAATGATATGAAAGGAAAGGGAGTCAGTGATAGTATTGCGGTTGTCAGAACGGAATGGAAGAAAAAAACATGTTCCGCCGACCTTGTTATATTTCTTTATGTGGATTTTAATTCAATTTTATTTTATACCGACTTATTTTTATTACGTAGGCAACAAATATTAACACTTAATAAATACGATAATCTTTAATGATTAAACTAAAAAAACGAATGCTTTTTTTTTATTCGTCCGCATCGCCGTCCACTGGAAATGTGTCCAAAGAGACTGGCGGTATTCAATTCTATTAAAAAACAATAATAGATCTAACTGCTCCATCCTTAGACAGAACTATAAATCATACTACATTTTTTAATGATTGTGCAGTTTTTTCTTTTTTTTTCTTTTTTTTTTATCTATTGATAGGCATACGTTTGACCACTATCTCACCTGATGGGAAGCGATGATGCGGTCTAAGATGGAGCACGCTTGCCTAGAAGTAACCTATTCAATCTTGCCTTAAAGACTCCCAGGTTGTAGCTATCAGGAAACACAGACTCAGGCAGGGAATTCCACTCCTTAGCAGTACGCACAATGAATGTATTCCCAAAACGTTTCGTGCGTGTGGGTGGGATGTCTACCATGTACCTGTGGCGCATCGCCGTACGTCTTGTGGTCCGATGATGGAACGGGCTCGGCGGAATTAAATTATGCAATTCCGTCGCACACTCCCCAAAATGCAACCGATAGAAAACCGACAGGCCAGCAACTCGGTGTCGATGCTCAAAACTTTGGAGCTTTGACTCGACGAGCCTATCATTGCCAATGATCCTCTTGGCTCGTTTCTCAATTGACTCTAGGGCATCAAGCTGGTATCTGGCAGATCCGTCCCAAAGATGAGAGCAGTACTCCATACACGATCGAACTTGCGCTTGATAAAGTTAAAGCAGCTGTTCCGGCGTGAAGTACCGTCTCACCTTTGCTAGGATCCCCAGCTTTTTGGCAGCCACTTGAGCTTTTGCCTCTATGAAAGGGCCAAAATTGAGGGTTGATGTTAACGTAACACCAAGAAGCTCAAGTCGGTCGGTTATCGGCACGGTTACACCTCGGAAAGATGGAGCTGGGTGGAATTGGCTCCTTTTAGCGGAAAAGAGACACGCTTGGGTCTTAGCAGCATTGAACTTGACCAGATTGGCGTCGCCCCATTCAGAGACAGCCTGTAAGGACAAGTTCAAGCGCTCAACCATCGCCTCCCGGAGAGACCGGATCTGCGACCCACCCAGCTCGTGCGTCGGACACGTATCTCTCAGCGACAGTGCTGTCGTCTGCATACCCAAAGGTACCGGGTTTTAGCAGATCATTAATATGCAGCAGGAACAATGTTGCCGAGAGCACCGACCCCTGAGGAACCCCGGCATTAATATCCAGCAGTCCGGACGAGCAGCCATCTATGACCACTCGGATAGACCGATCCCTCAGGAAATCTGCAATCCAATCACACAATCCAGCGGGCAGACCGAAGGAAGGAAGCTTATTAATAAGGCTATCATGCCAGACCCTGTCGAAGGCCTTTGAGATGTCAAGGGAGACTGCTAGTGCCTCTCCATGCTTCTCGATGGCCTCACTCCAGATGTGAATGGCATACGCTAGTAAATCCCCAGTTGATCGATTTCGGCGGAAGCCGTATTGTCGGTCACTGAGGATATCATTCGCTTCTAGGTATGCCAGGAGCTTACATCATACGATTCATTCATACGATTTAGCACCCGTATGGACGTCACCAAAATAGGTCTATAATTCGACGGGTCAGCCCGACTACCCTTCTTGGGCACGGGCTGCACGTTAGCTTGCTTCCAAGCCATCGGCACTTTCCCAGTCTCAAACGACAGGCGATATAAGCGCGTCAAGATCGGAGACAACTCAGGCGCACAAGTCTTCAGTACAAATGCTGGAATCCCGTCAGGGCCACTAGCCTTGTTCACGTCTAGGTTACGCAGTACCCTAAGAACGTCCTTCTGATGAATGCGTATGTTCAACATACTCGACTCGCATCCAACAGAAGAAGCAGGGGGCCTCGCGCCACCCGGATCCAGACGTGACGATTCCGCAAACATAGAGGCGAACAAGTTAGCTTTCTCCTCAGCGGAGTGGGCCAGCGACCCGTCGGGTCTCAGCAGTGGTGGTAGTGGTCTTAGTACTTAATAGCTCTAAAAAAACATGTCTTTCGTGTATTTTCAATCTACCTGTATTACACGGAACTTCTAAACATTACGCATTTATTGTCATTTAGTGTGTCATCGAAATTTTCAAGAGTAATTGTTTAACAAATTAAGAAATTTCTATACGTTCGTCAGTCACTCAGAATGATTCATTATTATGTACATACCTACCTACCTCCAAAAACTCTTTAATGTCCAAAGTTAACATCGGAAGAATAGACATCAAAGATTAGGTATAACGGAATTTGTCTCGATATTTCTCAACACTCGCAATTTGTTCAGGAGGCATAGCTAATTGTCTAAAGGAATACCGTCTCTATGGATTTCTATAAGTCTATCGGATTCTGGGTATTAAGGCTTGTATACATGCCAATAACCTTGAGCATTTGGCCCGTACTAAATTTGTGTACGAATGCGGGGATGATGTAGTCGCAGTCTTTAATCGGACGCATTTTTAATTTATTGTAATAAAAATAATACCAATTTGAATTTCATTGAGATGAAAATGGTTTCATCTCAATGATTTGGAGGTAATTTGTCTTTTTTTTTTAATTATGTGATACCAATAGAAAACTGTGACTAAACCAAATTACGTACCATTTAATGTTGATTACTAACAATTTTTTCAGATATAATTTCTCTGTAAATGCCTACAAAAAGTTACTTTATCTGCATGCTTCTTCCAAGCTTTTTTCAAAAGAGCAGCCTTAACGGAATCCTATACGACCGAGGACCATCTGATGGAAGTAGTTTTGATGTGATGTGGCTTAATTGAGTTTTAGTTTTTGAGACGAAGTATTTTTACTCAAAGTTCAGAATCTGAATGTTTTTTTTGCTGCAAGGAAAAAATCATCCACCCTAGTAGATGAGTAGTCATTGGGCACGGTATTTTTCAACCGATTTCAAAAAGAAAGAGGTTCTCAATTCGTCTGTATGTTGTTAAGCTATTGCATAGCTTTTATCGCGGGCTTTGAGCGCGGCGACCGAATCAAGAAATTCCGTAACGAAAAAAAACCTGACACACCCCACTCCGCCTACCATGTAACTCGGCCGAGCGTTCGCTTAACGTGTATGTATATGTGGGGTATATGTAGGGTAGGGGTAGGGTAGAGGGGTGTAGGGTATGGGTATGGGGGTAGGGGGGTAGGGGGAAGGCGGGTAGGGGGGTAGGGGAGTTGGGGGAAGGGGGTAGGGGAGTAGGGGGTGGGAGTGTAGGGGGCAGCGGTGGTATGGGGTAGGGGGGAGGGGGGGGGAGGGGGTGGTAGTGGGAGTGGGGGTAAGGGTGGGGGTAGGGGGTATATGTAATATGGCAATACAAAACAACAAACAAAACCAAAACCACCGACTTGCGAATTGAAAGTTATTTTTACTTTTTGAAGGCATTTGTCTTTTGGTTAAAAACATTTTTTTTTTCGCTTTTTACTGCCTACTTCTTATCATACAAATTAATAACGAAACGGTGACACCAAAAAAAATCAGTTATCCCTTAATGTTTTACCCTTAGGGGTAGAATATTTTCTTGAAATTTATATAGGAACAAATTTGAGGTATATAATATCAATTAAAAAAAGAATCATCGAAATCAGACTACACTGAAAAAACTTATGCGTGGTGAAACATTAAAAAAAAAAAAAATACAAAAAATTATCATAAAATGAAAACTAGTAGGTCAAAATATGTTAAATTTTTATGGGTCCAAATAGCAACTATTCCGCATCAAACTAAAGAAGAATAACGTAAATCGCATCATAAATCACAGCGTAATCGGTGTACATACATTAAAAAAAAAACAATCGAATTGAGGACCTCATCCCTTTTTAAGTCGTTTATAAATAGGTAATGTATTTAAAATACTAAAACCTCAGGCAACATCTGGGTTCCCCAGCCAGACCAAACTAACATAAACTCGGCTTACAATATAATTTGCTTGTTACCTTCTAACGACAAAACTTCTGCTCGTATATCAAAACATCTTGTGGTGGCACATACCTGAAAGATAAAGAAACTCAAACTCAAAATCATTTATTTCAAATAAACCATTTACAGGTACTTTTGAATTGTCAGAGTCAGTCAGTCAGAAAGTTGAAGCTAGTTGCTCGTTCCAAACAGTAGGTTTCTATGGAGAAGAACGAGCAAGAAACTCCATGAACTACACTCTTTTAAAATCAATAATATGTTACAAATTTCGGTTACATCATTCATATTGAATCTAGGGTACAATGTGAGAACAATGTAACAAGTCGTGTACGTTAAAAGAGGTTTAGATAAAAATATAATCATAATAAACAATTCAAAATAAAATTAGAATAACCGAGGCAGCTAAGAGATGACCAGTCCCAACTAACGGCGCCCGTTCACGAACATGACGCACGGATCGGCATCATTTGACTCAACCATTTTGAAGGGAACCGAATGATCAAACGCGCGCCACCGTCAGCGAGACATTCCAGTGAGCATGACATACTCCCAACCGCCAGGGCACATTCAAGTCAATGAAAGACATACCTCGTAAATGGTAGCTTTAAATAACATAGTGCTCACATGTATGTGCTTTGAAAAATTATATAATACTAACACATTGAGTTTATACAATGCAAAGATAATGTAGATCTATATCTTCAGCAGCTCCAAAAATAATTAAAAATACTAATCAATTAATCTATGAACCGTTATGGTTGTGGAGCTAGACCAGCATCCAGCCAAGCATTTTTATCAGTGATGTACTCACCCAATGAATAATATGCTCGGCTGCATAGTGTGCGTTTTATATAAGACTTAAATTTTGTCTCATTTAGTTGAACAATGTGGGGAGGTATTTTATTGTAACATTTTAAACAGTACCCCATGAAAGAAGTATCTACTTTAGCCAGTCTGAAACGATAATGAAAACGATATAATTGCCTACACCACTACTAGAATACCAGACTGTACGAATACGTGCGTGTGTGTGCGTTAATACCGCTAGGGCTGCCATCTGCCACAGCAAGCGCGCGAGACCGAGCGAGCGCGCGATACCGGCCTCAACAAAAGTGTTTTTCTCTCACAAGTAGGTACTCAATTCTTTCAAGGTTTGAAATTCGAACTTCCAAATAGGTAGGTCGATTCTTTCAAGGTTTGAAATTTAATCTTTGAAATAGGTAAGTACCTACCAATAATGCATGTGACAAGAAGTAGTTATGTAAGTAAATAAAAAGGTTCTGTATATCTTAAAATTAAATTTCAAGTTTGTTTGAATTTCCTGATTGTTTGAAAGGTACTCCTTTCAAAAATGATTGTAATGAGAAGTTGTTCAAGGAAATGAAACTATTAAGAACTAAAACAAATTTTTCTAGTTTCATGAATATAATTTTCACATCGCAGTACCTACGTCAACAGCGGCGACCGACGGCAGTATCTATCGAACTAAAAAACTGGGCAAGTGCGAGTTCGAGTCGCGCAAAGAGGTTTCTGTATAATTTTATAGTACTTAATAGAATTTACCTAGAAGACCTAGATTTTTTTTAATAATGTTCTTGTAAACTATACAGGTTATACACTAACCTAGTTAGGAGAGCAGAACTGCACCCAATTGTAATTGTAGCAAATCTGTACTTTTACCATGTATAAATTATATACCCTGCAATACTTGATAATGATCAATTTTTTTTTTATTTTTTTTTTTTTAATATTGATTTTATTATTATTATTATTATTATTATTACTATTTGTAAAGAGGTAGGTATATTTTTTTTATAAATGTAGGTCCAGGAGATTCTGAGATAAGGGGAAAGGTCTATTTCTGCTCATTTTTTATTTTTAAACTAAAAATATGAAAATTAGGTTTGTATTCTTTGTAATATTCCGCGGCTCACCTAGTGAAATAAAAATAATAAAAATATGAAGGCACAGGATCAGATATATTGAAAATAAAAGAGGTTCTTTAGCGAAATTAGAATTTATTATTTACAGAGCTTATTTAATTAATTCGACAGGAAATTACGGTCAATCAGTTCTTCATGTTTTAAGAGATAATTAACATGACACCTTATAATAATAGCAATGACATTGCATTGATTGGCATTGCTTATTTGGCATTAAGTCCGCCTTTGTACGTTTGTTCATGAAGTATAAATAAATAAATAAATAATAAATGACACCCAATAAAACAGTAACACATTAGTTCCAATAATACAGTAACACCTTAGTTCAGAAAAGGAGAGACAATGTACAGAGAAGCAGAGTAACAATAATTAAGAGCAATACAACCTGTGTACCGGGCCACGCCTGAAGACAGAATGTCCTTTTGCCGCTGTGCGGCCCCTTTTATTCGCTAGTTTTAGAAGGGGGGTAACGACGTAGCACGCTACGACGTAGCGCGCACTAACTCCGCCCCACAGCGAGGAGGTGGGAGAAGGACGTAGCGCGCTACGCCGTAGCGCACACTCAGCCACACCTCGAATGGCGTAGCGTGCTACCGGGTGGCCCGATGAACGTGTTGTTTACAATACGACGCCGACACGGCCATGCTGACGTGCGGGCGTCCTCGCACGCTCAGCTTACAATGTTACATCTAAAACACGAAAAACTGATTAAGTATCGTTCGGTCATCCTGCTATTGTTTCTGATCCGGTCTACATAGACCCTTCAGATATTTTAACACTTGGCCTAGTCAGCTATGACTCTACAAGGCTTGTTTCTTGGTCCGGTCAATTTCTGACCTTATAAGATCTGGTCCGGCATTTTTTTTTGCCCTTCAGATGTGTCCCTTCAGTTAAACTGGACCGGACTTAGCTAGTCCGAACGAGTATCGTTCCTTTAGCTTGATTCACAAATAGCTCAATTCTTTGGTTCATGTACAAGTGCTTCTGTTACAATGTTATTTGTTTCAGGGCCAATAGATTCTACTGAAACAGCACTTAAAACCAGGGTTTTTACAATTATTGTGAGAACTGGTAGATATAGTGTCACTTTTAGCAGACATGGTATCGCCATGGTATCGCCATTGACAGACATGATATCACTATTGGTAGACATAGTTTCATTGTTAATCTGTTGCTTAATCTCATGGGCAAGAACTTTTGTGTCGTTATCATTCGCCGACACGTCATCCTCATCCTAATTTTCTGCAATTTCGGAAAAGAATGACTGACCACGGGGTACTTCTCTTAAGTTTTCGTGAGAATATTTGTAGACTCTATTGTTTCCATTAATGTGTTTTAATTCGTACCTATCATTTTCCAAAATAGTGGTTACTCTAAAGGGGCCTTTGTATTTACGGTCTAGTATCGTTTGGTGTCTTTCTTCGCATTTAAAAAAGACGAAGTCACCTACTGAGAAAGGTTTTACTTTAGCTTTACCCTTGTTAAATCGATCTGTGTCATATCGGGCCAGCCTTTTCTACTAGTAGAAGTATTGGATCAAATGGCTTCGAGGTTTAACTTATCTTCAACAGGATGACTAGTAGATACTCTTGATATCCCTAATGAACTACCTTTAATACCAAACATTAATTCTAAGGGCGTGAACCCTGTTACTCTACAACGAGTACTATTGAGAGCTAATTGGATGTCGCCTACATGATCTTACCATAAGCTATCCGAATCTATTTCAGCTATAGTGAGCATACTTTTCAAGGTCCTCATGACACGCTCGACCTGACCATTGGCCCTGATGGAACCAGTGGCTATTAAATGTAAATCAAATACGATTATCTTTACAAAAATGTTTAAATTCAGCATTGTCGTATGACCTACCACGGTCTGCAATTATTGTCTTAGGAGCGCCAAACAAGTTCACTGCATTTTTAAGTAATTTAATGGCATCGGATGCATTTAGGGTTAAGGTATGCTCTAACAAGACGAATTTTGTAAAACCATCAATAATCACGGAACAATACTCCTTACGTTCTCTTTTTTCGCTGAGTTTTCCAGTTAAATCTAAATGAATTGTATGCCATAGAATGGCCAATTTAGGGATTGGATTTAAACGGACCTGCTGGGCACCCGACGGACTTTTGGAAGCCTTACAAATGATGCGCGAATCTACAAATTTTTAACTAGTTTGGACATATTTTGGTACAAATAATGATCGTATAATTAATCGAGCGTTTTTTTTTTTTTTTTCTTTTTTTTTCATAACCAAGGCGTTTTATTTCGCTGTGTACATGATTAATCATTGACCAGGTTAAAGAGTGTGGCTATATTGGTAACCATTTAGTGGTTTTATTACGTTCGATTTTACGTTAAAGTATGCCCTGCCTAATATCGTACGTGTGTGATGTTTCAGCCGGTAAGTCATTTGGACGGGATTTGGAAATAATGTCTGATATTTCAATATTTCAGAGATTTCGTCTAATTTCTCCAGAAGATATTACGGAACCCAGATATTCAATTTCTGTCTTCATATATGAACATTTTTTTTTTTAAGATCAAAGAAAATCCAGCTTTAGACAAAATATCTAGCAATCTACTTAAACGAAACAACCCCTTTTGAACGGTTTCTGATGCAGAAAGTACGTCATTCATGTAGACTAGAATCGTATCGTCATTTAGAGGTTCAGGAGAGAAATCAGCTTTTTAGCACAGTTTTATCTGAACTTTGGCCGTTCATAATGCACTCATACTTTGACAAAATTAAAAAAACAGAAACCTTGCTAATGTAATGGAGATTCTAAATTACAAACATTTTTACCAAAAACTTGTAAGGCTTCTTCAAAAACACGTATGTCCTGGCACAAGTTTTGTGAAATATTTTTCGCGCGCCTATTTTTCTGTGATGTTATCACGTTCTCACTCACTCGTTTGTTTTCGAGCTCAGCGTTGGTTGAAACAAAAAAAAATTCAATCACGCTCTCGTCGAAGTTCGTTAGATTCGCTCTTAACTTTATATTTCTACACCGGCAACCATAATTATTGGATATTATGTGTTTATATTAAGGGGAACCGATCACTTTTCCGAAATGTTTTTTTCCGAATTTCATTTTACCGAAAACTATTAACCGATGTCTTTTTTTACCCGACTACGGCAAAGCCAAAGGAGGGTTATGAGTTTGACAGGCTATGTATGTATGTATGTATGTATGTATGTATGTATGTATGTATGTATGTATGTATGTTCATCTGTACGCTCATAGCTCCTAAACTACTTATCAGAACTGAACAAATGAGGTATCGTTAGAAGCGTCTTGATCGTCCGCTGGTTATAGGCTATATGACGTATCACCGAATCCAATGTGGCGCCCTCTGGCGGACAAAAAAAACAATATTAAAAAAAAAATGAAGACAAGCATACCGTGTTTGGTATCATTGGAAAGGGGTTCACTAGTACATTTCAAATTTATATAATATTTAGTGGTGATTTGTCACAAATTATTGTAAAAAAAGGAAAGATTACCAAATAAAGTAAGATACGCATACCGTGTTTAGTATCATTGGAAAAGGGTTCACTAGTACCTATTAAATATATAATACTTAGCTGTGACTCCAAAATGGTTTAAATAAAAAAATAAAGTTTAAAAACTAAAACCCGACCACAACAAAAAGTGATCTAAAAAGTACAAAACAAGAAAATATTTCACACAGAAATCAAGACATAGGTACAAAATGGCCAAGGTAAGCCGTGGTTGCATGCCATTATATTCATGTTCATCGCACTCATATGGGATACAGGCATGCAACCACGGCTTACCTTGGCCATTTTGTACCTATGTCTTGATTTCTGTGTGAAATATTTTCTTGTTTTGTACTTTTTAGATCACTTTTTGTTGTGGTCGGGTTTTAGTTTTTAAACTTTATTTTTGCTATATGCATTATTTGACATATTTTTATATCATCGAAGTATCATGTGTCATAAGTATTATTTTACCGAACTATTTTTCGTTGATTTACAAATTAACTTTTTGCTATTGGCCGAAGCCTCTTTTGAACTTTTTCATTTGCCAAATGATTTATTTGCCATTTTTTCACCACACCGAAACAACATTTTACAGAATACTAGCGGGCCCGGCAGACGTTGTCCTGCCAGAAAATAAAAACAAGTCCTAGAACTACAACGCCACCTATCGAGTCCAATTGTGGATCTAAACCATTCACAAATCCACTGGAACACACACAAAACATTTCATCAAAATCGGTCCAGCCGTTTAGGAGGAGTTCACTTTTATACACGCACAGAAGATTTTTATATATAGGGTGACTGGTAATTAGTGTACGATACTTAAACACGTGATTGTGTTCATGATAACAAACAACTTTCCCGAAGAATTTTTTGTACTAGTTTACTTTAGGTCACCTGCGTGCGCGCGCGTAAATTTCATACGGCTGTTGTGTTATTGTGATAAAAGTGAACCAGTACAAAAAACATTTTTTCTTCGGGAAAGTTGTTTGTTATCATGAACACAATCACGTGTTTAAGTATCGTACACTAATCACCAGTCACCCTATATATGTCGGAGATGGTTTATTAATCACAATTGTGGGTGTTAACTAAATTTGTTATGATGTGTTTCTTATTGTTAATTTATGTGATTTTACTATCAATTATTGTCTATTAATTCGAAACATGATTTATTGTGTGTGCACACTGATTTGTGGTTACTTTATTTCAATAATTGTTATCGATGGTTTTATTCAAAACAATTGTTGACACGTTACTTTGAATGTAAAACGAATTACTTTATAAAATCACTATTGTTTATTCATGACAATTATTAGTGTGGTATTTGATTGCTTTATAATTAAATCTTATTAGATTTAGTACAATGTAGTGTTTTGTATCAAGTAAACGCGTGACGCACTTCCGTGCGCCATTGGATAGACTTGTATGGAGAGGTTGCAAGGTGGGGGGCATCGCCTTATAAAAGAGCGTGCACTCCGTAAGTATGGCAGTCGATCCTCGGATTCGACTCAGTAAAGAGTTCCTGCTCCCGACAATACTGTCGGTTTACCTGGTACAGCGCTGCTGTATATTCACATAGCTGTATAGGCTTGCTGCTAGCGAGCGATACACTTTGTATTTGGGTGGCTTATGCTACTGTACGAACTATAGACCTTAAGGGTTTGTTCGTTTATCATTGGGTGGCTTAGGCTGCTGTACGAACTGTAAACCTTAAGGGTTTGTTCGTTTATCATTGGGTGGCTTGGCCACTGTACGAACTGTGGGACCTTAATGGTCTGTTCGATTAACTGTATTGTTGCTGTACCTTTAACTTACTTTATTCTTGTTACTGATTACCATTTGTATTGTGTTTTCTTTACTAATAGTGTGTAATTGTTTTTACAGGTCTTGTTTATCGATAATGGGATAATGGGAACGCCTATAGTCCTGACGATGTACTATACCGCTCGGCACTCCTCCTCGATCGCACCTGACGATCCGACATATATGATTACCTGGTAGCATTATCAATATAAAATAAAATAGTGTCATAAAACATCAATAGGCTACAAAATTTTAGTGGCAGAAACGAATTGCTGCAAAACCGACTTCACGCAGTCTTGTCTGCCCATCCCCTAGAGTGTAATTTAAGCCCGCGTAGGCGCGGAGGGGTGGGGCGGCCCGCGAGCTGAGGAGCAGGCGAAACCATCTGCGACGATAAGCTCGCGTGGGGCCGCTCAGACCCCGCAGCGCCGGAGCCGTGACAGAAACAATGCTTGTGCCTGTTGCATGCCTGCTTGCATGTTTCATGCTTGTTTGCACGCTGCATGCTTGCTTGCATTCTGCATGCTTGCTTGCATGCTGCATGCAAGCAAGCAGATAGCAGAATGAAGCAGATATGAAATAGTGTGCACAAACTTTCTAGCCCATTTACCATATTTTCATTTCATCAAACTGAAATGAAAATATGGTAATTTAAACAGTGGCAAAATGAATGTTTGGAATCATAATACTTCGAACAAATGTTATTCGGCTAAGTCTAACTTCGGTAAAAAGTTTATCGACCAAATGAAACGTCGGAATAACGAAAAAAATCGAATTGATAATAGGTCAACTGATACAGTGGCAGACGTGACTTCGATGAAATAAAAAAAAACGAAACGATAATAGTTGAAAAGTTTTAGGTGCACAAGCATTGTTTCTGTCACGGCTCCGGCGTTGCGGGGCTCCGGCGGTCCCACGCGAGCTTATCGTCGCAGATGGTATTCACGCTCACCACCGCAGCTTCGGCTTGCTGGGCGGCGGCGGGCGTTAAAACCACCTGCTCCTCAGCTCACGGGCCGCCCCACCCCTCCACACCTACGCGGGCTTAAATTACACTCTAGGGGTAGGGCAGACAAGACTGTGTGAAGTCGGTTTTGCAGCGATTCGTTTCTGTCACTAAAATTTTGAAGCCTATTGATTTTTATGACACTATTTTATTTTATATTGATAATGCTACCAGGTAATCTTATATATAAAAATCTTCTGTGCGTGTGTATGAAAGTGAACTCCTCCTAAACGGCTAGACCGATTTTGATGAAATGTTTTGTGTGTGTTCCAGTGGATTTGTGAATGGTTGAGATTCACAATTGGACTTGTTTTTATTTTCAGGCAGGACAACGTCTGCCGAGCCCGCTAGTATTCTGTAAAATGTTGTTTCGGTGTGGTGAAAATATGGCAAATAAATCATTTGGCAAATGAAAAAAGTTCAAAAGAGGCTTCGGCCAATAGCAAAAAGTTAATTTGTAAATCGACTAAAAATAGTTCGGTAAAATAATACTTATGACACATGATACTTCGATGATATAATAATATGTCAAATAATGCATACAGCAAAAAATACATCGGTCAATAGTTTTCGGTAAAATGAAATTCGGAAAAAAACATTTCGGAAAAGTGATCGGTTCCCCTATTCTTCATAACGTCTCACTACTGACAGATTGTTGTACCTTGATGTGCTAGCCTATGTACTTTTCCAAGTGCTTCTCAATTTTGATCCTAACTTATACGTTAAAACATTTGAGAAACCAAAATTAGGTGTCCCCTTGTTTCGCAGACAGAAATTTCATAGAATTTCGTTTCCCAGAAAATGTTTAACATAATATTTGGTTCTCGTATTTTTATTTCGACTATTATTGTTTCAAAAACTATTTACTTCAATGAAAAATATTTCACAGAAACACAATTCAATGAATTTTTAATCACATTTTTTTGTTTAAGAAACTTATCAAAAAGTAGAATTCTTTTTAACGAATATTGTTTGTTTGTTGTATTTTTCCATGGAATTTATTTCAACGAAAATGTATAGATATAAATAGACAAAAACAAAAATGTTATCTTAAAACGTCAATATGTTGTGCTACCAAAGTTAATGACAGAAACGAATCGCTGCGAAACCGACTTCACGTAGTCTTGTCTGCCCTACCCCTAGAGTGTAATTTAAATCTGCCTAGGTGTGGAGGGGCGAGGCGGCCCGCGAGCTGAGAAGCAGGTGGTGAGCGTGAATACCATCTGCGACGATAAGCTCGCGTGGGACCGCCGGAGCCCCGCAACGCCGGAGCCGTGACAGAAACTATGCCTGCTGCATGTTGCATGCTTGCTTGCACGCTACATGCTTGCTTGCACGCTGCATGCTTGCTTGCACGCTGCATGCTTGCTTGCACGCTGCATGCTTGCTTGCATGCTGCATACTTGCTTGTACGCTGCGTGCTTGCTTGCATGCTGCATGGTTGTTTGCACGCACGCGTAGTAAGTTTGGTTAGAACTGAGAGTCCCATTCTTGGGAATAAATTTTATATTAAATAAAAAATATAAGAATTAAGAATATTTGATTTGTTATTCTATGATATGATAATTCTAACAATAAACTTCATGTGAAACAAAAATCAATGATTTGAAAATCTTGAAAGTAAGTGTTCTGCGTATTGATTATTCTATGAAACGATATTATTAGAAAAAAAATATTTGAAACGAAATTCTATAAAACTATTAGCTATGAAACAACGTACAACCGATTTTCGCCTAATAATTACTTATCTTGTAAACGGGTGGGTAATTTAAAAAACTTTAAGTTCACAGAATTTATATTTACCAAGAATGCTTGAATATGAAGTAAAACATATTTACTTCGTGAGGTAGATCATAAATTCATCTAAGTAACAAAAGTTACACTACGCCTAATAGCAGTGACTGCGCACACACATTTGTAAATCGTTTAACTCGTTAAGTATTTTTAAGCAATTTGCTGTAATAAAGCATCATGTCGCAACTTGACGACTATACCAAACATAAAATAATATTTTTACATGAGCAGAATGTTGGAATTAGAGAGATTGTGATTAATGAACGCGTAGTTGGCTATTTTACCATTACATTCACTCCTTACAAGTTACATACACGGTTCCAAAAATGTTTATTTTTGTTTTAGACAAATACGGTCAGGCTATGGCTAAGACTTTATGGAGACAATGGAAATATTCAGCGGATTCGTCCAGGAGCAAAAGCCATTAAGTATAGTCCCGTATTCGAACGCCACCGGGCTATTGTTTCAAGCCACGTTGAAAATCCATTTTTGCCCATTCGTGCAACCGCAATAAACCACAATATTTCAGTGGAAACAGTGAGAAGGCATTTACACGCTGCTGGGATAAAGAATTATAAACTGGCACAGAAAATTGCATTGACACCTGCTCATCGTGCAGAAAGGGTCCGTTTTGCCCAGGAATATTTAAATATTTAATTTTTTTGGGAAGAAAATGTTGTGATCTTCACTGATGGAAAATCATTTAAATCGGACAAAAATGGACGTAAAATCTTATGGCGGAGGAAAGGAGAACGTTACAACGAGAAGTGCTTGCTACCTTGTAGAACCAGCGGTAGATTAACCCTGGGCTACTGGGGCTGGATGTCTTCTATGGGACCTGGTGAATTGGTGGAAGTTGGTGGTAACTTTAATAGCAGTTTGTATTTGGAGATTCTGCGTGAGGTCATGCTGCCGACTGTGCGAATTGCTATCCAACGTCACATATTTATTTCATGCACGATAACTGCTCCATCCACCGTGCAGGCATTGTGCGGGAATGGTTAGCTGCTCAAGAAGGTGTGACAGTTATTAATTGGCCATCTAAAAGTCCTGATTTGAACCCTATAGAAAATCTATGGGGTCAAATGGTTTTAAATTGGGACACAACGGAAGTGCGAAACAAACACAACTTGGCTGAGGTCGTGACATCGAATTGGGAGCACATGAGAGGCAAAGATTTGTGTTGGAACATGGTGCGCGGTATGCGTAGCCGCTTACAACAAGTTATAGCAGGGGACGGTGCGCCCGACTTCTCAACCCCAGCGCAGGGCACGCCGTAATTTCGGCGGTAAGACCCGTCATGGAGGATTGGTTAGGGCGCCGACACGGCGCCCTCACGTTCCGGCTGACGCAGATACTGACCGGACATGGCTGTTTCGGGAAGTATCTGTGTCGCATAGGCCGCGAACAATCGCCCGGGTGTCACCACTGCGGAGATTGCCTGGAGGACACGGCGCAGCACACGCTGGCAGAGTGCCCAGCTTGGGCAGGGCAGCGCCGTGAACTCTCCGCAGCAGTAGGTGACCTCTCGCTCCCGAACATCGTCCTTTCGATGGTCCAGAGCGAGAGTGCGTGGGAGGCTGTTGCCTCTTTTTGCGAGCATGTCATGCACGCAAAAAAGGCGGCAGAGAGGGTGAGGGAAGCAACTGCCTCGCTTCCCTCTAGGAGAAGACGCACCGGGCGCCGGAGGGCGCTTAATGACATTCGGCCTCCATGAGTTGCCGGCCTGCGGGTGGTCGACTTAGGGGCAATCCACCCCCTTGTTTCGCAGACAGAAATTTCATAGAATTTCGTTTCCCAGAAAATGTTTAACATAATATTTGGTTCTCGTATTTTTATTTCGACTATTATTGTTTCAAAGACTATTTACATCAATGAAAAATATTTCACAGAAACACAATTCAATGAATTTTTAATCACATTTTTTTGTTTAACAAACTTATCAAAAAGTAGAATTCTTTTTTAACGAATATTGTTTGTTTGTTGTATTTTTCCATGGAATTTATTTCAACGAAAATGTATAGATATAAATAGACAAAAACAAAAATGTTATCTTAAAACGTCAATATGTTGCGCTACCAAAGTTAATGACAGAAACGAATCGCTGCGAAACCGACTTCACGTAGTCTTGTCTGCCCTACCCCTAGAGTGTAATTTAAATCTGCCTAGGTGTGGAGGGGCGAGGCGGCCCGCGAGCTGAGAAGCAGGTGGTGAGCGTGAATACCATCTGCGACGATAAGCTCGCGTGGGACCGCCGGAGCCCCGCAACGCCGGAGCCGTGACAGAAACTATGCCTGCTGCATGTTGCATGCTTGGTTGCATGATGCATGCTTGCTTACATGCTGCATGCTTGCTTGCACGCTGCATGCTTCCTTGCACGCTGCATGCTTGCTTGCACGCTACATGCTTGCTTGCTTGCACGTTGCATGCTTGCTTGCACGCTGCATGCTTGCTTGCACGCTGCATGCTTGCTTGCACGCTGCATGCTTGCTTGCACGCTGCATGCTTGCTTGCACGCTACATGCTTGCTTGCTTGCACGCTGCATGCTTGGTTGCATGATGCATGTTTGCTTACATGCTGCATGCTTGCTTGCACGCTGCATGCTTCCTTGCACGCTGCATGCTTGCTTGCACGCTACATGCTTGCTTGCTTGCACGCTGCATGCTTGCTTGCACGCTGCATGCTTGCTTGCACGCACGCGCAGTAAGTTTGGTTAGAACTGAGAGTCCCATTCTTGGGAATATATTTTATATTAAATAAAAAATATAAGGATAAAGAATATTTGATTTGTTATTCTATGATATGATAATTCTAACAATAAACTTTATGTGAAACAAAAATCAAAGATTTGAAAATCTTGAAAGTAAGTATTCTGCGTATTGATTATTCTATGAAACGATATTATTAGAATAATTTTATTTGAAACGAAATTCTATAAAACTATTAGCTATGAAACAACGTACAACCCATGTGTATTTGTATATGTATGCGAGTCTGTGTGCATATATATTTACCAGTGTGTATGTGAGTCTTGAGTTTGTCCTTGTAGAATTCCTAGTTTCGCCCAAAACTCAGCCATGACAATACTATTCATTAAGTCCGCACATGAGCAGGAGACAGCCATGCGGCGCAAGATAGAAGGTGGAACATGGTTTGCGGGGAGACACCAGACAAAGAAAAGAAAAAAAGAAAAAGCATTTATTCGCCCGCCATTACAAAAACACTAAAATACATGATTAAAAGAGAAACGACATCGACTCATCATCTGAGGATATTTATATGTGGGACAATACAGGCTGAAAATAATATTAATAAATAATAGTTTGTACAATATTCGAACTAACTCCATCAAAACATTTAAGCTTGAATGAGTAACAAACATTTAACAATCGTCACAAGCTTTCACGTTTATATTAGTAGTAAGAAGTAGAATAGGTTTAGAAAACGTAGGCGTATTTGCTAACACTAAAACCGGGCCTTTTTTCAGGTACCAGGTGCCAAAGGTACAAAAAAAACGACCTAACCTGCGTCAAACATGCGTGGCCTATTTTCATAGTTTATATATAGTTTTTATAAGCAGAGTGTCACGGTAAACACCGTTATCCTTGAAACCAGTACATTGGTTTCATTTATAGAACTTAAAATCGATGCAAAATAGTAATCTTTTTACCAAAATCTACATTTTACCTCAATAGCATGTATACATTGTAGGTATACGAGTGCCGACCGATAACCGATGGAGAAGAAAGGTTCTTGAGTGGCGACCATGAACCGGAAGACGCAGCGTTGGTAGACCTCCCACCAGATGGACCGATGACATCGTTAAGGTCGCGGGACCTTACGTGACTGCCTCGTTGGTCTCGTGGTCGCAAGCGCGACTGCTGAGCGTGGGGTCCTGGGTTCGATTCTCAGGTCGGACAAAGTGTTATTGGATTTTTCTATTAAGAATTTCTCAGTAACAGCCCGGAGTTTGGAAGTTGGCGGTGTAACACCCCCGTGGCTCGAAAAGCACGTAAAGCCGTTGCTCCTGCGCCTGATCTCTCTCCGGTCGTGTCGGATTGCCGTCCCACCGGACTATGAGAGTGAGGGAAGAGGGAGTGCACCTGTGTTTGGGCACACACTTGTGCACTATAATATCTTCTGCGTACTTGGCTGATCTCCGTTGAGATTGGTCGCCGTGACCGAAATTCGGTCGGAAGATTACATTACATTACATAATGTCGCGGGTAACCGGTGGATGCAAGCGGCAGGTTTCCGCTCGTTGTGGCGTTCTATGGGGGAGGCCTTTGATCAACAGTGGACGTCTTACGGCTGATCATGATGACGCGAGTGCAACATTCTTAAATCATCACGGAAGGGGGTGCGTGGTCCGAGTCAAGGCACAATACACATCGCCTGCCTAGCCTTTTTAACCGACTTCAAAAAGGAGGAGGTTCTCAATTCGGTTGTTTTTTTTTGTGTATTACTCTGAGATTTATGATCCGATTTACGTGAATCTTCTTTACTTTGCGGATAAGTTGCCATTTGGTCCCATAAAAATTTAACATTGTTTGGCCTAGTAGTTTTAATTTTATGAACATTTTTTTATTTTTTATATATTTATTTTTATGTTTGACCACGCATAACTTTTTTCAGTGTTGTCCGATTTCGATGATTCTTTTTTTAATTGATAGTGTATACTTCAAGTTTGGTCTCATATAAATTTCAAGAGAATATTCCTCCCCCAAGGGTTGAAAATTAAGGGAAGACAGATCTTTTTTGGTGTCGCCGTTTCGTAATTAATTTCTATGATGAGAAGTAGACACTAAAAAGCGAAACAAAAATTTTTCAACAAAAAAGACAACCGCCTTCAAAAAGTTTAAAATTATTTCCAATTCGCAAGTCGGTGGCAATACAAAACAACAAGCAAAAGCAAATCTTGCGAATTGAAAGTTATTTTTTACTTTTTGAAAGCGGTTGTCTTCTCAACTAAGTTGCGGTCGGCTTCCAGTCTAACCAGATGCAGCTGAATACCAGTGTTTGACATGGAGCGACTGCCTATCAGACCTCCACAACCCAGTTACTGGGTAACATATTGATACCTCTTAGTAGTGTAGTAGTATGACGGGCTGGTGTCCGTAACTCCACGCCTCAGCGCGTGTTTTGCGTATTTACCTCTTAGTAAGACTTGTTGTCAAACTATCTGGCTTCTGACTACCCATAACTACTGCCAAAGATCTACGAATGACAGCCGGGACCAACGGCTTTTTATTTATTGGAACGTAGTTCCTTATCGCGCGTTGCGAAAGGGGGCTAGACGGAAAAAATGTAACGACACTTTTTGCTGTAGTTGTAAGCCGTGCGGCGTGCGCGTGTTTCTCTGTCTGTCTCTCTCTCTCTCTCTCTCATAGAAAGCAAGCCAGTTATTAATTGTAAATAATAATAACAAACAACAACAACAACAGTTGTTTGTTGTGTTGTTGTTTGTTGTAGTTGTAGTTGTTGTGTTGTTGTTGTGTTTGTTGTTGTGTTGTTGTTGTTGTGTTGTGTTGTTGTGTTAATTATGTCAGTGCGGCAGGCAAGTTGCAAAAAAAACCGAAATGATTTGAACAGATTTATTGACTGATTTATTACAATTAATTATCGATATAAAAATGGTGACAATTGTTCGATGTGGGAATCAAAAGTGAGGTAAATTCTTGAATTGGATGCCGCCGTCCGGTCGGCGTCGCGCGTCACGTCGAGCAGATTCAGCGTTTTCACGGTCGTTGCCCGGCTGATGCAATGTAATATGTAGAACGGAGTTATTTCCAATAGTTTGCGAATTCCATGGATGGTTGGTACTTAACATCTCCCTCCCAAAGATCAGCGACTATTAGAAGATTGGTTCGAGAATAGCGCTGATAATCTTGGTTAAGCTGCAGCGGTATGATTGTTGATCTCGACGTAGACTTCGCCGCGTTCCGTCTCGACATCTGTTTGTTCTAATGTTGCTTTCAGTAAACGCCGTCTTATACATTTGTATAGTGCGAACGCGATGCCCAGTGCACTTGCACTTAATAGTACAAGGTATAGCGGTGTGATAGTGTAGTACACGCTATAAATATCGGATTTATTCAGAGTCAGTGGCGTTTCCATAGATATCTCTTTCGTAGCGACATGGAGGCTGCGAAGATCTGCCGAGTTGAGTGTTAGTATTTTGGCCTCGGTATCGTGGCTGGCAACGTTGCTGAATGGAATGTTTATAATCTTCAGTGCTTGTCCTCTTAGCCGGTCGTCTTTGTTTGCTAGGATCAGATCCGGAGTTTGCACCTCACAGCCTTTTGGAATAGTAATGAGATAACTTCCCTGTATTGTGTTGTATTGAGTCCCGGTGCAGGATAGCCGAACCTTCGTAGATGTAGAAAAAACTTGCTACGTAGTGTCGATCGTCGAGTGCTTCCATCGCTTCATTTCTTAATTTGGCTATGGTGTACTGGCAGGACTTGTCGATTTGCTGCGTAGTTATCAGATGGTGAATGCAGTCGCCTTGACTCCTGTAGTGTTGATTTATCATGTCCTCGCTGATATAGTATTGGCTGGACTTCGGGCATTCTGCCTCTATGTACATAAAATCTTTGTCGTGAATTGCTTAGAAGGGATAGGAAGGTATTAGAACTCTGTTATCTTTATTGAGAACTACGGATAATTTATAAAGGTCATAGGTATATGGAAGGACAATCGGGAGCTTAAATACCAATACCAAATTTTGGCTATTATAATAGTAACCTAATTTAACTATATCAAAGTATTCCCTAAAACTAATATTCAGTACATGTTCTCTGCCATAGAGAGCATTTAACTGTTCTAACATCCTACTAAACATATCTAATTTAAACATACGAAAATGTGCGCTCTTAGCGCGTATAAAAGCTAATAAGTTTTCTTACCTAAACAATTCATCAGATAATGATTCTATATTATCTGCTAACATTATTATATATTGAGCCAGATGGGCATACTTAACTATGTCTTTTTCCTGTCGTAAGTCGCTGATCATGATCTCATCTACGGCTATCTTAATTTTGTTCTGATTATGTATCAATGTTTCAAGGATATTCGAATTTTGAGACATCCAATGCTTATTTAGACTAACGCAATTGTTTAATTCCGTAACCATTTTATTCTCATTTTCCTGCAATGTTTTAATTACGCTATTATAGCGAATAGCGTCCGTGTAATCTAGGTTTCCGGAGATGCTTTTTATAACTGAACCTAATCCATCAATTAGACCTCTCTTAGCTCGATTAGGCTGAAACAATTCTAACTGGTCGGTTAGCTGCGCGACTTTATTGTAGAGATATTCGATATGCGGTTTATATAAAGATAGTGTTTTATTGTGGAACCGAGGTGAAATATCATCTAACTGTTTTCTTATTAAATCTATGTTACTATGAATAGTATCTAAGTTAACCGGTTGAATGAATGAGTGGTAGTGGGAAATAACTTTTGTTTTTCCTAGCATGAAAGGTAAGATGCCTGGTCCATTGTCCAGACTATTCAGCGTTATTTCCTCCGCTTGTGCCAGGCTCAGGATCAGAAGGGCAATCCTGTAACAAGCGGTTGCTATTAGGAACCCGTTTCAGACGGGACTTAGCGACGGGTCCGCGTTTCTTTTTAGTGTAGATATGGATCGGTAGGTCAGCTAGTACTGTATCGCGCGTAAACCTAGGGGCTAATTTTTGACGACTAGCGGTCGGGTTCCGTACAAAGATTTGTTGATCTGGCAAATATTCCTGTTCGGGCTCCCGATCTTTATTTATATTTTCGGTAATCCGTGTTCGGTCGTGCAGGGAGGACTCATTAATCATCTCAAACACTTTTTGCATTTTACTACGATGTTCCTGACTGTATAACTGTAATATGTTCTCTGTGAAATTTATATCTGATGGATCGCGGGGATCTAAATGGCCGGTGATTAAATCTAAGGGCCTACACTTGGTGAAGCTATGAATGGAACTGTTGTAACCTAGAATTGCATATGGCATCAGATTTATAGCAGATTCTCCACGGTGCGGAAGTTTTAAAATACGTAAATGTTCCAAAACTGTAGAGTGTAACCTTTCCACCATGCCGTTTTCGTTTGGTGTGCATGCTAAAATTTTGTGATGTTGAATTTTATGCATTTTAATAAACTCCAAAAATAGTTGATTGGTAAATTCTAGACCTCTGTCAGTGACAACGGTTATGAGACGGTTAGAGCTTGTATGATGCTGACTGCTGTTGAATCTCTTAGGTGATAGGCTTGAGCATATTTTGAAAATGCATCAATGATTGTAAGATATTTCTGCGTTTCGACGCTTAATAAATCAAGATGTACTATTTCGAATGGTCTAGTTGGAGGTGGCACAATATGAAACCTTTGTTTTATGGGATTTCTGTCATACTTGGCCTGACCACACACGTTACACTCATTTATGTACTTCGTTATATGCTCCTTCATTTTAGGCCAGTAATATTTGCTGGATAATGACAGGTAACACTCATTAATGCCACGATGGTTGGTTTTACCCTCGTGGTAATTGCGAATTATATCCTGTTGTTTTAAGAAGTCTTTAATATTGTCTAACTCTACTTTAGTTAAAATTAAATCCATTGATGAACTTTTGAATTTACTCTGAATAATGGGAATAATTTGGTACATGGCCAGTGGGGGATTAATGAGAATACCAGTCTTTACCTTGGGGTTAACATACTCTTTTACAGCGTTTACCACATCTTCTTCGAGATTACTTTTAGAAATCTGAATGTGTGTCCTAAGGTGTGACTCAAACGGTTTTGAAACGGAAGGGCGACTTTTCACATCGTCAACCAATGTAAAGACGATCTGCTTGTGGTACTTGTTAAGTGGGAAATCCGTTATGGGGACTTCTAATATCGGATTTTCAGCGTCAGTATGAATTGTATCGGTCCTTGAGTTATTTAATAGTGAGGATGGTTTTTCAGTAGGGTTGGCTGTAAGGGAACTAGTCTCCTCGTTATGTAGTTCAATACGGGATAATGCGTCAGCGTTAGTGTTGCATTTTCCTTGCTTGTAAACCACTGAAAAATCATATTCACTTTATTTCAGGCACCATCGAGTAAGGCGCGAGCTGGGTTCTTTGATGTTCATTACCCATTGGAGAGGCCTATGGTCCGTAACAATTTTAAATTTCCTACCAAAAAGGTAAGGCCTAAAGTATTTGGTAGCCCAGACGATCGCAAGAAGTTCCTTCTGGATGGTGCTGTAATTGATTTCGCTACTGTTCAGTGTCCTAGAGGCATAAGCAATCGGTTTATCTGTGCCTATAGTACCCTGAGATAAAACAGCTCCTATGGCTAAATTTGATGCATCAGTTGTTAAGATAAATTCTTTTGTAAAATCCGGATATTTTAGAATAGGATCATTAACTAAGAGTGTCTTACACTTCTCAGAGCAATTAATATAATCTTGGTTTAGCGTGATTTTTGAACCTTTTTTCAAACACTGCGTCATAGGTTTTGTTATTTTTGCAAAGTCGGGTATGAATTTTCTATAGTATCCGAGAAGACCTAAAAATCGTTTAATCTCGGTAGGGGTTTTCGGGAGTGGATAATTCTTTATTGGGGATATTTTGTCAGGGTTCGGCTTAATACCATCTTTACTAATAACATGGCCCAGGTAGGCTGTTTCTAGCTTGAGGAATTCGGACTTGTCCATTTGAATTTTAAAGTTGGACTCACGTAACCTATTAAAGACTTTTTCTAAATTTACCATATGTTCTTGTAATGACGTAGAAAATACGATGACGTCATCTAAGTACACTAGGCATATTGTGTTCTGTAGGTCTTTGAGAACATTGTCCATTACCCGCTGAAAAGTGGATGGACTATTTTTCAGACCCATGGGCATTCTTAAAAATTCAAAATGGCCATGTTCTGCGGTGAATGCTGTCTTTGGAATGTCCGCAGGGTTCATTTGTACCTGATAGAAGCCACTTGCTAAGTCTAGGGTTGTAAAATAATGGCAGTTGCCTAATTTGTCCAAAATATCTGCAATATTTGGTATGGGGTACTTATCATCCAAAGTTTTATCATTTAACTTCCGAAAATCCACTACTAATCGCCATTTAGTCTTGCCTGAAGCGTCCGCCTTTTTAGGGACGACCCATATAGGTGAGCTCCACGCAGACTCTGATGGTCAAATAATACCTTGATCCAGCATATTATTAATCTGATCTTGTACCTCCTGTCTATGTACAAAAGGATACCGGTAACTTTTAGTGTATATAGGGATCTCGTCACTAGTTTTAATTGAGTGTTTTATTTTATTAGTAAAAGTTAAGTTTTCTCCCTCTAAATAGAATACGTCTGCGTAACGCGCACATAATAGCTCTAGATTAGCTCGCTCCTCTTTATTTAGGTGATCGGTACGCAAAAGCGATAGCACTTCCTTTACGCGTCGGGGCGCCTGTTCGGTGCGCGTGCACTCAGTATTATAAAGCTGCGCACACACCGGGCGGTCCATGGAGAAAATAACATCGCTACGATTCGGATTACGAACTTCTAATATACCTCTCTGGTTTTTTACAGTAGTTAAACATTCGCTAATGTGGCAGTTAGAAATGATTTGTTCCGGAATGATAGCCTCTCCGTCTTGAACATTAATTGGTAACTTAACTAATTTCGAAGAACCGGCGGGTATAATATCTTCGTATAAATTTGCATTTCGCGAATCGTAAACTTGTATAGGATTCAACGCATGTTTTGTAACTAACGACTTTGTCTTAAAATCAATGGAAGCTTCCCACTTATCTAATAAATCTGACCCTATTAATCCGTCGAAGTAGTCGTGAAAGTTATATACAAAGAGTGTAATGCAATCCTTATCGTTTAATTCTGAGAAACAAGGTAAAGTTATTGAATAGTTGCTACGTGTCACTGCGTGTACATTACAAACTTCAAAGGGGTCATAATTTAATTGTATGTTATTAAAATAAGTTTCAACTGCATGGGGACTAATGAAAGATTGGTTAGCACCAGTGTCTATGAGAAGCTTTAGTGGAGGGTCTCGAATTTTAAGTAAGGAAGTTGGCGTTGTGTTTGAAGGTTAACCTCTATTTTGGTTTGTCTAACTTCTGAGCATTCTGAAAATCCTCCTTAACAGTAACTGACTTAATTGATTCATCATTTACCGTATCGTTAGGTATTTCAGACTGCTGCTGACAAGTTTGATCGTAACCGGCGTAATAATATCCATCATAATATTCGTTAGGGTCGTAATACGAGTAGAAATCGGTAACGTAATCTCCGTAATCGTAATAATTGGAACAATCATTGAAATTAATTTCTTTACTCCTGAAATAATTGCTAGCCGGGGGATTACCAGACTAAGCCCAGTCATGTCCCTTAAATGCGCTACTAGGTGGTAAAAGTCTCGGCACAAAATGACTGACACCACTCATAGGTCTAGGCTGTTGAAAATTGTTTTGAGGCGCAGGCGCAAATTTAGGTGCGTTATTCTGATCATAATTAAGAACAGGGGCGCGGAACATTTGTTGTGTGCGTGATGGACCAGGTTGATACTGATTCATGAAATTAGGTCGCCATTGCATGGGTACCTGTGGCATCATAGGCTGACCATATGGACCCCTAGAAGGTCCGGGCATATTAAAAACGAAAGGTTTAGGTTGTGGCATGTTAAAATTTTGTCCGGGTTTAGGTGGCGTGATTTGTAGGGTCGATTTTTTGTCTGAAATTTGGTTACTACGCTGCTGCAAGTATACTACGTTTTGCTCCTCGTGAACGAACTCTAATGCTTTTTCGATACTTTCGGGCCGCATACACCTAATCCGTGAACCCAGTGGGTCCTTGAGACCACGTACGAATGCCTGTAAAGTCAACTTCTTATAGAGGTCCCTTTTTGCCTCGACAGTAGTTAGCACATTCTCGTGTAGAGATACATAGGTCATTAATGTGCTGAACAGGTTCTGACATTTTTCATAAAACTCCTGAGGGCTGTCGGACCCTTGTGACAATAAGGCCAAGTCATTATATAATGCCGTCTCATCTCGTTGGTCTGAGAAGTTATTTACAAGAGATTTGCGTATACCAGACCAATTTGATGGGATACCATTTGAATTGATCAATCGCGCCGCTTGGCCAGTTACTTTATTTAGTAAACCGTTAATAAGAGCAATCTCTGAAAGTCTATTAAGTAGGCGGACTCTGCCTGGTAACAAATTCATCCACCAACTGGTCACATAACTGTATGAACCTGGTTAACACATTAACATTACCGTCAAACTCGGGCACCAATCGAAGGGCCTTAAAAATGCTATCTAAGTCTGCCATCTTACACTCTAAACTCTACTATCTAAACTATCACTAGCACTTAGATTGATATCTCTATTTGAATCTTGAGCACAAAATCTACTACCTCTCTGCCTACCCTCTAGCCTAACGCTCCGCGATTCTCTTGGATGGAAAATCTTGGAAAAATTATAAGTACAGGAAACTTAAAGGTTAGGGTGAGCAATCCACTAAAAAGATTTTAATGTACTCACATGAGCTGCATTTTAGCCTTCTTGCTGTATCGATGTCTGGATACCCTTGCTGCTGGTCACGACGTGTAGATTCGGATTCTCGAACGGGCTTGATAACCTCCAGGAGAGCTTGTAGAAACTCTGTGATCCTCGAGAATCCTACCGACTGCGCCAATTATGTCAGTGCGGCAGGCAAGTTGCAAAAAAAACCGAAATGATTTGAACAGATTTATTGACTGATTTTTTTTTTTTTTTTTTTAAATCTTTATTTATTTAGGAACTTTTTATCTATACGACATGTCAGTTCCATCAAACCCTTAACTAATTATACATCTTATAAGCTATTCATACATCTCTAGAAACTAAACTATAACTCATTTTAGCTACGTCGGACCCAGGAGTAGCTAAAATACTATGAAATAAACCTACATCTAATTTATTTCGCTTGAACTGCCTAAAAATAGCCTCTCTCTTATCATTGTTCTGACCACACTCCATCAAAAAATGATGGACATCTTCAATCACCTGACATACTTCGCAATTAGGAGAATCAGTCTTTCGCATTAGATATCCAAATTTTGCTGATGGATAGTGACCAGTGCGGAGTCTATGTGCTGTTACAACGGAATGTCTACTCATTTTAATATTATCGAACCATGGTATTCGAGGAGGCTGACATTGGATTGTCTTGCACCATATACCTTTTTCTTGGGATGTTCTATCAAAGTACTCCTTCCACATCATATATATTTCTTTTTTAACCATAATTAGAGTTTCTGTAAAATGGGGTGTATTATTTATTAAATCTCCGTTTATACCTGCCAATTTCGCTAATCTGTCAGCCTCCTCGTTACCATGTAAACCTATATGGGACGGAATCCATTGCAATCTCAAAATGAAACCAGACTCTTGAAAAATTAAAATTTTTCTAAGGATATTGTAGGCTATCGATACACCTCTGTAACCAGAGGCGCATCGAGCCAAGTGTTGTATAGCACTTTTGCTATCAGTGAAAATGACAACATTTTCATATTTGACATTAATTAAGCGAAGCGCATAACTGATAGCCTTCGAGATCGCAATTAGCTCCAACGTCATGATCGATACATTACACGCTACCTTGTACATATGTCTACAGTCTTTGACGGGATCATAAAAGGCTGCTCCTTTATCATTAACGCACTTCGAGCCATCTGTATAAATTCTGAGATAGTTACTATAACCTTCATTTAATTCTTGAATTACTATGGATTTAATATTATTGATTTCGTAACGTGACTTGGGGCACGTTATTCCTTTTAATTGAGGTTCAAGTACACTATCGACATCTATATATGATAACCAAACCTTTAAACTAAACATTTGTAATGGAAAAGATGTGTGAATATTGACGGCCTTCATTTTATCATGAATTAACATAAGTAACGGCTTCTTTTTGCGTAACCAATACCGATTTGATTGAAGTCTGCTTAAGTCAGATAGTAATGAGGTAGTAACGTTATCCCATGACCTAGTCTTTAAACAGAATTTGTGGGCGAGGTATTGCCTCCTTAGAAATAAAGGGACTATACATAGTTCACTCTCCATGGTGTAGATCGGGGTACTTTTAATAAATCCACCGATAACTCTCAAGCATTGATTCTGAACCTTGTCCAGTTTGTACAGGTGCGTATTCGCACTATTATCATATAAGAATGAACCATAATCTATCCTAGACCGAATTACAGCTATATATATTCTACGTAAATGTTTGGGGTGCACTCCCCAACCAGGTCCCGCTAAAACTTTTAATAAATTAATAAACTTATATGCTTTTTCCACTTTTTCATTTATATGTTTACTCCAAAGAAGTGATTTGTCCAACCATATACCTAAATATTTAATACAGTTAGTTGATGGAATATTATGATCGCCAACTTTAAGGTTGACTTCTTGTCTCTTATGACCTCTGGTGAAAGCACAGAATTTAGATTTTGTGGGAGACAAATTTAGGCCTAAGCTTTCTAAAATGTTAACCGTAATGTCTAGAGCATTTTGTATATTTATTTCACTTGTTTTAATATTTTTATTACTAGTATAAAACACAAAATCGTCTGCATACTGACATATAGAAATATTTGTTATATTATTACAAATTTTATGTGACACAATATTAAATAACAAGGGAGATAATGGGTCTCCTTGTGCAAGTCCTTTATCTGTCCACCTACATATCTCCGCCCCATCTCCGATACCTCTAATAATTAGGTGACGTTCAGATAGAAAAAGCCATAAGTATTGGCAGATTAGTTTACCAAATTTAAGTTGGTCCAGAGTATTTACCAGGCTATTGATGGATACATTATTGTATGCATTTTCTAAATCCAAAAAACACGCCAGAGTAGTACAATTTTTTGTATAACCCAACTGAATGGTTGTTACCAACCTAACCAAGCTGTCTGAACATGACTGTCCTCTTCTAAATCCGGTTGTATATGGTGACAAAATCTGTTTACTTTCAACAAACCATTCCATTCTCTTACCAATCATAACGTGAAATATTTTACAAATACAAGAGATAAGTGAAATCGGTCTAAGTTTTTGGTCGCTGTATTGCTGGCTGTTTGATTTAGGAATAGGTACTATTATTATGTTACGCCACTGCTTGGGAATATAGCCCCTTCTAAAAATTATGTTATATAAATTGAGTAAAAGAATCTTGCCAACTTTAGGCATATTACTAATTAAAGAGTAGGCAATGCCATCCTCTCCCGGGGCTGTATTTTTCTTTTTTAAACTATTGTTCAGTTCTTGTAAGGTAAAGTTAGACTCCAGCAATTGGTTGTCAGATAAGAAACAATGTTGAAGATTAAAGACACTATCCGGAGCAAGGGAACATAATAGGTCTCGTTTTTGTTTTTCGGAAGGATTAAATTTTGCCTGATGAACTCCCTTGACCCATCTCATTTTTTTCCACATATCTGAAGCTGAAGTTACTTCATCAATACTATTACAAAACTTTTTCCACTGGCATTGTGTAGCTTCCTTTATTATGTTTTCGGCTTCATTGATTTTATCTTCTAACATTTGCAGGTTGTAAGGAGAAGGATTTCGTCTGAACGTTTTTAATGCTAATCTGCGAAGGGCAACTGCTTTAGATAAGGATGTATTCCAATAGTTTTTCGGTTTAAATTTACGTTGTGGACTTGTACATATTTTATTAACAGGTATATTTTCGTCAGCAGATTTATTAATTGAGTCTATAAAGTAATCATACATCCTTTGAATGCTGTCATTATTTAAATTGCTATTCTGGATGTCGATATTTGCAAATGTACTTAAAAGTTCAACAAGAGAATTACGATATGAATCCCAGTCTGCATTTTTATAATTTCTTTTCTTAACAAACTGTAAACTATTTTTAAAATTAATAGAAAGTTTTATGATAAGATGATCGCTTCCTAAATTTTCTTTTGTCACTTGCCAGTTAAACCTCAAGGCTACATCTGTGGACGCGAATGACACATCGGGGAATGTTTGTTGAAGAGTACCATTAACCAGTTTAATTCTTGTAGCATCCCCATTATTTAGTGAAATCAAACCATGCTCTAAAGCTGCGTCCATCATATGTAATCCTCGTGTATCATTCTTATATGACCAATTTGTGTGGTGGCCATTAAAATCTCCTGCTATAAGTGACTTTCTGTTAAATGACGAGAATAAATTATTCCAATCTGATTGGTTAGTTTGAACTGATGAGGGGCAGTAGACAGAGATCACATTCTCTAAAGATTTACAATTTTGAATTTTAATATGTAATAATTCGATGCCTTGATTACTTATATGTACGGAACATGGTTGAGCATCAATGGACCTGTGTATTATAACCGCTACTCCTCCATAAGAATCTGCCCTATCATGTCTAAATACATTATAATCACTTAACCTAACAATAATATCTGGGTCCAACCAAGTCTCGCTAATTATGGCAATGTGAATTTTTTCAACATTTAAAAAGGCTTCAAACGCTACTAATTTCGGTTTCAAACTTTGTGAATTCCATTGTACTATGTTAATATTAAAATCTCTTATACCTTTATCCATCACTAGACCATATTTGACTGAAGTTTAAATTATCACCTTCGCTGAAAAAATCTCTCAAAAACATATTCACTTCTTGCAAACATAATTTACACACTTCGGCAACTTTTCTTTCAATTTTTTCAGGAGAAAATACAATTCTGATCAGTTTACTCATTAATTTCTTAAATTCGAATTTATATCTTATATCTCTTCTATTTTCTTTATTTAATCCACTTCCAATATCCTCCTGTGCATCAGTCAATTCTTCTTCAAATTCCATTGGATGATTTTGCCAAATTTCTTCCTCTTTATTATTATCTCTTTTCTTATGCTTTCTATTCCCCGATATTTCATTTTGAGCTGTTGTTTTCTTTTTTCCTTCTTGTTTTTTTAAGTTTGCGCGTTCTGTAGGCTTCTCTTCGGTAGTGACTATACTTTCAGACTGCAACGGCTTAGAGCTGCTAGAAGCTACACTGCTATAAGTTGGTAGTCTAATTATTTCAACATTTTCATCTTGTATGTTACTGGCTGAGGGTGTAGTGGTTTCCAAAGTCGATGTTTCCTTGCTTCGTAAATAATTCTGTAAAGCTTTTCTGTAAGTTATGTTTTCTTGGCTCATAATAGCTCTTATCTTCCGTTCCTTAACAAATGTGGGGCAAATTTTGTCCATTGCCATGTGAGGTCCTTTACAATTGATGCATTTATACTGTACCACATCACAGTTGTCGTGGTTATTTCCACATTTCGGGCAAAAAAGTTTTTGTGTGGGGCAAAAATTTTTAGTGTGCCCAAACTTCCAGCAACCCGAGCATTGGGTGACAGGGAAGACAAAGGGCAGAACCTTAAATCTACATTCATATGCGTAGACATATGTAGGCAAATGTGAACTTTTAAAACCTACTCTTATAGTTTCACTATCAATCCATTTTCCCTCTAAATTAATTCTTCTTAACCTTTTTATAGACACTATTTCTTCGGAAGATTTTATTACGTCTTTTATTTCCTTATCCAGCTCAATATCTACACCCCTAATCATTCCGTAACATATGTTATTTTCACTTGTTAAATACAATCTGCACCCCATCTCTACGAATTTCTGACAGTTTATTAATTCTTCTGCTTCAATCTTCTCTTTAAATTGCAACAAAACTTTGTAAGGACTTCTATATTTAATTTGCAGAACATTTTTAATATTATTTTCTCTCAATAGTTTCGCTAAGGCCATTTGCTTGGGTAATATCGTAAGTGAAACCATACTCACTTCATATACCGGGTCAATATTTTCGACAAACCCGCGCCCTCTAAAATTATCTTGACTGATTGGTTGTATATCCATAGAATCGCTTCTGATTAACCGTTTTGGTCTTCTTCTCACCACTGTAATAAAGCCGTCTTCGCTGCTTTCATCACTTCTTTCCCGGTTTCTCTTCTCAACACCTCTGTAATTATTTATCTCACCCGTTGTCACTTCCATATTATCACCTTGCAATATCTTCTGTACTTCTTGATCAGAGACCTTTATGACTTCTGTACTACTTTTGTCACTAACGATCGATAAATTGTCATCTTCATTATTACTATTTTCATTCATCGTAACATTGAAAAATGGTAGGTAGATGCAAAAAACTCCTAACCAATTTACCGTACGTAGAATAGACGCGTGCGCTCGAGACGCGATCTCGCGCGCAACTGATTGACTGATTTATTACAATTAATTATCGATATAAAAATGGCGACAATTGTTCGATGTGGGAATCAAAAGTGAGGTAAATTCTTGAATTGGATGCCGCCGTCCGGTCGGCGTCGCGCGTCACGTCGAGCAGATTCAGCGTTTTCACGGTCGTTGCCCGGCTGATGCAATGTAATATGTAGAACGGAGTTATTTCCAATAGTTTGCGAATTCCATGGATGGTTGGTACTTAACATGTTGTGTTGTTGTGTTGTTGTTGTTTGTTGTTGTTGTGTTGTTGTTGTTGTAAATTGTTGTCGAAGGAAAGTTCATTCCATCCGGGTGTCCCTTTACACCTCTCAAGTTTTTATTATTTATTTATCCAGTTTCGGACAAAAATACAATTCATTTTGTTAGTAAAAAAAAAACCTTATACTAATGGTCGTACTTCAAAACAAAACACAAATCAATACCGGCAATAATCAATCAATACATATGTCCAATTAAGTGTCCGAAACAGGTCAGGAGATCAGGTACTTAGTTGACCATACTCTCTACAAAATGCCTCAGAACAGGAGAGTAAGGACTCTCCGCTACTGATGGCAGGGTACGTCAGGGTACTATTGTTACTGACCCGCGTTCGATGCATCAGTGAAGCAACTTTCTTGCGTATTTACGTGCTTCTCGAGGCACGGAGGGAACTCGCTATGAAATGGATGATCACCCATCCACAGACGTAGCTGAACCTTTGACCAATCGATCTGTACGGCTTTACTTAGCCACGTGCTCGTCCAATCAAGGCACAGTAGACAATTAGGTACTCATAACCTATGATACAACTTTCTCTTCCTACTTTTCCTGGCTTAGAACAGGCAAAAATAGTTTACCCCGCACCCTGTATTCTCAAATTGTAGGTATGCTAAAATTATATGGGTCCTGGCAGCAGTGAGAGCTTACCATTAGGTACACGGATTAAACAACAAAGAAAATAAATAAAGGTAGAATTTTGCTTTTAGGTTTTATAAACTTAATCTCTCAGGCTGAAGTACTACAGTACAGAACAGAATCAAAGAACGTAAAAAAAGGATTATAACGAGCCTAAATGTTGTGAATGTATTTTCTGTGATCTGTTCACATACGCATGGAAGACGATCTTGTCAATATGGTTGAAGTATTTTGAGATGAGCGTGTGAATATCCTGTAATATCTTAAACGAATGTAATTATCTACGTATTATAATCTGTCATTGTGCCAAAAATCGTGACGGCCAAGAGCTTCGACCAATACCTGAGGACGCTCTCGTTGGGCAAGGGTACATGGTTTACTCAGATAGCTGTGGTATTCTTGGACACAGGTGCGTTTATTTTTTTTATACTTTTTAAATGATTTTATTTTTTTAAATCTAAAAAGAAAATGAATAAGTGAGAACAGTAACTATAATTTATTCTCTCGTCACAACATTGAACAACTATTTCCACCTTTATGAGAGACTGATGGTGCCGGAAATGGGTTAAAAACCTGAGTCACCAGGACTTATTTAGAAATAAGTAAAATAAATAAATAAGTTCACTGTTACTTTATTAAGGGGGTACCGAGCAAAATCATTCAAAACAGTCGTCACTGTTA
This sequence comes from Charanyca ferruginea, assembly GCA_947361185.1. Taxonomy (NCBI): domain Eukaryota; kingdom Metazoa; phylum Arthropoda; class Insecta; order Lepidoptera; family Noctuidae; genus Charanyca; species Charanyca ferruginea. The sequence continues at coordinate 46,698,114 of OX376056.1, read as the reverse complement.
AAGTGATATAATCAATACTTTTACCATAAATGCCATAAAAAATATGTAATGAATACCACAGTGAATGTGTTAACTTAAAAAAAATAAGAATACTGTTTAATTTAATAAACAAAAATACGTAAAGTTGTACAAAAATCTTTAAAAAAATCTCGTATTTAGTTGAGTTTTGTTAGTAAACTGTATTTTTTTTTCACAAACTTGAATTCATATTAATCTTTAACATTCATACTACAATTTGTAGTTTTTACATTTTCAAAATGTCGCTTAGTTATTTTATTATTAATTTTTCGCGCTGTTTTGAATCATACGCAACGTATGTATGTATGATTCAAAACAGCGCGTCAATTAAAACAAAAATTAATAATAAAATAACTAAGCGACATTTCGAAAATGTAAAAACTACAAATTGTAGTATGAATGTTAAAGATTAATATGAATTCAAGTTTGTGAAAAAAAAATACAGTTTACTAACAAAACTCAACTAAATACGAGATTTTTTTAAAGATTTTTGTACAAATTTACGTATTTTTGTTTATTAAATTAAACAGTATTCTTATTTTTTGCCAACGATAATCGGTTAACACATTCACTGTGGTATTCATTACATATTTTTTATGGCAATTATGGTAAAAGTATTGATTATATCACTTTAACAGTGACGACTGTTTTGAATGATTTTGCTCGGTACCCCCTTAATATTAAATTACAATTTTAGTTATATCAAATGTTAAAAATCGAAATAATAATAAATTATGTTCAATACCAAGAAAAAGGCAGCTCAAAGCTCAATAAATAAGTTAATTCTTCAACTTCCAGTTTTCTTTAAGGGGGCACCGAGCTTCTGGCGCTAATCGATTTTAGGTATTCTATGCGCTCCGTGTAAGTGAGCGCAAGGCACACATTCACGCGCCGCGCGCCGCCGCCGCACGCGACACTCCGTGCGTCGATCAACTAGCGAGGGTGCTACAGTATTTACGAATTATAATGCTGGCACTTCACATGGCGTATTTGGGCAAATATTCGCCTTATTTGGATAATACAAAATCGACTATATTTCAATGAGAATAGGGTACATTTTGTATTATTCAAATAAGGCGAATATTTGCACAAATACGTCATGTAAAGTGCCGGCATAACACCAATCACGATTTCAAATATCTACTTTTATTAAAAAAATATTCAAACATTTAAATACTAGTTTAATAATTACTATTTATCTTACTACTTATTAATTTAATAATTTACTGTGGGTAAGTAAGTAGGCACCTATCCTAGGTACTTTCTAGGTAAGTACCCATATAGTTATCGAATAATACTTACCTAATTACATTTTATGATAGTATAGGTATATTCTAAGTACAATAGAAACTCTAAAAAGTGAACTCAATAATGTAAAATAATAGAACAGCTAAGTAAATAGGGTGAACATCTCAGTAGTCGACCCTTTATTTTCAAATTCAAAAATATTTATTCTTCAATGTAAATTCAATACTTTTTGAATGTCAAACCAGAACCTAAAAAAAAAAATACATAGATGACGTAGGTATTAATTTCTTCACCAAAAATGATGACGTAGGTATTAGTTTCTTAATTTTTGGAGGATTGGCGCAATTAGTGTAGGTAGGGTGTGTAGGCTCAGACCAATTAAAAGTATAGACGGAACATAGCGCTCTTAAAAGTGTGGCAAGTAATATGAAGACGATTCGGTGATATTATTATGAAGATGGCCGCTCGGTCACAGTAATCTTTTCTGTGGCTCGGTAGTCTGCCGCGCCGCGAGTGATTGAGAGCGCATGACGTAGTTTTGGTAAAATGAAAATTGCGAAATTATGCCGTCGCGTGTCAGTCATAAACCGCTGCAAAAAAAAACACGTTTTCTAAATAAGTATAAAGGGATTACTTTTCACAAGTAGGTAACGGATTTTCTGCATAGTTGAAACAAAATCGCAAAAGTAAGTATTTAAATATTTCTTTTATTTAAAAAAAAACATTGCTCCACTTTAGGAGTTACTTCTGTGTCGTTTACAAACATATAAACTCACATACACAAACAGCCAGACCCGGAACAACTATCTGTAGGCCATACAAATATTTGTTCAGTGCGGGAATCGTATCCACGACACGCAGCGCAGCAGTCGATCGCTCAACCACTGCGCCAACCGTGTCGTCGAAAAATATATCATTAGGTACACTTACGGTGTGCGTTTCGACCGCGCGGCCACGGCGATATTTCGAAAAAAGAACTATTCCAAGATTATGTACAATTTTGTAAAAGCTGATTCCCAAAACCATAAAGAATCATGCCCACTTTCCATACATTGATTGACCTGTCACTTGATTCTTTTTACAGGTCGCGTCTACTCACAACTAGTGTTGTATTAAAACAATTATTGTTTATAATAACACAATATCTTATCATCTTTTTATTTAGAGGCCAGGGAAAAATGCTATTATGCAAATAAGTTTTTGAGGTTAAACAGAAAATGCATCGCAGACGTCTGAAATTCATTGTAAAATCTAGATTTGAATTTGTCAAAATTTGAAAAAATACATCAAAATGTCCTAGGTTTATATTTTCGGACCTGTAAGACTAAAACCCCATGGCCGCGCCATTGAAACGGTGGAAAACACGTTATCGCCCATATCTCGCTGAAAAAGCCTCGCAGAGGTCTGGTTTTTTGTAAAACCTAGATTTGAATTTGTCGAAAATGGAACTAAGTTTTGATTATCTATCGAAAAAAGTAAGTGTTAGCGAGATCTTTTTCTGTAAACAACACCAACATGGGGTTTTTGTCTTGCAGCTCCTAAACCTAGGATTTTTATCTGGATTTTAATTTGTTTTTTACAAATTCAATCTGTTATTTACCTGAATTTCAGGTCTCTGCTACGCTTAGTTTTAAAGATCTCCGTGGCCGCTCGGTTCTCCGCGTTTCAATGGCTCGGCCACGTTCAAACCCTTATAACTTTTTAATTAACTTTAATTAGCTTGATATTTGAATTAGCTTTTACAAAATTTTACATAATCTTGGAATAGTTTTTTTTTCGAAATATCGCCGTGGCCGCGCGGTCGAAACGCACACCACTTACAAAGTCACAGTATTATTATTGTCTTCAAAATGGTCTGTTTCTCTTTCTATACTAGCCGGCAGTGAAATGCCAACAACTGGTACATTTACCCTATAATTAGAAAAATGATACAGAGAACGATTCAATTTAGCGAATTTGCCCACCTGTGGTGTATTGTTGAAATATCGTAAATAGTACTTAGTTATATTGTTAGTACGTAGGTACAGACACCAGCCCATCAAGCCGTAAATAATTGTCAAATTTTCCTAATATAATATGATATGAATATGAACCTTATTCTTTTGTAATAAAGTTCAAAATCTATTAAAGAAATTTGACAGATTGTTGTGGCTTGATGTGCTCAGTGCTGACCTCAGTACCTAACCGAGTACTTAGGTACGAAACAACAGGAGTATTCTCTTTGAGTTCAAAATTCTCAGCCTGTAGACGTCTTGCTCTAGAAAGATACATTTTGGCTAGTGATCGATGATTTTGGCTGAGCGATTGACTGCTGCGCAGCGTGTTGCGGGTTCGATTCCCGCCCAGGGTAAATATTTGTGTGATGGTCATTTGTGTTTTCCTTGTGTTTGGGTGTTGTTTATCTATATATGTATGCTTTTAAAAAAATATTTGTGTATGTATATCAGCTGTCTGACACCCATACTACAGGGTCTCTCTCAGGTTTGGGGTCAGATGGCCATGTGTGAAATGACCCCACATATTATTATATTATATTATTATTTTTAAATTGTTTTTAATACATCCCATTAAAAAAATAACGTACCACCCTGTAACGCAATCAGATACGAGTTTTACTTACTTTATTTTTTCATTGTAAGCGAATAGAATTCTGTTTTCGCCAACCAATTCTTTTCTTTGTTTACTTTGTTCTTCATTTAAAATAAATTGAATTAACATAAAATTCTTCGTTATATTTTTAAAACCGTGCGTAAGCGTAAGCGACACAAGCTCCCCGTCTGATGGCCGAAGCAAGATGTGACGTAGGGGTTACGTGGAGGAAATAAAAGAAAACCCAACGTAACCGGTCAACATAAAAAATATATTATAGAAAAGGAGTGGGTAGGTTTACGGTCACTAATTCCCTTTCAACCTCCCCTGGGAGTTGCACTGTACTCTCCTGGCTCAGCCTTGGGCACGACGATCACAGCGGTGTGCCAAGCTGGAGACGCCAGGTGTGGTGACGGTCGGCAGGTGGTGTTGCCAGACCCGAAGTGAGCTCGACGCGGCCACGCGGGATAAATAGGGACCCGGGGGCGCGGAGCTGTTGTCCGGCGGTGTAGACGAGCGGTGGTGCGGCACCCAACGTTGGGATGCACTTGATGTCCGCGGATTAATAAAAATCCAGGTGTTTGGCCGGAACTTTGGACCCTGGAATGCAACGTCCAGCGTGTCACAAGATGGCCGAAGGTCATCTCCGCTGATTGTGACACCAAAGCGTAAGCAAAGCGAGATGTACTAGTGCGCTAATGAAGGTGTGTGTGGTTGTCACAATCAGTACGGAGTTTACAATGAGCAATGGATGACTTGACTTTAACAAAGAAACAAGGCATGATTTGCAGATTCGAACCGCGTGGTAAATAGGTACCTACGTGTAACAAAATGCACTGAGCTAGGAGCAAATAGGTTGCATCTGCATTAGAAATAACGCGTAAGGCGTATTAAGCTGCAATAAGAAGAAACTAAACGATTACATAGGTGCACGCCCTAACATAACCTATAAGGTAGGAACACGAAATGTAAAATATAGTTAGCTGTTCAACACTTACCCAATATGGGGTTATGAATTCACTGAGTTTAATACTTTAGACTATTATTAGTCAATTTAAACTGGCAAATAAAATGAAAATGGTGAATACGACAATGGGTAGCAGGTGTACCTCTGTCTATCTTTGCCGATGCCGGAATTCGAAAAAAGGACTGTCATGTCCTTCGTCGTGGCTTAAGGCGATGATATACGACTTTTACAGATTTTAAACTGACAATCACGTCAAAATGTGCAGTGTAAATGATTTGAAAAAAATATATGTTAAACTAGAACATTCTCTTAATCACTTAGTAAGTGAATATTTTTAATTATATTCATATTATATAGTTTAATTAATACGTGAAGTTGTGTGCGCCTTTTTTTAATTTTGAAAGAAAAGGCGTATACTAAAAGATAGATAATAAAATTGTCTGTAAGATGGTGTAAGTTTCGTTTAATTATACCTGGTAGATTTTGTGTGATTGTCAATGTTTTGTCCGCGTCAGACACAACTTCACGAGTTAATTAAACTATTTAATATGAACTTAATCAAAAATATTCACTTTCAATATGATTAAGAGGATGTTCTAGTTTAACATATATTTTTTTCAAATCATTTACACTGCACATTTTGACGTGATTGTCAGTTTAAAATCTGTAAAAGTCGTATTTCGTCGCCTTAAATACGGTAATTAGCATAGATAACATTCCTCATTTCACACGTTCGGATACAACAATTAGGCGGACTTCACTAGTACTATAGCTAATAGTAACTTAAGACGACTCTAAATAATAATAATCTGTTGTGTGATTTGACATTTATTTGTTATGGTGAGGTTAATTGTTGATATTTGGTTGTGATTTTAATTGTTTTCAGGTGAAGTAACGATACAACGTTACAAAGACTAAAGCGGACAGAGGGAAGCGTGGCGGCTCTAGTTAGAATGGGTAGAACACGAGTTAATTTAGGTATTTCCTTCGTATTATTAAAACAAATACACATTTTGAAAAAGTAAAACATATATGCGATAGAGAACATGTAGTTTTGTTATTATTTAAAAACAGATGACCTTTCGTGAAGTATTTACGACGTAGTAAGGGTTTATTTTGTTATTAAGAGATTACTTTGGATTTTTTTTCTATGAAGAAAACTTCAAGTGATCGTGTTTCTAACGCCTATGAAGTATAGAGTGAATCCTCTAATATCTTATATATGAATTGCATGACAAAAGGATAAGTAATAACGATGTAACAAGGAATCAAACGAACGCAATTATTTAGCAATTACGTATCATTCCTTCGATACCCCCTTAATATTTACCTTTCCGAAAACCCCATTACAAGATCACATTTTGCCAAGACATCTTAAAAGTATCAAAAAGCCAGATAGAACCGTCGCAATTTCTAAACCAAATTGCGTTGCTGAATATTTTAATGACACGGGACCCTCAAATGGAGTAGTTTTATGCTCCAAAGCTTTTCATACCACAAGTACGGGTGCGCCAAAGTTCACCTAAATTTTCAACTCCGATAATTGGAAATCCGAAAATGTTCATCCTAGCATTTTTCATCCTAACAATCACAATTCCTAACTACTCTGTCTCTAATGTTCATAATCCGAAGCATTCAACTTCATAATGTCAGTAGCAATAAACATCTATTATACTTTTATTTGTTTTCCTATATTTTCTCAACATAACCATCTTTTACACTATTATTCAAAGTCATATCTTTTTTGTTTAGATTTCTTTTTATTCATAATAATCAGTACTATAGACATTAATTTTGCGTAACTTTATTTTCACATAACATGTAGTGTCCCCTTGTTTCGCAGACAGCAATTTCATAGAATTTCGTTTTCCAGAAAATGTTTCATATCATATTTGGTTCTTGTAATTTTATTTCGACTATTATTGTTTCAAAGACTATTTACTTCAATGAAACATATTTCACAGAAACACAATTCAATGAATTTTTATTAACATTTTTTTGTTTAACAAACTTATCAAACTAGAATTATTTTTTAACGAATATTGTTTGTTCAGTGTATTTTTCCATGGAATTTATTTCAAGGAAAATATATATAAATAGACAATAACTAAAATATTGTCTTAAAAAGAGAATATGTTGTGCTACAAAAGTTAATGACAGAAACGAATCGCTGCGAAACCGACTCCTCGTAGTCTTGTCTGCCCTACGCCTAGAGTGTAATTTAAATCCGCGTAGGCGCGGAGGGGCGAGGCGGCCCGCGAGCTGAGGAGCAGGTGGTTTTAACGCCCGCCCAGCAAGCCGAAGCTGCGGTGGTGAGCGTGAATACCATCTGCGACGATAAGCTCGCGTGGGACCACCGGAGCCCCGCAACGCCGGAGCCGTGACAGAAATCATGCCTGCTGCATGTTGCATGCTCGCTTGCATGTTGCATGCTTGCTTGCATGATGCATGCTTGTTTGCACGTTGCATGCTGCATGCTTGCTTGCATGCTGCATACTTGCTTGCACGCTGCATGCTTGCTTGCTTGCATGCTGCATGGTTGCTTGCGCGCTGCATGCTTGCTTGTATGCTGCGTGCTTGCTTGTATGCTGCATGCTTGCTTGCCTGCTGCATGCTTGCTTGCACGCACGCGCAGTAGGTTTGAACTTAGCAATAGACACAACTCAGTACGTTATGTAAAGCATACCCCCAAATAATAATCATACCCTCAAATTAAAACTATAAATATCTTCTTCTACCCACTTATATTTTTTATTACACTTGGTAAATATTTCTTTCCGAGTAGGTATGAGTGAAAATATTATGGTAATTATGTTTAGGGACAGAAGCGTTATGATAAAAAACAGTAGGAGTTTAAATATATTTACATTAATGATATTATTAATAACAATTTTCGGAAACATGAGTGTTATGAACATCGCCGGTAGCACTACAAATAGTATGAATAAAAACTTTAGGATGAAAAATTTTAGGAAGAGTGATCATTCGGATTACAAATCCTTAGGAAGTACAATTTCGGGTAAAGAACTTTAGGTGAGCCAATATGGACCCCACAAGTACATTTAAAATATAAAAGTTCACATTAAAACCATTAAATGTCGAGTTTTGCGTTCACATATTAATTTGTTTGCCTCTCGTGTTTCTGTCCTGTATGCGGTGGAAGCAAATTATTAGAGATGCGCTGAATAGTGGTTTCACCGAATAACCGAATACCGAATAGTATTCGGTTCAATCTTTACCGAACCGGATATTCGGCCGAATTATTCGGTTTACCATTTCATTGCACTCCCGCGTAAACAGGTTCAAACGCGCTCGCTGCCTGTCGCTGCTGGCTAGTTGCGAGCGAGCCGTATAGGTCAAGAAATAAATATGTGGACTTAAGACGTTAAAATAAATGTTGATTTCAAGTTTGATTGCTTTCATTCAGGTATTAGCTTTTTAACACATTCTTCACAAGTTTTATTTAACTTATAATAAACATATCTTACATAAGAAGCTTGTCTTTCAGTTCTATTCCATGTCATGTAGCCAGGAAAATAGAAATACTCAAACCGAATATATTAGGCACTAAAACCGAATAATTCGGCCGAATACAAATAGTGGCAAAAATGCCGAATACGCCGAATACCGAATACCAAACGAATATTCGGCGCATCTCTACAAATTATGTATCTTTTAACTGAAATGCTGTGGTGATGCCTCTGGTCTGGATTTAATAGTTTTAATGGATATTATTGAGGGTTTTATATTTCTGTTAATATTGCGCTAATGGATCATTTAATTGTGTGTCACATGAAATCTGTGTTAATATTTTGTTGGCCGAATTGATTGTTTTCTCATCATATAAAATGGTTAACCAATTTATTCACTAAAGTGTTTTATCGATGCCTATCCATAAGCAATAAAACAATAATACTGGCCTATTATTTTGTCAGAGCAGGGCCTCTACTCCATACAGAGAAAGCACGATCATTGATCTCCACGCATGCTTAGGGCTGATTGACCATTTAGAATTTTATTGTAACTCCAAGTTTCCCCGTGATGTTTTCTTTTCCGATATCAGTGTTGTCCAAGGTAAACTAAGAAGTAAGTACAGACGCCAGGAAATCAAACTACCCCCATATATTAAAAAAAAAAAAAAATGTTTCATGTACTTTTTCAGATTGATTACAAAAGAATATGGTTCATGTTCAATTGGGAAAATTTGTCAGCTTGGAATAGGTTGATGTGCTGGCCTCTGTACATGTGAATTTCGAGTTATATTGGTACTTGCTCGATATAGAACCCCGTCATCACTGTGCTATCACAACATTCATCAGGCGCTGTCAGTAGAGATTGGTCAGCTCTTATCTGCCATGGACTTTATTTTGCTTCTTTTTTATGTTTTGTATTGCTAAATTACCTTCATAGTTTTCACATATAGAAGCAACAAGAATCATACAGCTGAACTGTGTACTTTGTAAAAAAAATGATTTAAGAGAGTGTCCGTGGAGTTTCTTGCTCGTTCTTCTCTATAGAGACCTAGCTACGTTTTGGAACGAGCAACTAGCTTCAACTCTGACTAACTGATCGACTCCTTGACAATTCAAAAGTGCCTGTAAATGGTTTAATTGAAATAAATGCTTTGACTTTGACATTTTACTGATATAAAATTGACTCAAACGTATGCATAAACTTGAACAGATTGAATGGCAGCCTAGTTTTTATTGCATCCTTTTATTACTACGGAAGCATATCTCTATGTCAGGAAAACACGTGTTTTATGAAGACATACACTCGTTTCCGGAACAGTTTTCAGTTTTATGTCGATTTTGAACTATAAACTTTTTGAAATATTTTTCAATAATAAAGACACCGGTGCTTTTATTGCAGTTGGGAATTATAGAAATGATAAAATGCATAATATGCAAGTTTAGCATAATAGGACAAGTCTAGAAGACTATTGAACAAGACTTTTGAAAATATAAAAAAAAAACAAGTGGAAGTGACGCAGCTATCCCACGAGTGTCAAAATTACGCGGAAAATATGTTAAATGGGTGATATCTTACAGAATTGCACTGCTGTCTTAAAAAAGGTGCCCTCTGCAATTGTTTCTAGGTCAATTTCACATAAGACTAAAAGAAAGATAAAATGAATTTAATTTAATTACACAGTATTTAGTTAGCCCGTGGTTTGACGTTAAGCATATCAAATGAAAATAACAATACTAAAGACCAAAATAGCTATCAAATACTTCTCCAGAGAAATAGGGTATCTGAAGTACTATTCATAAAATTTTATTGAAAACATATTTTATTTAAATTTGTAAAATCTAAGTACTTAAAATATCGCTTCGCTAAGTACATAATTACATTTACTAGTATACTTAAATAAAATGCCTTTTACTAGTAGAATCACGAGACGTTCGCCTATTAAAAAGAAAAGAATTGCGTTTTCTGATTAAATTCACTGCTTGTTCTTTTACAAGCATTCCCCAGGGCAGTTAAGCTTCAATGCAGCCAGTAACTAAGAAGATAAGATTGCCGTGAAATTATAAGATAGTAGAAGGAAAAAATAGTAAAAACAAAAAAAAGATTTTTCCTTCAAAAAAAACTTTTTATACACGATACTCCTTGGTAAGACAGGAAGGGTCTTGGGAAGACCGACTTTCTGGCTTCTGACTACCCATAACGACTGCCAAAGATCTACAAATGACAGCCGGGACCAACGGCTTTACTTGCTTTCCGAGGCACGGAGGGAACTCGGTATGAAAGGGATGGTCACCCATCCACAGACCGACCGTGGTTAGCGTAGCTTAACCTTTGACCAATCGATCTGTACGGCTTTAACTTAGCCATGAGCTCCTTCAAACATACATCACTACATATTAGAAAACAAAGCCCCTTCCGTCTGTCCCTATGTATGCTTTAGATCTTTAAAACAACGCAACAGATTTGATGCGGGTTTTTTAATAGATAGTGATTCAAGAGGAAGGTTTTAGTATTATTTAGCAAGCGGGCGAAGCCGCGGGCATCAGCTAGTTAATTATAAGTCCAGATGATTTTCCTTCACGTGACCAGAGGGCTGGAGTTTTCTTGGGTTACAGAATTAACATTGTATAACGTAATGCAGCTAGCCTTTTGGACACTTGTCCTATTGAGAGCGATGCGGACTAGTTTTCTGATGCCATATGAGCCCTGCACTGCACGTAATATTTTTTTAACATTTATAAGTTCAGTTCAGTTCACAACTAACCGCGAATAGCACCACCCAATTTCCATCCGAGGGTGTCGTAGAAAGCGACAGAGGGATATTGACCAGAGGATGGGCAGCAGCGTCCTTCTGAGTATCATAACACCTACTGCGATCGCCAACAGGCATTGGCCAAGCATGGCGATTACAGCTCCTCTTGGGGACCTTTTCAACCTATAAACGCCCACCGTTTAAAGGTTGACGTGATGGTAATGATGATAATGATGATAATGGAAACAAATAGCCATATTAAACAAACTACCTTTAGGCCATACAAGTATTTTTAATTACATGCCTAAAGCTGTTTACCTATTCCACACGTGTGATAAAGGTACTGTAGTACTACAATATACCCAGTTCTACACTCCTTGACAATTTAAAAGTGCCTGTAAATGGTTTAATTGATATAAATGCTTTGACTTTGTTTGAGAGATAAGGGTAATAAGGTATCTGTATAAGTATTCTATTTTTTTTCTTTAAAAAAAAAACGTTGCCCCTCACTAGGAAATCCTCCTGTGTCGTTGATGCGTTTACAAACATATAAACCCACATACACAAACAGCCAGACCCGGAACAACTATTTGTAGGCCATACAAATATTTGTTCCGTGCGGGAATCGAACCCGCGACACGCAGCGCAGCAGTCGATCGCTCAACCACTGCGCCAACCGTGTCGTCAAAGTATGTACATATCTACCAGGATTTTTTTGGTGTCAAAGCATAATCTTTGTTATTTATTTTGTTTCTTTAAAAGAAAATCAGTGCAACGCGTTGCAAATGGGAATAGGCATGTTTTATACATTTAAGTGTGATTGGGATTTAGTTTGATGTCAATATACCGATGTTTTTTCTAGAATTTTGACTACAAAAGTAGCGTAACAAAATCGGCTACATTTTTTAACAAAAATAAATGTATTCAATTTTAATAGAAATGAAACACAATCCACCTTTTCAGATTTGAATACATTATTGTATACTGTAAAAAAAAACTAAATCGAGCAAAAAGATGCGTCACAACAAAATAAATCTTATTTACTCTAACCCACAAAATGGGCCGATATCAACAAATCTTTATAAGGATTCTGTTGAAATTGCAAATAGATTAGAAGGCCTAGAATAGAGTTGAACCGAAATTACACACACGTATATCAAATAGTGCATGAAATTGGACCCAAATATAATCAAGAAGGGAGATTCATAATGTATGAGGTTATCTTTTTCTACAGCGTGTATAAAAAATCATTTTTTTTACACGTGAAGTTCAACAATTCAACTAGGTGTAATATAAAATGACTAATTACTAGCTTTTGCCCGCGACTTCGTCCGCGTGAATGTCGATTATCGTGGATGCAGACGAAGTCACGGATTAAAAAGTAGCCTATGTCCTTCCCCAGAGTTCAAGCTATTTTCATGCCAAATTTCATTAAAATCGGTTCAGTCGTTTCATCGTGAAAGCGTTACTTTCACATTTATAATATTAGTATGCATGGATATATAAAAATCTTCTGTGTGTGTATGAAAGTGAACTCCTCCTAAATGGATCTACCGACTTTGATGAAATTTTTTGTGTACCTATGTTCCAATGAATTCGAGAATGGTTGAGATTCGCAATTGGACCCGGTAGGTGGCACTGTAGTTGGGTCCTAGGACTGTTTTGTTTTCAGGGCAGGCGAACGTCTGCCAGGCCCGCTAGTAGTAAAATATAGCCTTCAGTAATCAGGAACAACATAGCTTCTACTTATGGTAATTTTCAGAATAAGACCAGGGGTGTGATTCTGTAAGACCTCATTTTAAACTTCGAATCTGAATCCGCTGTGAGTTTCATGATTGGCATTCTAAAAATTCGGTTGATAATTCAAATGTACACTAGCGCCACCCTTGCGAGCGTGTCAGCGAGTTGACCTAAATTAACAGGGAGATTTTGATAGATAAAGTATGAGATGACGTAAGAAGTGGCATTCTGTAAGATAATTTCCCCGTCACTTCGACGCTCACTTCGCACTCGAACCCGATTCAAAGTGCCAAATATATTAAGGTCATTTTGAACCTTATGCGAAGTGAGAGTGAATAGCGATATATGAGTTGTTGTTTGAATTTTACAGAATCGACCTACAGTAGTTTCGGAGATTAGATCGATCAAGCAAAAATAACCATTCAGTAATATGAATATTAGTTTAGATTGGAGATTTTTTGCTTGATAAAGATCTTATCCATAAAAATCTACCTACGTTTAGGAACGAGAACCTAGCTTCGACTTTCCGACTAACTAACCAAATCTTTAACAATTCAAAAGTAGGTACCTGAAAATGGTTTACTTAAAATAAATGGTCTGACATTGACATTCATTAATTATTTTATAAATAATCCTTTGTAAACAAATGTTATTCACATACATTTGCTTCACACGAAAGTAATAGTGGACCATATCGCATCTAATTCCTGCTTATCGCTGCACGCGGCAACGCGGAGTGCCTGTGGAAAAAGGACATTTGCAATAATTTCGCGCACCGCTACGACGTAGCTGACTAAAGTCAAGTGACGTGCCATCGATACGATCGCTACATTCAACTTAAAAGCTACCTGCAGTGCAATACGACTGATTTTTAATCATCTAAACTTCGTGATGTCGGTAACACGATCACCGCCAAACTCTCCGGCGCGCTTGGCAACAACTACTAACCTAATGCAAGTGAAGTCCGACTCAGACATTCCACAGTTATCATTATCGAGTAGCCCGTATGATAATGCTAATATAACTTCACGTAGCAAACGCCCACGTTCGGAATCGTCACCCAAAAACAGTGAACTCCAGGACTTCAAACAAGAGATACGCCAGCTTCTTACTACTTGGAAAAAGGAACAAGAGGAATATATTACAAAAATAGCAAATGAGCAAAGCACCAAACTGTCATCTCTTATGTCCGAAATAGCTGAGCTAAAATTGCAAAACAGTTCATTGCATATCATTCCTAGAAATTGATAAGACTGTCACATTCATTAGTAAACAATACGACGATATGTTAAAACAAGTCGAGTCATCGCAAAAAGAAAAAAAGGCTTACAGAGACAGTATACAACACCTAGAAACAAAATTACAGGATCTTCAGCAACTATCGCGGTCATCCATCATAGAGATCCGTAACGTGCCCCCTAAAGAGAAAGAATCCTCAGCCGATCTCACCACCATAGTTAATAAACTAGGCACCACGATTCACATGCCCATCGATAAAACTCTTGTACGTGACATTTACTGCCTGCCAGGTAAGCCTGGCGCGGTCAGACCAATAGTTGTTGAATTTACCAATGTGGAAACAAAAAACCAGATGATCACCTCGGTACGCAACTTTAACCAGGAACACCCAAACGAAGGGCGCTTAAGTACCTCCAGTATAGGGCTACCTGGTGACCGCCGTCTGATCTACGTTGCTGAATATCTTCCTGCCAGCTCTCGGAAGCTCTTCTTTGCGGCGAGGGAATTCTCAAAACGAATGGAGTACAAATTTTGTTGGACTGCGAACGGAAACATCTTTATACGTAAGGAGGAAGGAGCTAAACATCACCTAATTAAATCTGAACACTCCCTTACTGAACTGCAAGCTCAAGCAAGCCAATGACTATTTTTCTTCATAACAATATTTACCATTGTATGTATCCCTTTACTTCTTAGCCACTACACATTCACAGAAAATTTTAAGCACGTAAATACATTTTTAACTACCCTTTCCTTACATAACCAACACAAAAACAAACACACAACCACCACACATACATTTCTTCACTTATTAAACATAACAATACAATAAAAACACCTATCACTCAACGGTCTGTTTTGTTTGTATGTATTCAACATAACGATATAATCTACTTTCGTTTACATTACCGGTATGGTTGTGCGATAATCAGCATACCCAACTCACTAATATCTATACCTATAATCGCTTTAATTTCGAATCCCTATACACATTTGGTTGCCATGCGTTTTATAAATGGCTGCTTTAAGTAACATATCTATAGACTTAGATAATATCGAAGTATCTAAGTCGTACACAATCATGTCAACCAGACCATTGCAAAGATTATTTACACACGTCAAATGCATTAACCGTTTTACACCTAAATATTAGAAGTATCAATAAAAATTTTGACGAACTTAGATGTCTCCTAGTGACAATGAATATAACATGCGACGTTATCGTACAGTCAACAGCAAAAGTAGATGATCAAAATCAGAAATTCAATACTAATGAACGGAGTTCGCGTCAAAACTGTGTGGCGTCGAAGTGATACAAAAGTATGTGTGTGACAATCACATGCTTTTAATAAATAAACTAGTAATAAATTATATAAATTAATGTTAGTAAATTAGTATTGAATTTCTGATTTTGATCATCTACTTTTGCTGTTGACTGTACTATCTGAATGCTGGCTTAAAAAAACATTCCTATTTTGGATGGATACACATCACACCAAACCCAAAGTTTAATTAATCGTTTTGGTTTAATTAATAAACCAAAACGATGGCTTAGATTTATATATTAAGAATAATCTACGTCACACCACAACTGAACCGATTTTCCCTGATGCCAGTTGCCTAACCTGCTCCATAGAAAATAACCTAACTATCACTACCTTATATAGACCACCATCACAAAGAAACATTGACCCATTTTTAGACCATCTAAATAATATTATCCTCGACCTTAAAAATCACAATCACACCGCAATAATTGGAGACGTAAACATCAATATCACCCCTGATAGTAATGATCCACACTCTCAACGGTACCTAAATATGACTGCGTCTCACGGATTTCTTCCAGCCTACCTTCTTCCTACTCGCCTGCATAACTGTATAGATCATATTCTTTTAAAAACCAGCAACAAAGCGACCACTTTAATTTTAGAGACATCAATCACAGACCACTTTGCGGTCTTACTAAATCTGGAAAATAACAAACCCAAACCTATTAACAATAAAGTCCATACATCTTTCCTTAATCTTTCTAGCGTTGTCTCTGATATCGAAAACTGTAATTTCTCTATAATAAACACAATAAATGATCCCAACCAAGCCACCAATGAGTTATTAAATATACTGTACCCCATATTGACTAAAAATACTATTTATAGAACATTCCCATGCAAGCAAAGAATTTTAAAGCCTTGGATAACTACGGGACTTTTGAGATGCATTCGTAATAGGGACAGATTACATTATAACACAAATAAAGAGCCGAATAACCAGATTTTAAAATTAACCTATTTACGATATCGCAACTTCTGTAACGACCTATTAAAAAGGATAAAATCGGACTATGAAGAAAAGGAATTTCAAAAAGCCAAATGCAACCCTAAAAAAATGTGGGAAACTATCCGCAGTGTAACGGATACCAAAAGCGTCCGCACTACATCTACAGAACTCCTATCAATGGAAAACTGCCCCACTAAGTCCGTCAACACAATTAATACGTTCTTTGCAAATGTCGGTTTAAATCTAGCAAACAATATACCTAACCTAAATTCACCTCAACCTTTCGACATCCACCAACAAAGTACAGCTAACTCAATGGTTCTTTTGGATACAGACGAAGAAGAAGTTAATTCAATTATTAATAGCCTCCGGAGTGACAGTGCTACGGGCTGGGACGGCATCCCTCCAAAATTGCTAAAACACGCTAGCCACATTCTTCTTCCGCCTATCACACGTATATGCAACCTGGCAATATCCACAGGTATATTCCCCAGCGCTCTAAAAAAAGCCATTGTACATCCAATATACAAGTCGGGTGACAAAAGCAGGGTCACAAACTACAGGGTCCAATTTCAGTCCTTCCAACAATCTCCAAAATTCTGGAAAGAACAATGTACAAACGCCTTAATAACTACCTTAACAAACACAAAACTATCTCTGATAACCAGTTTGGTTTCAGACGTGGATTATCCACAGAGGACGCGGTGACATCTTTGTTAGATTTCGTAGTTGACAAAATTGACAACAAATATAAGTGTCTAGGAATCTTCCTAGACCTTTCAAAGGCGTTCGATACTGTGTCTGTTCCTTTACTTCTTTCTAAACTTGAATCCATTGGAGTGCGAGGCATAGCCCACGACCTTTTTAAAAACTTTCTCACAGATAGGATGCAGTGCGTTAGGATTGGAGAGTATGTTAGCGAAGCAAGTCCAGCGACTGTCGGAGTCCCGCAAGGAAGTTTGCTTAGTCCTCTCCTTTTTCTAATCTACGTCAACGGACTCTGTCAGCTATCCCTTCCATCCACAAAAATAATTGCCTACGCGGATGATACGGCAATCCTATCTTATGGCTGCGATTGGGCCTCAACTAAAGAGATAGCTGAAAAGGGACTCGGTGAAGTGATGGTATGGCTGGAGCAAAACAATCTCTCACTAAACGTTGCGAAAACTAATTTTATCACCTTTGGCTCAAGACGGTCCTCCCTACCAAAGGATGGTTCACTGCTTATTAAAGCCAACAAATGTTTCAACCCTCCCCCCCTTTGCACATGCCCCGTTGTAACTAGAGCACCAGTGGTACGATATCTCGGCCTCCAATTAGACGCCTGTCTATCCTGGAAAACACACCTACAAACTGTGTCCGCACGAATAAGAAAACTTATTTTCCTAATTAAAAAACTAAATGCAAACAGCGAAATCCTTAAGATTGTTTACTCGGCACTAGCCGAATCAGTCCTGAGCTATTGCATTACTGCCTGGGGAGGGGCTGCCAAGACCGACATCATACAGGTAGAACGAGCCCAGAGAGCCGTAATTAAAGTGATTCTTAAAAGATCCTTTAGATTCCCTACGCGGCAACTTTACATGGACTTCAAAACACTAACGGTTTGACAACTATACATACTACGCGCAGTCTTGCGAAAACACGCGACTCTTCCATATAGCGTAAATAACAGCCCGACAGTTAGAAGAAGACCCAAACCGGTTTGTCCTACAACACAAACAAAAACTACATTTGCTAGACGTCACTACCCCTATCTAAGTGCCGTTTTGTACAATAATATACATAAAAAATGTAACATACATGCACTAAACACACACAAATCCAAAAAAAATACTAAAGAATTCCTTCTCACCCTAGATTATGATGAAACAGAAGCACTGATGAAACCTCTATGTAGATAATCATTAGTATCACGAATACTTACACACCCACAGACACCCCAACTCACACTCTCTCTCTACTCACACATAACACCCACACACCCACACATCACACACCCACATATCACACACTCACACACTTCACCCATTACACCCCACTACACGCGCTTTTTCACACGCCATTGCCACTGTTACACGTTTCAGCTTCCCAATTTTGTAAACCTACCTTATCGAACGGATGGATGACCTCTATAACACAGGATTTTCCTAGCATCGGGGTCATTATTCACAAAATAGAACAAAATTGTATCATCCTTATAATGTAACATGCATTGTATTTTTCTTATTTTGCATTAAAAATATTATTATTATTATTATTATTTAAATTTAAAAATTGTGTTCAATAAAATTACAACCTAATATTGAAACTTATGATTTCTTCAATTCAATAAACGTAATGTTGAGAATTTTCAACACAAAAACCCAGCGGTGAAATAGCAATAAAGTCACCATTATCTTGTTTGAAAAGGTAATAATATTATAAAAAGTCTGATATTAAATGAATTTATTTTCATACACACACGTTTTCTCGTAAAATATTTTTCTATCAGTTTTTACTATTTTATTTTTTTCAAATACTTTTTTCAATTGCTTATTTGTAATAGCGTAAGTTATGTATTCCTTTTGATTAAAATAGTTTAATTTAGGTTGAATTGATGTGATTGCTAATACCTATAAAATTCCTTTCGATTTATTTTATTTATAAAAAAATAACTTTAGCACAGAACACACATTGACTTTAGTTTCGAAATTCAGTGGCTTTGTTCTGTTTGTTGTTTTGTATTGCCACCGACTTCCGAAACTAAAGTCAATGTGTGTTCTGTGCTAAAGTTATTTTTCACTTTTTGAAGGCGGTTATCTTTTTTGTAAAAAGCTTTTTATTTTCCGCTTTTTAGTATCTCCTTCTCATCCAAATCTATTAAGAAGAGATTAAAAGTTAACTACTACAAAGATTGATGAAACTAAAACGTCGACTATGTAAAGTTTTTGGGTATTTGTTGATTTGACAAAAAGTGCGGAATCAATTTATATGGAACCACCCCTGAAGCATACTCTATCCATAAAAAAAAGAATTTTCTAAATCGGTTTACGTTTGCCGCAGAAATCACGTAACAAATCGCGCACATACGTAATGCAAATTTAAGACTTATACGGTTTTCTTATGACTGCCATTGTCAGAACTGGACCAAATTGAAATGGGACCAGACGGGAAGCACTAGCTTTAAAATAAATCGGTTCACCCGGTCCCAAGAAATCAGGTAAAAAAAAAAAAAAAAAAAATACAGACGAATTGATAACCTCCTCCTTTTTTGAAGTCGGTTGAAAATGAAATAACAATATGAATTGAATAAAATTATTCGTTAAATTTGTTATTTTAATTCATTTTTGACGGTCCTATGTTTCGTTATTAGGTAGGTATTTTTTCTATAAAATTAGATCAAAGTAATCCTTACTATTTTATGCTTCAAGAAATATAAGACCTGCTACAATGGGCGGTTCTTCAATGTATGTAAGTGCCTAATGCTGTAAACAATTAAATAGAAAGCGAAAAGTTAATTTGGTGCACTACAAACAATCTATCTAAATAAAAAATAATGTTTGTACTTTTGACCTCTATGCGTTTTCACTGATTGGATTGTGATGAAACTTTGATAGGTTGTTGACCGCAAATGTTTGTAACCCAAAAAAAAAGGAAAAAATCACCGGAACAATGCCGCGGTTAGCAACTAGAATGGTATAAAAAAAAAATACGGAATTTCAAAACTGTCCAGTCACCACTGACACAGTATAAAGATTATGAACAGTACGGAAACTACGAACAAACCGTTCGAAACGACACACTCACACAGACGCGAGCATCTACGATACCCTAAGCGATAGTCGCGGTTAGGGAATGCAATCTCGTACGAGATTTCCGCCTAGCGAGATCTTGCGAGACTCAAAACCCAGTCTCGCGAGATCTCGCAAATTACGGGATCTCGCGAGATTGGGAGAATCGCAATTAAAACATATGCAAATGCTTGTTTTAAGAACTAGTAATTGACATGATATGTAATTAAATAGAAACTGCGTTGCTTAGTTATAAAAATAATGTAAGTTTTATTTTAAAAATCAACAGAGTACTTATTATTTTGTCTCTAACTCTAATAACATTTGTTTATGTCTATAATTATTATACCTACTGTAGCTAATCAGTTCAAATTCTTACAATATTGGTAACAAAACAATAATTATCTATATTTAGTCTTTTGTAAATTATTACTTTAGTTTCAATAATTAAGAGTAATAGGAACATTACCTATGGTAAATAAATACAACAAAACAAAAACTTAACTTCACAAGTTCTTAAATAAATGTTGTGAGATCGTATTAATCAAATAAAAGAAGTTTAAAGTAGAAGTCAGATGAAGTTATCAAGGTACGAAAGGCAAGTTAGTTTGAAAATGGCTTCTCAAAAAACACATCATGTCGAGAGTATCCTGACAGACGACTTCTGATTTTGCATGCCAAATACCCTGCTGCTGAAAAAGCTCGTTCTGCCTCAACACTTGTGGGAACCACAGTTGAGAGGCAGTTATGTACGAAGTTTAAAAGTTCCCCTCTTACTCCACCAGCTTCTTACAAATTCATTTCTTTTTTTATTAAAATGTCTAAAGTATTTGTTGTAGAATTTGTTGAGCGAGCAGTGGGCTGTTTCAGTGCTTTCAGCGATTTTTGCAGCCGCGCTATGAAATACACGTCGTCACGCTGCATTTGTCGATCTCGTTATCTCGCGAGATCTCGTACGAAATTTGACGAGATACAATCTCGTAAAATATGGCCGGGATCTCGCGAGTTCGGGATCTCGGCGAGACGAGATTGCATTCCCTAGTCGCGGTGCTCTCAGTGACGGCCTCACGGATACCGTGTTTGAACGAGTGTCGACAGTCGAGTATTCGTGTAATACATTTATTTATTATTGAAAGGTAAGAATGATTTATTGTTGATATTGAATATGATTGAATATGTACATAAATGTTAGCAGCCGCCATCTTTGTTTTACAAATAAGTTCACATGAAATTCGTGAATTTATTTGTAAAACAAATATGGCGGCTTTTTTATTTGTTCGTGTAAATTATTTTTTTCGTCATGGGTGTCGTTGTAGACCGAAAGTAAGGACAATACTTATGTAGATCCAAGATGGCGGCTATCATTTTTTTTATCTATCTAAGATGGCGGCTACAAAAGTATTTTAAATTTTTAGTCATGGGTATCGTTTTCATAGTTTTCGTGGGTGCCAAAACCGATAGTGAGGTCAAAATCTGAATCCAAGATGGCGGCTGTCATTTTTTTAAATTTATTTGTCATGGGTATCATTTTCGTAGTTTTCGAGGGTGCTAAAGCCAATAGTGAGGTCGAAATGTAATTCCAAGATGGCGCCTCCAAAAAAAATTAAATTTTTAGTCATGGGTATCGTTTTCATAGTTTTCGTGGGTGTCAAAACCGATAGTGAGGTCAAAATCTGAATCCAAGATGGCGGCTGTAATTTTTTTTTAATTTATTTGTCCTGGGTGTCATTTTCGTAGTTTTCGAGGGTACTAAAGCCAATAGTGAAGTCAAAATGTAAATCAAAGATGGCGGCTTCAAACATTTTTAAATTTTTAGTCATGGGTATCGTTTTCATAGTTTTCGTGGGTGCCAAAACCGATAGTGAGGTCAAAATCTGAATCAAAGATGGCGGCTGGGAAATTTTTAATTTTTTTTGTCACGCTTGTTGTTTTCATAGTTTTCGAGGGTGCTAAAGCCGATAGTGGGGTCAAAATATAATCCAAGATGGCGACAAAGAAAATTTTAAATTTTTTCGTCATGGGAGTCATTTCAATAATTTCGAGGGAAGCCGCCATCTTGGATTTACATTTTGACCTCACTATTGACTTTAGCACCCTCGAAAACGACGAAAATGACATTCATGACAAATAAATTTAAAAAAAATGACAGCCGCCATCTTGGATTCAGATTTTGACCTCACTATCGGTTTTGGCACCCACGAAAACTATGAAAACGATACCCATGACTAAAAATTTAAAATACTTTTGTAGCCGCCATCTTAGATTTACATTTTGACCTCACTATTGGCTTTAGCGCCCTTGAAAACTACGAAAATGACACACATGACAAATAAATTAAAAAAAAATGACAGCCGCAGTAGGATATTATTGGGCATTCTAATCCACCTTCGTTCCGTTCGGCTTCGCCTCCGTCACTCACGGTGTATTAGATTGCCCAATAATATCCGACGGAGTGGGCGCCGTTCAACAATGCCCAATAATATCCTACGGAGTGGGCGCCGTTCAACAATTCCGTTTTATTACATACCGTTCCTACGTCTCACTTCGACTGAATTTGCGTTTGCGTTAATACTGGTTTGGCGCCTATTCCACACGAGAAAAAAGTCAGTCAGTTTGACACATATTTCGTTTACTAATGGAACTTTACGAATATAGTAAACTAAAATTTTGGGACAGATTGTCTCATGTCTCTTCACAGAGTAAAAAATAGCATGCACCTACAGGTACACCCACATTCTTTTTCTATGACCCCGATTGGGCACCAAGGACATCCAAATTTTAATTTAATTAACTCATACAGTTGACACTAGCTTACATGTTAACAAATAAACTAAAATTTGGGACAGATTGTCTCATGTCTCTTCACAGAGTAAAAAATAGCATGCACCTACAGGTACACACACATTCTTTTTCTATGACCCAGATTGGGCACCAAGGACATCCAAATTTTAATTTAATTAACTCATACAGTTTTACATGTTAACAAATAAGTGTGCTCGCTGTTAGAACCATTAGCCTAAAATTCAGGACAGATTGTCTCATGTCTCTTCACAGAGCAAGAAATATTATGCATCTTCAGACACACGTACATTCTATTTCTATGACCCCAGATTGGGCACCAAGGACATCTGAATTTTAATTTAATTAATTCATACAGCTAACACTACCTCACACGTTAACAAACAACTACTGGTAGCTCTGAAATGTTCTGTTGTTACTCTGCGACTCTGCGTTGCGCTTGATTAAGATCATCGCACACTTATACAATTGCCATCGAAACGGTTCGTGTGCCGTCCCGTGATCATCTATTGTACCATACTCCTTTTAAACCGCCGGACGACGGCGTCGGATCGGCGACCGTGTTAAGCTTCACAGTATAAGTGTACGTGATTCTTTACAATCGCAAAGACTGCAAAATTGCATTATGTAAATTTGTAGTGTTCGAACTTTGTTGTACCAGGTATATGTTTGAGTCATTCCCATGTATTCAACAATTTAGCTGTAAGATGATCGCTGTGCATGTTGCAGTCTCTGATTAAAATTGGTATTTTATAGAACTTCATAATCAATGCAATTCATTCAAATAGAGGATGTTCCTTTGATAACTTTGCTAATTATTTTATATTGTTTATTTGCTATATTTATTTATAAATAACCAACCTATACTTACAGTTTACACCAGACATACAAGTTTTTGGTTAATACATACTGAACAAGCATAAAAACATATAAGAAAACATAAAATGTTTCAAAATACATTGATAGTTCTTTAACAATCTAGGATTTGTTTGAAAGATGAATCTTAATACTAGTACCTACCTACTGAACTTATGCATGAATCGATAATAAAAAGTTCGTTTTAGTCGTTAGATGATATTACTTATTTACGATAATGTCAAGTTTTACTGTAGCATATAAGTGGTTAACTTTTTGTCGCAAGTTTGTTTACATGGATTATTCTACACAAAAAATGTTTTCAGGATGATTTTCTTTCAGCTCTTTTCCGTCAAAAAAGTGATTTTTATTTTTTAGTTCACATGTGTGATATCAGGCGAAGTTTTACATCACATTTTATACAACAAACATACATACTTTATTATATATTAATGTATAATCATAAGCGTCATGTGCCATCTTTGTCGGCGAGCGAAAAAAGCTGGTTTTATATTTCATTTCTCACGATAAAATTGCAATTAGACGGAAGTGATTTTCAATCACTACGGTTTAATTAGACGTAAGTAACATAAATTAGTTATACAACTGTCAATATATGTAGTTAAGGTTTAATTTTGTAATGGGATAAATATTGCTGAAATGGTATTTTTTATGTATAAAATCAATCAATTTTGATCATAATATTACATTCGCTCCAGTATCTTCCAGTGATAACCACCGGTTACCTTCAACTATATAAAATGTAAGTAAGTAAGTACTACTAATTTAACTGAATTTACTAATGTACTAATCGCTACCCAGCTACGGACCTGGTTCCTGCCTGCCGGCTGGTGTATTGGTTAGCCTTAATTTCATCGCATAGATGTTAGAATTTTGAGCGTAAACCATATAATTTTATGTAATAACATTATAGGGAATTTCATGAACTAAAGACATGTCTATAAATTATTCCACTGAGCCATGTATTTTTCTCACAATTTAAAGAAAACTTCGAAATTAATGTTATTTTGTGGTTATCCGATTCAACTAACATCAAACGTATCGCTATTATGAACCTTATTTGTTGCCGCGATGCGTTATTGTCAATTACCGAAACTTAAGTCATAGTTATTAGTTACAAAATTAATCTTTATGTGTTCCATTTCAGGTCTGACTCCGATTCAGAATACCGGTCACAGTCCGCAACTGTAGCCGAGCCGAAGCCGCAACCAAAGAAGAAGGTGTCGAAGCGCAAAGCTTCCGAGAGCACCACACCGTCCGTACCGAAGTCAAGGTAATTTTGTGTTACTGCTTTTACCTTTAGGTGCTAGTTGTGTATGTTATGTCAATTAAAATGTTATACACCGATAAACGTTGGTTAGTGGATTTAGAACTGCAACGAAGAGAGCTCTGAAATCAATTTCCAATTATATTCCTTGTAGGAATGTTTACAGTTAGTTCATGAGATATTTAAATTATTATAACAGAACATCATGCTTTCTATCCCCGTAGGGTTCAACAGAGGAGTAATACACCATCAATTTGTCAATATTAAAAAATAAATGTAATAAATAATGTGTTAAACTGTTTAAACTGTTTACAGTAAAAGGCGCAGCTTGAGCTCGGACCTCTTTGGTTTGGAGGACTACGTCCCCACCAAAACCTCAGTTGCGGACTTCGGTTCGTCACTCATCAGCCGTGTTGCTAACGGTAAAGTGCGGCGAACGGCAGACGTATCCGGGGACTTCTACGTGGAGGTTAAAGTCTATAACAAGGCTGAAGTTGCCTCCACCCCAAAAGAGGAGCGGTGGAAGAAAGCCTCGGTGGCACTAAAAGTGCAGCTTAACCGGAACACGCCGCAGTGGGACGGGTTACAAGTTTTTATGAGACGGACTCATGAGTTTTTTGATAACTCTGAGCCTGTCTTTTATAGCGATAATATTAGTTTAAAATAAATATTTAAGTTGTTGGGGCACCAGATGTTTTTGTATTTCTGCGAGCGTAAATCATAATCGTAAAAATAATACATTGCAACATCTAATAGTAAGTTTAAAACTATTATATTTTAAAATGCCGTTCTGTACTGTTTGTAACACATCTGTTGAGCGCAGTCACTGGACAGGTCACCTACGTAGTACTAATCATAAAAACAAAACTATTTCGCATTTTTGCGAAGGTGTTGAAATAATACATTCTGCATTTCGTAATCGTATAGCTTCTTATAGAATTGTCGCTCCGTCTGAGAATAGTTCTCTACAACCATTTCTTATTAATATTTGGGACAAAATTAAAACGTTAATTAATATTTCTCTTAAAGAACATACTTGTCTAAAAGTTAATTTCGAATTTTTTGCTTTATTTTTAATGTTTAAAAATGATTCTCAGGAGATGAAATCATTTGCCACAACAAAACTTTACTCTGCATCAGAATTATGAAATTGATTCATTATTAACTCAAGTAAAAAACATTTTATCAAAAAAGATAGAAGAATTTCAGGACCGAGACAGTGGATGGACGTTCTTGAGCAGTTCTCATTTGGAAGTCAATGTTAACAAATATCAACCGTTGCATGGTTCAGGCTTTATCGAATTGCCTTCTGCAATAAAATCGAAAAGAGCATGTGTTAATATCCACAATAATGACGAGTATTGTTTTTTGTGGTCTGTTGTTGCTGCTTTATATCCAGCTAAAAGTCATCCTGAAAGAGTATCTTCTTACCCTGATTTTCGTAACGTGTTAAATGTAAAGGATATGTCATTTCCAGTGAATTTCTCAGATATTGCGCGGTTCGAAGTGAATAACCCCGAAATTTGCATTTACATTTATGGTTTAAAAAATAATACCGTCGTAGGACCGTTTTACAAACCAAAAGCCTTGAACGGAAAGGTGATTCATTTACTTTATTTAGAAAGAGATAATTTGTCACATTACTGTCTCATTAAAGACTTGCCGCGACTTGTTAAAAATCAAATAACAAAACACCACAGTAAACTGTACTTTTGTGATGCTTGTTTAATGTTTTTTAATTCATGCGATGATCTTAGTTCACATAGTTGTGGAGGTGTTGTCACTGAACTACCTCCAAAGGGTTCTTTCATACAGTTTAAAAATTATAATAGAAAGCAAATTGTTCCATTTGTTATATACGCAGATTTTGAAACAATGCTAGAACGGTATGAATCTTGTGACCCTGACCCCACTAAGGCGAGTACTGTAACGCGACAGCGACATGTGCCTATAGCTTTCGCTTATCATATTACATGTACGCTAGACGAAAGCCACAATCGTTACGTTTCTTATCGCGGTTCGGATTGTGTATCAAATTTTGTGAAGTCTATCTATAAAGATGCACAAAAAATTTACGATATTGTAAAAAATAATGTTCCTATGATTTATTCAAATGAAAATGCTCGCGACTTTGAAAACGCGTTGACATGTCATATTTGTGAACACTTCTTGTTCGGCGATAGGGTTCGCGATCATTGTCACTTGACTGGTAAATATCGCGGCGCAGCTCATAGTTATTGTAACATACAATACAAACTACCATCATTTTTGCCAGTATTTTTTCATAATTTGTCTGGATACGATTGCCATCTTTTCATAAAAGAATTAGGTGAAGCTCCTGGATCTATAAAAGTGATACCTAAAACAAAAGAAAACTATATTTCTTTCACTAAGTTTATTCCGATTGCTACCGGGGAAAGCATCCAAGTTCGGTTTGTAGATTCTTTCAAGTTTTTAGGAACTAGCTTAGAAAAGTTGGTTAGTACAATGAAAAAACAAGACTTTAAACAATTAAAATCTTATTTCCCTAATAAAAAACAATTTATCCTACTCACTCGTAAAGGAGTGTATCCATATGACTATATGTCTCAATGGGAACGTTATGAAGAAACGTGTTTACCCTCAAAAAAATATTTTTTTAACTATTTAACAAATGACGCAATTACCGACGAAGACTATGAACACGCTCGGTCTGTTTGGTCAGTATTTAATATTCAAAACATGGGTATGTACACAGATTTGTATCTCAAAACAGATGTTTTGTTGTTAACAGATGTATTTGAAAATTTTCGAAAAACTTGTAAACTACATTACAATCTCGATCCCGCGTTTTATCTTACAGCACCAAGTCTATCTTTTGATGCAATGCTTTTAAAAACAGGAGTTCAATTAGAATTGATTAGTGATGTTGAAATTTTTAGAATGATACAAAAAGGTATTCGAGGAGGTGTTTGTATGTGTTCCAAAAGACATGTCAAAGCCAATCATAAATATTTAGATACTTATGATCCAGCCCGTCCTAATTCATTTATCATTTATTTAGATTGTAACAATTTATACGGTTATAGCATGTGTCAATCCTTACCCTATTCGGATTTTAGATTTATGAATAGACAAGAAATAGATTTTTTACAATTGAACTTAGCAGAAATTAGTGATACTGCAGAAAACGGTTACATCCTTGAAGTTGATTTAATATATCCGGAGAATTTGCACATGGAACACAATGACTTTCCCTTTTGTCCAGAAAAATGCTTACCACCGGGTGGTAAGAATAAAAAGCTAATACCAAATTTGTATGATAAATATTACTATGTTATTCATTACGTACATTTAAAAAAATGTTTACAGCACGGTTTAGTATTGAGAAGAATCCATCGCGCTATTATATTTAAACAAAGTAGTTTTTTAAAGCAATATATTGATATTAACACCCAGTTACGTCAAAAAGCAGAGTCAACGTTTGAACAAGACTTTTTCAAATTATTGAATAATAGTATTTTTGGAAAGACCCTAGAAAATAATGAACACCGAATAGACGTTAAGTTAGTAAACAAGTGGTGTGACTCGAACAATAAAACAAAAAAGACTACTTGTGCTGAAAAATTGATAGCCAGCCCATATTTTCATAGCGTCTCTGTATTTTCTGATGATCTAGTAGCAATCCAAATGAAACCTGTGCGTATTATACTTGATAAACCAATTTACATAGGGTTTGCAGTATTAGAATTATCTAAGGCTCACATGTACAACTTTCACTACTCCATCATTAAACCTTTTTATGGTAACCGAATAGAATTATGCTATACTGACACAGATAGTCTAGTATATGATGTACAGAGTAATGATGTTTATAAAGACTTTAAGCTCCATTTTCTAAAATATTTTGATACCAGCAATTATGACTGTAACAATGACTATAACTTACCAATTATTAATAAGAAGGTTCCAGGACTGTTTAAGGATGAAATGGGTGGTGACATTATCAAAGAATTCGTAGGACTGCGCTCAAAGCTTTATTGTATTAAAACGTTAAACAAAACAATTAAAAAGGCAAAAGGTACAAAAAAATGTATTACCAAAAATTTTAATATGTTAGATTATAAAAATGTTTTATATGATTGCAATGTTATTCGTAAAAAAAATGTATTGTTTAAATCAATAAAACACGAAATATTTACTCAGGACTTAAATAAAGTAGCACTTTCAAGCAATGATGATAAACGATTGCTATCGTTTGATAAAGTTTCTACTTTAGCCTGGGGTAACGCAAGTATATTTAAGTAATACATATTTTAACATGTTTTTTATTGATTGTGAATGGTAAAACTTATGACGTCCTAAATGGAAAGTTAGATAATTTTTCATCCTACCTACTGTCTTACTTACTATTATAAAAAGTCTGTAAGGGTAGGTGGATGGATGTTTGTTACTCTTTTAAAATGTGAAATAAGTAGTATTGCTGTGTAATTTAATTCAAATAGTATCGATAGAAGTTTCTTTTGAACCTGGTTTTATTATGTATACAATTCTAAATTGTGTGTATTCTTGGTGTCCCTTTTACTAGTTAGAGCTAAACAGTGTAGGTATATCTATTATGTGCCTACAAAGTATAAAGTTGAATAAATTAAATTGTGTATATTCATTACATACATCTGTTTCATTTCTGTTCCTGATGACAAAGCACACAGCGCTCGCCGCGTGTCGATACAGGTTCCAACTTGATAAAATATGTACCTAATGTCCAGTTTTGATGACAAAGCACTCATGAGTCAAGGTTCACACGCGCGGTGTAGAATTTAACACCGATCAGGTGCTCATCAGATTGAACTTGTTGAAACATGAAATTGATTCACATCGCAAGGTTTTATGGAGTTTGCATTTCATAAGAATATGATTAGTACATACATCACAAGGCAGTCAGCCGGACTGGTCACATCACGTCACTTAAAAACGAAACAAATTGTAAGTATTGCACAAGCGTATAAGTACTTATAAAATTATGTCTTATTTATGTGTTTGATATAATTATTAATAATTATAATTTTCTTTGTTTCAGATCATCAATAATGTGCGATTCTCCAGATATTATTGACTTCTCACAATACGGTCAAGGTTTTCCGACTCCGAGTTTAAGCTGGCATATCCCAGATATCCAAGATCAACAAATACCTGTCAACAAGGAACCTAGAGCAAGACAAGACTGCGGACCTGCTAGCAAGAAGCCTAGAACAAGACGGGAGTGTCTAAAACAGAAGTCATCTCTGCCTAATTATTGTGAATCATATGTCATAAACAATGAGAAGAAAAAAGGATTACGACTGATCCAGGTACAAGTGTTGGATATCAGTGAACAAGAACCTGCAAGTGACAATCAGAATGTGATGTTAAGTGACGAGTATGTAGTGACTGAACCGGTGGACTATGTTATGGAGGAGACGCAATCGTTAATTAACAAAATTTCAAAAAAACTTTGTGGGGACAGTTATTATTAAGTGATGTAATTATTTTGTAAGTACCTACTTTATAAGTTAATATGTGAGTAATATTATAGTTATTAGGGTATAATAATAGGTTTTTATGTTGTGTAAGTTCTGGATGTATAAATTATTAGAATATCATATATGTAAGTTTTATTGTAATAATCTTTTAAATATACAAAAGAAGTTACAAAAATATCAAAAACAAAAAATAATAAAGAGAGAAAAAAATTAAATAAGATATCTAGATTGTTTTAATGTAAATAGATAATATTAATCTCTTAGTTTAATTTTGTTGGGTAGTGCTCATACATCACAAGTTTTTATGTTATAAGTATGTATGTACGCGTAGAAAACATGTGGGGACAGTTATTATGATTATTGGGTTGGTAGATATAATTAGTTTGTAATAATTTTAAATAATTTAAAAAATAAATAAAAGTATATTCAGTTATAATTTAAATTATGTTTTATTTTGTATTACTTATTTATACTCGAACTCTAAATTAGCTCTAGTGTAATGATATTATTATAGGTTAATTGCTTTAAGGATTTTTTCTTACAATAATTCGTTTAATAAATATCATTTTGCTACAGCTCATTTAAAGTTTAGTATGTAGGTTACCCTGATTATATTAAATAAAACACTCATAAGTAGATAATTACATTTTTATTAACTGAACATTACAAAATAATTTTAAATAGATTAATGAACATTAATTTTAAATAGATTAAATATAGACATATTATTATCCACATACCATTTTCTAATACATATAGCATTATTCAAAGCACAATTTATTTTATGGTTCACACAATTAAAATCAGTTTTATTTTTACAGAACTTCTTTTTTAATGTCGCAAAATTAGGGCACCCTTTTTCACCTATGTCAATCACTTCACAGTTTGCACATAACTCTTTAATCCACTTAATCTTCTCCAAACCCTTTGTAATAATTTTTTTATTTTCTAAATACGGTACGATGACGTGTTGAAACTCTCTGTAGTCTATAAAGCCCCCACTCCAGAAAATTCCTCTATTTCTTTCTAACCATCGCACCTGCTTCTTTTCTTCTTGAGTTAAATAATAAAACGAATGCGGTGGTTTAACCAAGAACGTCTGTGTGTGGTCATTACTTACGATAGCCACTTCTTTGACAATAAAATTATTGTCTAAATATTTGCATCCTTGGAGTTCGACAATGATAATATCCGCGTTCATGATAACTTCTTCACTGTGTTGCTTAATGGTTTGTATTCAACAATGCAATCGTTGAGAATGAGACAGTATGCCGAAGTTTGATCTGGTATTTCTGAATCACTCTCAATTTCTACCCTTACATCCACAACGGGTCCAGTCTTCAGATTATCGGTCTGTCTAGAGCAATCAACAACAAACAACGGAGCTAATTCTTTAAATTGTTTCTCGCTTAATAAAGACTCCGGACAACGTCCATAATATGACTGTTGAAATCTGATGTATTGCTCATATAATAAAGCAATTCTGTTATTGGCGAAGTTAACATTGATGTTTTCATACGGGAAATATGTCGAATTAAGGTATACTTTAATGTCACGAACATAGCAGTGATCAAACTGCGACATGTCAGAACTTGCATTATTTTTTCTACTTGTTTGTAGACCAATTATTACATATCTCGGTTTTTCTATTTGAGATGAAGTTTTGATAGACCAGGTGTGCTTTGTAGTTCTTGGTAAAGTGGGGTATTCATATAGATCCCAGTTTCTAAAAACCATCTGAAGCGGTCGATCTTTTTCCAATAGTTTTAACAAACTTATTTTTTCTTTGTCCGATACTTTAACATGGGGTACGCGCCATATGATTTTATTGATTTGAATGTCTTCCACTATTTCGCCGGTATTTAATTTTACAGCGTTCAAATTAGTGTTGCTTCGTAATAATATTAGTTCATGTCTACTATTTATTACAACTTTTTTAAAATCTTCTGCAAAACCGAGGATATTCCGAAGTGGTATAGACGCAGAAAAACTTCCTCCATTAATATTTTTTTATGCCATCGATACTCCAACCCCAAGCTCTAGCTATTTTTGATTCATTCTCATTCATTGATATTAATGATTTCATGGTTGTACTTATACCTGCATTTTTTATTTTATCAATCTCCACTCCGTTTAATTCGTACCTAATATCTTGGAACAAGAAGAGTAGTCCATTGTTCGTAAAATTGACACTAGTAGCTTTCTCTTTTGAATCTTTTTTGTTAAAGATAACGGTTCCTTCCAAATACAGAGTGCTGGCTGATGGTAATATGTACAGATCCTGTTGGTTGATAGGTATGCGTATTTCATCGTTCCTGTTGAAACTCGTTACATAAGGTTTGTACGAATGAAATTCGATTCCTTCTATACTGTTGTCGTAAGTCGGAGTGGATAAAACGTCTAAGATATTCATTTTAACAATCCAATCGCTCTGAGAAATATCTTATTGTCTTTAGTTAATTTTATTTTGCTCTTAGAACGACGTCTTATTTGGTAGGCAGCTTGAGTAGAACTGGAATTTTTAATTTGATGAGACACATATTTATTGTAGTCAATCATTTTTTCTTCTAAGATGTAAATACAGCTGCACTTCTTCACCACGCAAATTAATTAAACGATTGTTTATATCTAGTAGTCGGATATGTATGCAGCTTATGCTGTTTCGATTGATTGGAAAATATATTGCGTTCTTCGGGATTTCTACGATTCTGTATCCAGGTGGTACGTTGAGTGCGAATTCGTGAATTATGTGACTTGGTTCACCGTTTATGTAAGAGCCGCTCACAATGTCACATTCGATCCTTACCACTGTCGTCGGTAAAATGTTGACTGGATGCTGTGACACATGCCATTTATTTGCTTTCAGAACCTGCTTATCAAATCCTAACAGTCTACTGAAAGAGTTTTCTTTCTTAAAATTAACGTCTTTTGAACAGTATATGGCAGTTTTTAAAGTATTGTTATTACATTGTAATTTGATTGAGGCATCTTTTATTTCGGATTTTAAATAATCGTAAATATCTTGCAATTCGTAGGTGCCTTCCGGTATTTCAATAACATCGTTTGAGCCATAATAATACTTGTTATTACTTTTATCAATATTTGGTATAGAATTAAATGTTGAAAAATGCAATAAAGCACACTCATATTCTCCATTGAGTTGCAACGTATTAGGATAGTACATATGTAGATAAAATTGATGAGTTTCCAGTTATTGACAAAGTGAGTGACATCTTGCAAATGAATGAAATAAAATAAAAGCATTCATTTTATATATTTTTATTCCAAAAAGTTCTTAGATATTTTAAACATAAATGACCACAGTTTACAGTATTAAATTTTTGATATCTTGTGTAGTTATATGAAACTTTACAATTCTTAAAATATCGTACCAGTTCTAATGGAGGTTTTAAATTTCCATAGCTATCAAAATATTCACAATAGTCATATACTTTTACATAAGCTACCCAATGCGTTCCTTCATTTTTAGAATCGTCTAAGTTAACAATACCACATTCCATACGTTTCGGCTTCCTTGGTAATTGATCTTTCATATATACTCCTCGGAAATATGGGATGTCTCTTGCATAGTATTGGATGTCTACATTAGTTAGTGCGCGATTTGGTAGCTTCTTGTTCAGTTTTTTGTTGATTTTATAAACAATCCTTTACCGTTTTTATAAGGCTTTATGTATAAACCCTTGCCCACTGCTAAACCCTCCATAGTTCTATTGTGTCGTTCTGTCTCTCGCAAATTTTGTTGGGCTGATTTGTAATCATTTACCGTTTTTGCAATGCCAGCCGCACCACCAGCTAAAGCTCCTAAAGCTGATAAGCCAGCAAAAATTGGAATTAAAGGTAGAACTCCACCAGTCTTCGGTATGGGGATCACTCTCGGCACTTTGATTTGATGTAATTTGGGGCATAACTTTTTTGCAGCTAAGTAAGCGAAGTTTATTAAAGACTTACTATCCTTGGGTTTTAGCTTTTTTATTTTAGATTTTATTTTTGATACTAAACTCTTAAATGTTTTGGCACCAGAACCAGATTTCAATTTGGCTTTCATGACTTTGCTTACTAACCATGAGCTTAATTTTTCACTTTTTCCCGCATCTTTTGATTTGAGTCTATGTTTAGCCATGTTCAATAGCCGTAAGTCGGCTTTATGACGATTAGGTAAATCTGTATGATTTTCATATGCTATATCGTGGTGCATACAAGCTTCGTCTAGTTTATTCACACCTCGATCACCTCGCAACAAACGTTTATGAAGTTTAGTTCCTGGTCCGCAATAATTGTATCCAGGCAAATGAGCTTCGAACGGTAGGTTATTAATTATACTGTTAACTAGTCCACCACCTTGCATTACTTAAATTATAATGATACAAATATAACAAAGTACTTCTTTTATATCTCAATTTATTAATGCAGATTTATCAATCCAACTGTTTTCATCATTACTGAGACCTAACCATTTAACGAATAGTTTCTTTCCTTTCTTTTTAAGTATTTTTTCTACTAAATAAACACCAGGATAGTTCGATTTTTGAAGTTCTTGTTCGTAAAAAGTTCCTAATATATCTTGCTTTCTTTGATCTTCTATGTGATATGTTACTGGTATAGTTTTATTAATCCTTTTTATTGTGAAGAGTTCAGTTGACCAGTTAGGAGTATAACCTTTCTCGAAATTGTGTTTGTATTTACTGATACGAACACAATCACCTTTTTTAAATTTAGGTTTCCACTGGAGGGATACATGATTACATATATTTTTTATATTTTCTTTTACGATTGCTTCATTAGATTTATTCACATCAATAGGTTTAACTTTAATTGTACGATGTTTTGTGTTGTTATACGTATTAAATAAATCTTCTAAGGGTGATCCTAACCACTTATAATTTCCGATAAGACTAAAATATTTATACAAATTATTTTTAACAGTTTTAATTAGTCGTTCTACAATTGAAGCTTTTTTAGTAGAGAACGATGAGTAATGGTTAATGTTGTACTTCTTCATTAGCGTTTGAAATGTGTTGTTATAAAACTCTGTGCCCATATCTGTTTGTAAATTAACAGGATTTTTATTGCTGCTTAGTAGTATTCGTTCAAACGCTCGAGTTACTTCAGATTTATTTTTAGACTTTAACGGTTCTGCCCAGGCATACTTTGAGAAGCAGTCAATCACCACTAAAATGAAATTGTAACCTTTATTATACTTTCTTAGGTTTTGCATGTCCATTAGATCTGCTTGCCATAAATCATCGATCCCTTTGAGAATAACAGAACGTCGAAGAAAGTTTCTTCGTGCCGCTTTGTGTATTTCATTTACAATTTGTTGTTTTGCCATTATTGAGATTTTTAAGTAATTTATCTATATCTGCTTTGGTGTAAAACTTCTCTTCCAAATGAATCAAAACCTCAGGCTCCTTTGCTTTTAAAGTAGACTGAACAGTCTTTTGTGCATCTAATATGATTTGAGCACGCAATGAAGCAATCAGTTTATTAAACTGT
The DNA here is from genome assembly GCA_947361185.1 of Charanyca ferruginea. NCBI lineage: Eukaryota > Metazoa > Arthropoda > Insecta > Lepidoptera > Noctuidae > Charanyca > Charanyca ferruginea. The sequence goes on along the minus strand of OX376056.1, from coordinate 46,662,080 downwards.
TCTATCGTATCAGCACTCATTCGATCTACATAATCCTTGTTCACAGCATCGTCTGCTTCTAATGGAGGTTTAATTCCTCTCAATCTAGATGACTTTAAATCAAAATCTCCATTTTCTGATTTTAACAACGCGTTATCATTGAAATTAATCAGTTCTGACAATCGCATTCTTTTATGAATTAAATGTCCAAATTTATCAATATTCATGTTTCAGGTGTACTATATGTAAAGGCTGATGATCAACTGAACAATAGTAAATTTTACACCTATTTATTTATAAGTTTACTTTCACGTAATTCTTCAATAATGGATATTATTTCATTATCTAATCCTGTGTTACCAGCATCTCGAGATGCTATTAATAACTTTAACCTTTCCACCAATTCATTAGGATTATCCCAATATACTAAATCTATGTTTTTTTTCCAGATTTTTGTTAATGGTAGTCCTTTTCCTTTTGAATGATTACCCTGAACAGTACTTTGCAGTTTAAAAAGAGGTTTAATAACTTGTAAATATTTTTGTCCCTTATTACTTTTTATTGGTTTACTTGGGTCATTATCACGACGATGTGCGTTTGTATCAAGTAACATTTTCTTATAATATTGCAAGTCATCTTCAGTAATCAGACTTAAATCAATATCTTTCTTAAGCAGTAGTTGTTTTAAACCAGGCGTATGTCTGTATTTATGACCAGCCACGATGATATAATGATCGTCGATTGTTATGTGAGCAGAACCTAACATCAATTTCCCGCGTTCTACTCTAACACCAAATGGAATGTCTGTTAATGCTTCTGAAGACACTGACCAGGATGATGTATCGCGACCTTCACTTTTTTCAACTGATTTATACGAAGATTCACTGCTGGTATCAGACTCGTCTACATCACTACCAGTTGCAACTTTTTGCAAAGTTTCGTCTATAAACAGATCTTTAGATTCTTCATCTTCATTACTATGCAGCAAAGGAGTTTGCATACTAGCTGTAGCAATTTGGTTGAGAGGCTCTGTTACAGGTTTAAAAACTGTTTCCAAGGCTTGCTTACGCTCATTCTCAATATCTCGCATTTTTCGCACCTTCTTCTTTACAGCTGCTGCAGCATCAACAATTTGCCTCTTTAAAGATTTTTCCATAATCGATGAATAGATTGTAACCGGTTAAGCTCTGTTTGGAGAGTAATAATGTCGCACAGGTAAAGCTCTTATATATGTGTTCGTGTTCTTAGTCAAAAACTACAAACGTATCAAATTTACTTCTATAACATCCTTTGTTTTTGGAACAATCTTTATTAATTACAACATAATTGAAAGGTACACTCCATATTTTTGAACACATTTCACGGAATTCAATCCAAGTCATATCAGTGTTGACATGTTCATCGTAAACATGTCTCATATTTCTTTCATCTTGCTTAAAAAGTACGATTAGGTTCGCGTTGTCTCTTACTAACTGCTTAGGAATTTTACTATATGTCTGATTTAGATAAAAACAATCGATGAACTTGTGTCTTCCCATTGCAAAATAATCCCGCATGCTACTTTGATTTTCACAAGCAACATCATCAAATACAATCACAGAATTCGGTTTTGCGTCCTGAACACTTAGTACTTGCTCATTTTCATGATATTTCTGAAATGACGTGTCTGGTACCCGTTGCAAAACTTTTTCTAAAAATACGTACTTGGGTTGTTGCAAGGTTTTTGAATAAACATAAACATTTTGAAACCTTAAACCATTCTCGTGTATAAGGAGACCAATTAATAAATTAGTTTTTCCACAATTTGATGGTCCGCAAATGATGCATCGTACCGTTTTAGGTAATAATTTTCCATGGCGAAAACCAGTCTCCTGAGAGTGAACACAAAGTTCGTTTACATGTAACGATTGTGGTTGTTTTACAAATTTCATGACGACTGTTAAAGCGGTTTTATTAATAATGAATAAATTAACGTATTACATTTACATTTATAACTCATTGTCGCTAACTCGAGCAAATGTACGACTCTCACCATAGCTGTCCTTCAATATAAGATAGCGATTGTTTGATTTTAACCAATCAAGCATCTGCTGGTAGAACAAATCTTCGGTTTGGGCTGTATACGAGTCCTGGTATTTTGATGAACCGTTATCTGTATTTTTCTGTCCAGTTTGCAAATCTTGAATAAATATAATCTCGCCGCTAGAATTCCTCATAATAAGTTTACAAATATCTTTAATATCAGATTTCTCTGAGCTATGCATTGTAGTTAACTTGGTTGTATCCCAGAAAGATGGAGAAGTTCAATTTCCAATACTCACACCTTACCTGGAGCCGACTGTCTATCAGACCACCAACTGCTTGTCTGTTGTCTTAAGCTAAAGTTGCGCAATTCCATAAAAAAGAACAATTCCAAGCGCTTACACATTATGAACAAAGGGTTATTTACTAGTGCACTGCAGAACAAGCAATCTCATTGGGCTCCAGACCCTGATGATTCACCTGAAGTTTTGTGGCAAAAAGCTAAAACACTTATAGTAAATTCTGTAGTCCAGTCACAGCCACAGCCGTCTAAAGTGAAAAAACAGCACTGGATGTCAGATGAGACCTGGGCACTAATTGAAGAACGCAGAATATTAAAGGCCAGGGGTGGCGAGCTCCACGAACTCAACAGCTACGGCGCCAAGATTCAGATGGCTTGTCGAAGAGATCGCAATTCAGCGCTGCAGACCGTCTGTACGGAAGTGGAACAGCATAGCGGGAAGTACGAGACCAAGGACTTATATATGAAGATAAAGACTATAACCAGGCAGTTCAAACCAAAGACCTGGATTATCGAAAACTCCGCAGGTAATACGGTAACGGAGATTAAGGCGATCACAGAGGTTTGGCGAGATTAGTGTCGCTCTCTATTTTCTGGAACTTCTGCTTTAACCCCCCTTATTAGTTCTACTCCAGCTGTATATGACCGCGAACCTTCAATCTTGAAAGATGAGATAAGAGCCGCTATAAATCATCTTAAATGTGGTAAAGCAGTGGGAGCCGATGAGATACCCATAGCGATCATTAAAGCTATGGGAGATTTCGGTGTCGATATAATGCACTGCATATGCTCCAAGATCTGGGATACTGGAGAATGGCCGTCAGAATGGGCGAGATCACTGTTTATACCTCTCCACAAAAAAGGATTCACTAAAAAATGTACGAACTATCGACTTATTTCCCTAATATCACACAGCAGCAAAATTTTACTGCACATACTTAACACCAGGCTTCAAGCTTACTTAAATAGGGAGATAGGTCCGGAACAGGCGGGCTTTGTCAGGGGTCGCGGCACTCGTGAGCAAATACTCATCCTCAGACAAATTATTGAGAAAGCCAGAGAGTTCAATAGTACGCTGTATATCTGTTTCATTGACTTTAGTAAGGCTTTCGACTCTATTATCTGGTCCAAATTGTGGGAAATACTGCTGGAGATGGGCGTGCCTCACCATCTGGTTCAACTTATTAGAAAGCTTTATGAAGGTGGATCGGCAGGTGTGCGCTTGGACGGTGTTGAGTCAGAACCCTTCAAAACACAAGCGGGTGTCAGACAAGGATGTATTCTGTCACCCTTACTATTCAACATATACACCGAATACATTATGCGTATTGTATTGGATGATTGGGATAAAGGTGTGTCGGTCGGAGGTAGGATGATCTCCAATCTGAGGTATGCTGACGATACAACTCTCCTGGCGTCATCCAAAGAGGATATTGGTAATTTGTTGCGGATACTCGAAACCACTAGCCTAAAGTTTGGACTTGCCCTGAACCGCGAAAAAACTAAAATGATGATAGTGGATAGAGCTCACGAAAACAACCCAGATATCACACCAGTTGCTAACTGCGAAGTCGTCAACAGCTACATCTATCTGGGCTCTACTATCACCAATAGCGGGGGCTGTGAGGCTGAAATTAGAAAACGTTGCGCCATAACACGATCGGCTGCAAAAAAGTTGGACAAGATCTGGAGAGACCGCCGAATTACAAAAAATACCAAAATGCGCATTATGAATACCTTGGTTTTCCCGATCTTCTTATATGGAGCGGAAACATGGACATTGAGAATGCTTGACCGGCGCAAGATAGATGCCCTGGAAATGTGGTGTTGGAGACGCATGCTCAGAATAAGCTGGACCGCTCATCGGACTAACGTGTCAATATTAAATGAACTCAACATCAAACAAAGACTGTCGTCGCTTGTGCAATTACGAATCCTCAGATTCTTTGGACACGTTACCCGCAACAACGACTCCCTAGAGCGTCTGGTGATCCAGGGAAGGGTAGAGGGCACGAGACCACGTGGTCGATCGCCTACCCGATGGACAGACTCCATCAAATCTGCCACCAAGCTCCCTGTGACAGAGTGTGCTCGACATGCAGCCAACAGAGACCGGTGGAGAAGGATCGCGAAGGCTGCGACCGCAGTTGTGGGTGACGTCCCATGACCACGACCACTCTGTCAAGAGTGAACGACTGAGAAGAAGAAGAGTAACTTGGTTGAAATGTATTTAAATCTATGATATGAAATACAACCTTCTTACTACAATAGTAAGAATCGAATGTGGTGTTAAATTACGGCGAACAATTATTTATAAAAGTTGTTTTCTTTCACTGCGTCTACTCTAGGATATTATTGGGCATTGTCATACTCCACCTTCCGTTTCATCGCGTGGAATAGACGTCGAACCTGCGTATTTCATTTATATTATTGGGCATTCTACTCTTCGAGAATCTGCAGTACATGATCGAGGTAAGCCATCGGTAAGTAGTAATAATGTGCTCAGCCCCTTTAACCGTAAATGTTCGTGTGGAATAGGCGCCAAACCAGTATTAACGCAAACGCAAATTCAGTCGAAGTGAGACGTAGGAACGGTATGTAATAAAACGGAATTGTTGAACGGCGCCCACTCCGTAGGATATTATTGGGCATCTCACCACACCGTGAGTGACTGAGACGAACGGAGTGAGTCGATGGAACGGAAGGTGGGGTGAGTTGCCCAATAATATACTACTAGCCGCCATCTTGGATTTACATTTTGACCAGAAGGAGGGTAAGATAGCCAGCCAAATTCTAACCGCTGAAAGCGTGAAAAAAGTTTGTTACAATAAAACATCAATATTACAGACATCAAGAGTGACAACCTTAACGCTCCATTGGAGCGTAGGTAATTATTTCAACAAATAGGCCTAGTTTCCATACTGTTCATATCTTTATACTGTGCCACTGACCAGTAATACGTCCCCTTGTGAGACAACCCACCTGCAATTCTTACCTTATACTGAGATTATAATTACAAAAACATTTAAGCAAACTGTACTTGTTATGCCTTGTAATTTTTTGAATAAATATTATTATTATTATTATTATAATATATGCACATACAAATATTGCCTTATAATCAAACGTGCGTAAAATCGTCGTCGTGCCGATAATTACGTCATTACATAGCCTGGCTTGTTATTTTAAAAATGCCAAGCTTTTCATATAAAAATTGATTTATGGAGGCTTTTATTAGAGCAATTTGATTTTTTCTCGTAAGTATGGGCTCGCGTGAAGCTATTTGTTGGTTCGACTCAGAATTAGAAGGTAGGTAATTGTTTTTTTTATTAAGTTCGTTACTGCATTTTGCGAATAATGACATCGCTTTTCCATTAGTTTATTATATACTAGCGACCCGGCCCGTAAGTATCGCTATTCACTCTCACATCGCATAAGGTTCAAAATAACCTTGATATATTTGACACTTTGAATCGGATTCGAGTGCGAAGTTAGCGTCGAAGTAACGGGGAAATTATACTTACAGAATGCCTTTTCTTACGTCATCTCATTCTTTATCTGTCAAAATCTCCCTGTCAATTTAGTTCAACTCGCTGACACGCTCGCAAGGGTGGCTCTAGTGTAAATTTAAATTATCAACCGAGTTTTTAGAATGCCAATTAAGAAACTGACAGCAGATTCAGATTCAAAATTTAGAATGAGGTCTTACAGAATCACACCCCTGGTTTCGTACGGGTAGCACTAATAAATTATAGCCTACAACCTTCTAGATAATTTTATTTCTATTGGTGAAAACCCGTACGCTGCCGTTAAGCTACGCTTGTCAAAGTTGTCCCGTGGATGGGTGTCCATCCATTTCATTCTTGGAAAGCACGCAAAGTCGTTGGTCCCGGCTGTCATTTGTAGATCTTTGACAGTGGTTAAGGTAGTCAGAAGCTAGAAAATCTGACAACCATTCTTACCAAGGAATTTTCGTTACGTTACGTTTGTTATCCAGTTACTGCGTTGTAGAAGTTAGATAGACAGTCGCTCCATGTAAAACATTGGTATTCAGCTGCATCTGGTTAGACTGGATGCCGACCCCAACATAGTTGGAATAAGTAGGTAGTAGTTGAGACAATGTAGGTCCTGTAGTGCTGTTCTCCATGTTGCCTTTACCTAAATTCACCGATTTGGTGATCTTGACAGAATACCCTTTGTTACGGACGTCTTCGCTTACTTGAAAATAAGATAAATAAATGATATTTTAGTTGTACATATGTAAGGAACAAATATAAATGTTATTTAAGGTGTATAAATGATAATTAAGGTCTATAAATGTTATTTAAGGTTTAACTATAAATAAAAACCATTTGATAGTAGGGACTAACTTGCAATGTAAAAAGATTAGGTGTTATGAGTTATTTTCTCTTAGATAATAAGATAATAAAGGTTAAGGGCATGGTTCTTAGCAGAAATGGGGCTCATAGATGTAACTAAGTTAAAGTAAATAGGCAAATAGAGCCACGCTCCTATTGGCCGAGCGCGCGCCTCGAACCATACCCCACGCCTCCCACTACTTTACTATGTGGATCAAACTATAAATACAGGGAGGGTCCGCGCCACTCGTCACTCTGATTTCTACTCCCGCGCACTCTCTCTGCCCTAAGCTGAAATCGTCAATAAACGTATGTACCTGAATACTTTCTGCTTTCTTTCAAACGTTACCTCTACGTCTTCAAGACCCTACAACAATATAATATAACAACAGATACAGTCCACCTTGATAGCTGGTCCGATTCGAGCCGGATAATAATCAAGATTCAAGCATGAAGACTAGAAGCGTTGCGGCCAAGGAAAGCGGATCGGAGTCAGGATACGACAGTCGCCGTCCCCGAACGTTCGAAGAACCCCCGAGATCACCGTCGACCATCGCGTCCGCAATCCCGCGCACCTCGCAAGGTGAGCCCGCGGCCGGGATCGTGCCCGCCGCCCCTGCGTTCGCGAACGCACCCTCCGTCACCGCCACGACGGAGAAGGTTGCGCCGACCGTGTTCGACGGCCCGCGTGCCGCACAGGCTCCACGCCCGATGGCGAGTCGAGCCACCGCGACCGCGTGCGAACATAGGGAATCGATCGTCACCCCGTCAGCGTCGTGTTACCCAGCGACGCCCGCCGCGATCAGGACAATGGACTCGAGAAACATGACAGCTACGCGTGATACTTCTATAAGGGACACAGCGAGTACAATACGGTCCAGAAGATCGTACGGCAGCGACGTAGCCAGAGTCAAGAAGGCGGAGTACGAGGCGCAGAAGAGAATCGTGGCAATAAGGAACGAGCAGCTGGAATTAGAAAAGGCGCTCGTCAACAAGCGTTTCGAGTACCAGGTATCAGTGATTGAGGCAGAAGCAGAGGCCCGAGAAGAAGGCTCAGTGCATACGGTTGAGGATAGAGTGGACGAGTGGCTCCAAAGCGTCGACCGGAGTCACCCCCATGGAGCGGACCGGCTGCAGAGGGAGCAGCCCCGCGAACATTCGCCGAGCACGTAGCGCAAGAGGCCGACGCCCACATGGAACCTGCTACGTGTGTCAATGCCACCACACCCGCGAGACACGGACAGCGAAGACCGCGGTCGGTATCACGATCGCCCACCAGAGGGGAACGCCGTGTCGGAAGAGGTATCGAGCAGCTGGCCGATACCCTGGAAAAAATGATGCATGTACGCCCGCCGCCGCGACAGGTGATCGAGTTACCTACATTCACGGGAGCGGCCACCGAGTGGTTGCCGTTCAAGGCGGCATACAACGACTCGTCAACAATGTACAAGTTCTCTGCGATTGAAAACATGGCAAGATTACGGAACTGCATAAAGGGAGAAGCACGTGAAGCAGTGTCAGCGCTCCTGTACACCGCCTCGGACCCACAAGTAGTCGTGAGAACCCTTGAGCAGTATTATGGAAGGCCGGAAATACTTATGGATCGAGTTATGGAAGACTTGAAAAGGCTACCTCGGCTCACAAGCGCGGCCAGTGATCTGAATTCTTTCGCAGTGAAACTTCAAAATATAGTGTGTGTGTTATCTCAGATGGATAATAAAGGATCTATATGGAACCCTATGTTAGTGCGTGACGTCATCGAGAAGCTGAGCCCGCATATAAAGTCAAGATGGTGTGACTTCACTTCCGAAGCTATGGAGTCGTCACGCGAGCCGGAAATTATACTGTTATCCCGGTTCCTGATGCGGGAGGCGGATAGGGCGATGAAGTACGCTTTCACGCATATGACACCCGCGCCCGCGATGAAGAAAGAAGTAAGAAGTGCACCTCAAGTGAACACTAGGAAGAAGCCGGGCCGGGAAACTGTGTACGCGACTTCAAGTACGGAACGGAAGACTGAGTGTTTGTGTTGTGGTGGTGATCATGAAGTACCAAAGTGCGGAAAGTTCCTTAAGATGAACGTCAGCGAGAGGTGGGAGTGGGCGCGCACTGCAAAGGTATGTTTTAAATGTATTATAAATCGTCATCAACGTGAGTACTGCCGAGCAAAGAGGTGCGGAGAAGGAACATGCAGCCGCCCCCACCACGCGCTATTGCACAAGGATCCGGACAGCAAGAACACTCAGTCAGAAGAACCAGGTAAACCAGCCGACGCCGAAAACCAACAGGAATCTGTCATGACAGTCTCCGCAACGGGCAGCGCATCGCGACGAGTGCTGCTGAAGATGTGTCCAGTGACGCTGAAAGGGCCCGGCGGACAAATAAATACGTTCGCCCTGCTGGATGAAGGCTCTACAATATCGCTCGTCGACGAAGAACTAGCGCGTCAGATACGAGTCAACGAGCCGGTTTCAACTCTACGTATACAAGGTGTGACGTCACAACAAAAAGAAGAGCGAAGCCAAGAGGTTAGGCTGCAGATTTGCGGGCAGAGCGGCGAGTACCAAGAACTACGCGCGCGAACCATGAAGGACTTGCAACTGGACGGCCAGACGGTGGATAGAGCGACTTTAATTAACTATCCACACCTCCAAGACTTAAAGGCAGGCGCATTCTTCGAGGGAGCCACACCCAAGGTGCTCATAGGCGCGGATAACTGGCACTTAATAGTGACGCGGGAACTACGCACAGGCAAGAAAAACGAACCCGCGGCTTCCTATACTCAGCTGGGCTGGGTGATACATGGGACTGCACCACGCGCAACGCTACAGGAACAAGAGGGGCAGGTGGTGCTTCACCTATACGACGTGTCTGCGGCCACGCGGACGGACGATGTACGTCGTGTAGAAGAGTTGGTGAAATCACACTACAGGATCGACGCCCTAGGAGTTTCTCTAGCCAGAAAAGTGAAACCAGAAGATCAGAAGGCGGTCGCCGTGGTCCAGAACACGCTGAAGAAGGTAGGAGGACACTTTGAAGTCGGGTTGCCGTGGCGTGACGAAGACGCCCCCATGCCAAGTAACTACAACAGTGCCCTCAGAAGACTTAGAACCATCGAGAAGAAAATGGATGCATCACCGCACTTCGCGACGCAGTACCGCGCCCTGGTTCAGAACCTGTTAGACAAGGGCTACGCTCAAGAGTGCGACGGGACTGAAGGCGATAACCATAAGGCGTGGTACCTGCCACACTTCGCTGTCACGAACCCTAACAAGCCGGGGAAGATGCGCCTGGTGTTCGACGCTGCGCACAGGTACAGCGGGATGTGTCTTAACGACTGTCTACTGGAGGGACCCGATCTCCTACAGTCATTACCGGGGATCCTGTTCAGGTTCAGAGAGCGCCCAGTAGCGGTCACCGCAGATATCCAAGAGATGTTTCTTCAAATAAAAATCAGAAGTCAAGACCAGGCTGCGCAGATGTTCCTGTGGCGAGATGAGAACCGGAGCGAGCCACCGAAGCGGTACAAGATGACGTCTATGATCTTCGGGGCGTCGTGTTCTCCATTCATCGCACACTCGGTGCGGGACGCCAACGCGGAGCTGTTCACCGATCGATGTCCGGACGCCGTACGAGCAATCACGTCCAGTCACTACATGGATGATTACGTAGACAGCTTCGCGACGAAAGGCGAGGCGATAAAGACTGCGCGTGAAGTAATAGAAGTCCACCGGAACGCACACTTCAACCTAAGGGGATGGTGTTCGAGCTGTCCTGAGGTACTGAATAGCATCGTACCGAACACTCAAGTACGTGACACCGAGGTCAGACTCGGACAACGTGAAGAAAACACCGACAGAACGCTTGGCTTGCTGTGGCAGACAGGCTCAGACGAACTAGGGTTCAACACGGGCCTGAGCCGTCTGTCACCCGAGGTGAAAAGCAGCAACAGGGTGCCCACAAAACGCGAGGCCCTCGGAGCAGTGATGGCGGTCTATGACCCCCTGGATCTCATCAGCCATTTTACCATCACCGGGAAAATTATACTACAAAGTTTGTGGAAACAAGGCGTGGGGTGGGATGAAGAAATCCCAGAAGAAGACGCACAACACTTCGAAGATTGGATGCGAAGTCTAAATAGGATAACTGAACTCCGCATACCAAGGTATTATGGCGGCGACCCGAGCGACCTCACCGACCTACACGTATTCTGTGACGCGAGCGAGCAAGCATACGCAGCGACCGCCTACTGGCGCATCCAGAAATCGGACGGACGAGTAACAATAAGGTTGGTCGCGGCAAAGGCGAGAGTGGCCCCTTTAAAGTCGGTCACCATCCCGCGACTTGAACTACAGGCAGCGGTGATCGGCGCGCGACTGGCTGACGTGATATTAAAGGAACACCGAGACAAGCCCAGGAGCGTGACATATTGGACGGACTCACAGACGGTTCTGCGATGGATTGAAAAAGACGCCGTGAAGTACACCCCGTTCGTCGCGCATCGCCTGGGTGAAATAGCGGAGCTGACCGAAGCCAGTCAGTGGAGATGGGTGCCCACCGAGCACAACGTGGCGGGCGTCGCAACACGTCCTGATTACGAGCTACACGCGAGACCTGAAGACAGATGGTTCATCGGCCCCGAGTTCCTGTACGAGCACGAAGAGTCCTGGCCGAGGGAAAAAACCAAAGAACACGAAAACAAGGACGAAGTAGTGTACGCGAACGTCGAAGCAACCGGGGAACGACCGTCACATCTGCCCGACATCAAGAGGTTTTCATCATATGAAAAGTTATTACGAGCAACAGCTGTACCACTTCTCTTCAGAAGAAAATGCGCGGACAGGACCAGTCAAATGAATGTCGACCTTATTGAAAGGGCCGAAAGGTCGTGGATCAAACAAGCGCAGCGCGAAGCATACAGTGAAGAAATACGAACAATTAAAAGCGGAAAACCAATACCTAAATCCAGTAGTCTATATAAGCAAGACCCCTACATAGAAGATCACGTTCTCAGAGTCAGGGGAAGAATCGGACACGCGGCGGTCGCGGACATAAGTAAGACGCCAGTGATTCTACCCGGGAAACACCAGGCCGGTCACGCGAACAACGAGCGGGTAATCAACGACCTAAGACAGCGCTACTGGGTGGTCAACCTACGACCGGTACGAGCCATAGCACAGCGATGTCAACTCTGTCGTGTCAGAAAAGCGACACCAAGGAAGCCAACCACCGGAGACTTACCTACGGAGCGACTAACGGAAGCGCAACGACCTTTTACCTATTGCGGGGTCGACTACTTCGGGCCAATGACCGTCGTAGTAGGTAGAAGACACGAAAAAAGGTGGGGGGCCCTGTTTACCTGCCTATCCACAAGGGCGGTACACCTAGAACTCGTATCCAGTTTGTCTACCGACGGAGCACTAATGGCCATAAGAAGAATGGCGGCACGGCGGGGGTGGCCCCGCGTCATGTACTCGGACAACGGTACCAACTTCAGGGGCGCAGACGTCGAGCTACGGTCAGCGTATCAAGAATGGGCCAAACACTTTCCTCATTTCGGCCTCGAATACAGGATGCGGTGGAAATTCATCCCACCAGGGGCGCCGCATATGGGGGGAGCTTGTGAGGGGCTGGTACGCTCCGTTAAGACGGCGCTGGGGGCGACGTTGTACCAAAAGGCGCTGAAGGAAGAGGTGCTGCTCACACTGATGACAGAGGCCGAGCATGCCATCAACTCTCGGCCTCTCACCCACGTCTCTGTCGATCCCATGGATCCGGAGGCGCTCACACCCAATCACTTCCTCATTGGGACCTCCTCGGGCCTTCCCCAAACTGGGCCTTGCGAGGAGGCCAGCCGCAAGCAATGGCGGGCCGCCCAAGCGCTCGCTGACCACTTCTGGCGGCGCTGGGTGGGCGAGTACCTACCAACATTGGTGCCTCGGGGGGCATCAGATGACCAGCGACGGCCGCTACAAATAGGCGACCTGGTCGTCATCGTCGACGCCTCTCTCCCACGAGGCACATGGCCCCGTGGCGTCGTGGAGGCGGTGTACCAGGGACCAGACGGCAAGGTGCGAGCGGCCGTCGTCAGGACAACAGCGGGCGTTCTCCGGCGACCAGCGACGAAGCTAGCCGTCCTCGGCGGGGAAAAATAAGGCTACGGCATCCCTGCGCCGGGGGGAGGATGTTACGGACGTCTTCGCTTACTTAAAAATAAGATAAATAAATGATATTTTAGTTGTACATATGTAAGGAACAAATATAAATGTTATTTAAGGTGTATAAATGATAATTAAGGTCTATAAATGTTATTTAAGGTTTAACTATAAATAAAAACCATTTGATAGTAGGGACTAACTTGCAATGTAAAAAGATTAGGTGTTATGAGTTATTTTCCCTTAGATAATAAGATAATAAAGGTTAAGGGCATGGTTCTTAGCAGAAATGGGGCTCATAGATGTAACTAAGTTAAAGTAAATAGGCAAATAGAGCCACGCTCCTATTGGCCGAGCGCGCGCCTCGAACCATACCCCACGCCTCCCACTACTTTACTATGTGGATCAAACTATAAATACAGGGAGGGTCTGCGCCACTCGTCACCCCTCCCCGACCCTTGCTCGTGCCAGCCCGCGCCGCTGAGCCTGTAGTTTTAAATTCGTCCCTAAATAATGGAAATCCGATCTAGCCTGTCCCTTTGCTGTCCTCTCCCAGCGACGCCCTAAGCCGAGGCTCGTACCCCACAGGGGGTGCCCTTAGCGTGTAGTCGCTTAGTTTGTAAGCTTTTATGCCCTGGCTGGAGGCCCTAAAAATAATAATTTTTAAGGCACCACAGGAAAGTCCGGTTAAGCAGCCGACAACCTCCTAGGTTGACCTGCGAGATGCCAATCCGAAAAAAAAAAAAAAAAAAAAAAAAAAAAAAAAAAAAAAAAAAACAAAACGCCACTCGTCACTCTGATTTCTACTCCCGCGCACTCTCTCTGCCCTAAGCTGAAATCGTCAATAAACGTATGTACCTGAATACTTTCTGCTTTCTTTCAAACGTTACCTCTACGTCTTCAAGACCCTACAACAATATAATATAACAACACATACAGTCCACCTTGATACCCTAGCAGATATTGGCGTGTAAGCAGACATTTGGTTTTGGGATTCGTTTTTAAAATACAGGATGATGGAGAAAACCTTCGAAAGAACACAAATTCAACGCGGCAGGGGACTTTAATTTATAATATATAGTAATTTTTGTATGTATGTAATGTTTATGATGATAGAAGAACAGTTCTATTATTCGACGCCCTCGAATCGCGAAGATCATTTGCGATTTAAAGGCGTAGAATAACTCTTATATCTAATTTGACATTAAAAAAAGAAAAAGGTGCCGAATAAAACACCTGTATGTAGATTGCTCACACTCAATCCTTGACTCACAAACATCGAGATTTACAACAATTTAAACAAGCATAATTTAATAATACAGTTTCACCCCCGAGGCAAACTTTGAACGAGCAAAAAATTACATTCTGGGGTAGAACAGTGTAAAATTTCATCGAGAACCCTTTTAAATAAGTCACGGAACGGGACAAACCGGGTTTTATCTCACGATAAAAGTAAAGTTGGGTTAGTACATAATTAAGTAGGCGTTACCACTGATACGAGCGTAAAGTGCCTGGAAGAGCCTTCACGAAACTTCGTTGGATCTTGTTGTTGAGTGAAGTTCTGACAGGTATAAAGATAGGTATGTGTTCCACGGAGATACTTCCCGCTTGAAATGTCATGTAGGTAGTGATAATAAAGTTTGACTTGAAAATGAAAGCCGAATAAAATTTAACGACGTTTAAGTTTCTTCAATCTTTGGAGTAGTTAACTTGCAATCTCTGTTTTAACTGTGTTGCCGTTTCTTAATAGATAAAGATGAGAAGGAGGTACTAAAAAGTGGAAAATAAAAAGCTTTTTATCAAAAAGAGAACCGCCTTCAAAAACTAAAAAGTGAAAAATAACTTTAGCACAGAACACACATTGACTTTAGTTTCAGAATTCGGTGGCAATACAAAACAACAAACAGAACAAAGCCACCGACTTTCGAAACTAAAGTCAATGTGTGTTCTGTGCTAAAGTTATTTTTCACTTTTTAGTTTTTGGAGGCGGTTGTCTTTTTTGTAAAAAGCTTTTTTTTCTTTAATGTAATCTGTTGACATGCCACCTTAATTTGAATTGTAATTGCTTGTACCTATAATTTGTTGATTTTGTACGCCATTGGCAAAACATTGTGCACATATTTTAAACAACATACTATCTGTAACTATACCTATGTTTAACAAAATAAATGATTGATTGATTGAATATGTCTTATTTCACTGTGCAATTACTAGGACTTGCCTGTAATGTAAGCAGCTTGTGACTAAAGACCACACGAAGACCCCTCTGAGCCTGTGTAACCGTTGGTCCTGGCTGTCAATCGTAGATCTTGACAATCGTTAAGAGTAGTTTGAAGCCAGAAAGTCTGTCACCAGTCTTACTAAGGGCGGGTTGTTTCAAACAGTCGGTTAACGTTATATACGGACGGTTAAAAAGTTACTATGACTGATGATGTTTAACGTACATTAAATGTAACGGGTTGTATCATGACATAAAAATCCGTCAGTTAAAGTTATTCAAAAAGAGATTACTTAATATTTTGACGTTTGAAGTAGCTGTTTGACAACACAAAATTACGTTGTGGTCGGTTATGGTAATAGTAAGTTTTTGACGTAAGATTTTGAGAAACAACCCATTTTTTTGATTTGACGATAGTTAGCGCCATTTTTGACTATTACCGGTCAGTAATGGTTAGTTGAAGCAACCGGCCCTAAGTGGTATCGTGTTATAGAGTAACTATGGATTATGCCGGTCAGACAATCAGTTACTTCATGTAAGATTGGTACTTAGCTGCATCCAGTTAGACTAGAAACTGATCCCAATAATCCTTCATAGCTGGGAAAGGGCAAGGCAGATGATATCTGTAATGTTGTGACATGATGTTTATCCTAAAAAAAAAAACGTGTGGCACTCGGGGACTATCGCGGTAAATCTATTGCATAGCATTTTTATTATGATTATATATACTCTTACAAATAGAAACACAGAAGGGTTTTTTAAAAAGATTTTAATGGCCTCCGGCCAAACAAATTACAAATTATTTTAACGAGCAAACAGAAATTCAATATTTGAAAAATAACGACAATCGCTAGGTGTTCGGATAGGGCTTCCGCTCTCCGTGATGACCGATGGCAAAAATGGACGAGTGCCGCTAACCGCCTTCCTTTTATACCCCGTCGCGGTGTTGCTATTCTTGATTTTAATTTTCCTCTAACACGGCTTCTCCTGAAGGGGCTGCGTGCTCGAAGCCCTCAGCAGGAACTCGTGGATGTGCCAGCAATACCCTCCGGCAGGACGTCTCTGTCCAACGGCTGTTCGACATCACCATCATCGATCTCTGTGAAAATACACACATTCTGAGAAACATATTTCTTTACATCGTTTATCAATAGTTGGTCTAAATTCATATAGTGCATGGAGCGTTAGATTATGTACCGATTAGCCAAACAAGCAAATATGAACAGAAATCATCGCTACACATAAGCATTTCAAGTTACATAGGTTTTACACAGGTCTGTTCCCACGCAACCGAATACCCCGCACACACTCGCATGCGCTACAGGATTTACATCAGTCTCTAGTAGGTCACCCCAGATACCTAATAAGATTTGGATTTACACAGGTCTGTTGTCGGTGCACCACCGACTCGCCCCAGAAACCAAATAACGGTTGGATTTACACAGGTCTGTTGTCGGCTGCGCCACCGACTCACCCCAAAAACCAAATAACAGTTGGATTTACACAGGTCTGTTGTCAGTCCATCACTGACTCACCCCAGAAACCAAATAACAGTTGGGTTTACACAGGTCTGTTGTCAGTCCACCACTGACTCACCCCAGAAACCAACAGTGTCAGGGTCAACCCAATACCATGCGCACAGGATTTACACGGGTCTCTTCCACTGAACACTACACATACATAAACAAATAACAGTCAAAATTAATAAACACAGGCTTGTTTAGTACATAATCTAGCTCAAGAATAGGGAAAAGACAAGTTGGTATGTAAGCTATCACAGCAAACAACAACAATAGTACAACAAGTACCTTCAAAAAAAACCGGCACAAGTCTCGGGTGTCCATTCACCCTTCCATAACACCATGTATGTAGCAGCTGCCTGACTAGTATTTCCATAAGCACCAGCTAACAATTGAACCTCATATCTATCGTTAGGCAGGAGCTTCGTAACTTCATAGGGGCCTCTCATACCGCTATCCAGCTTTCCGGTACTTTGAGAGCTCTTAATCACATAGACTAAATCATTTACTTGAAACTTTTTAGGCTGTTTCCTATTTTTATTAACACGCGAGTCCTGTTTCTCTTTGTTATCGCGAATAAGTCCTTCCGCACGCTGCCGTCTTATTTCGCGAATTGCATCTCGATTTGGATTTGAACCTTCGCAAGTTACATCTTTGATCAGAGCGTTTATCAAAGGTGTAGTGGAATCAGTGCCAACAAGAAGGTTCAATGCCGAATATTGAGTAGTCTTATGTTTTGTAACATTTAAAACCAATTGCAGTTTCCATAATATTTTTGACGAATCATTTTCATTATAATTTAGTTCAACCCTTATCATGTTTAATACTGTGCGACAATAACGTTCTACTTGTCCATTTTCCTGATGCATTTCAGGGGTAATGAAATGCACTTCGACTCCATATTGTCTAAGACCGGGGAACCAAAAGTGTCGCAGGATCAGATCAACAGTTTTGTCCACACCAATGTGTTCATGCTCGTCATGGAATACCCGTAACAATCTTAACCGAAAAGCCTTTGGTACATAACATAAGAATCGCGCTTGCTCACCCGTGACGTCATACTTATAATACAAGACGTCATTACGTTTTACGTAACGTGTGTTATCTAATTCACCGTTATTTAATTTTTCAAGTAACGTTAAGGTCTCTTCGTCACCTGCCTGTGCCACTTGAGCCCAATTTTGTGGTTTTTGAACAACATTAATAACATTGACCGGATTCCTACTTAAATAATCAACGTACGACATAAGTACGCCTTTACGGTATTCTAGCGAGAAATCAAAGTCCTGCATATAAATCCACCACCTTGCATCTCTGGGTTGGAGATCCTTCTTACGTTGTGTCATTTGTAATGCATTACAATCAGTGATTATCTTAAACGATTTACCAATTAAATATTGCCTGAAATGTTGCAATGATTTTACTACCGCGAGGGTCTCCAGCTCATAGCTGTGGTACTTGGATTCCGCACCAGCCGTCAACTTGCTAAAATAAGCAACTACCCGCCTACGGCCGTCTTTGTGTACTTGCATAAGGATTCCGCCATAACCAATAGAACTAGCATCTGTATGCAGCTCTGTTGTCAGCTCAGGATCGAATATTGCCAAAATCGGTTCATTAGTTAAATAAGAAATGATATCTTGACGTGCATTTTCATGTTCATCGCTCCAATTAAAGGTTACTCCTTTTCTAGTTAAAGCGGCAATTTGAGCAGTTTTAATCGCGTAATTAGGAACGTATCTTCGGAAGTATCCTGCAAGGCCAAGAAACTGGCGAACCTGTTTGACATTACTCGGTCGCGGTGATTTATCTAATGCTTCAATTTTATAATTGCTCGGTCTAACCTGACCATCGTTTATAATTCTACCTAAGTATTCTATTTCATTGGTAAGAAAAGTACATTTCTTTAAATTGATTGAAAAACCTACTTCAGTTAACGTTTTTATTACCGAAACTAATAAAACGAGGTTTTCATCTATGCCGTCAGTTAGTATTAAAACGTCATCAATGTAGACCATGACTTTTCCAGACTCAATGAAAGTTTTAAGTGTTTTAGAGATAGTTTTCTGATAAAATATAGGCGCATTAGCTAGACCGTAGGGTACCTTGCAATATTCATACTGGGCTTCTGGTGTAACGAATGCAGTCTTATGAATAGACTCTTCAGCAATTCGAAGCTGATGGGAGCCGGAAACCATGTCGAGAGAGCTAAACCAGCGAGCATTACCAAGCCTATCTAAATAGTCGTTGATCAACGGGAGCGGATGTCTAGTTTTAACAGTTATTCGATTCAGTGCACGGTCGTCCACAACCATTCTATCAGAACCATCCTTCTTTTTTACAAGTAGAATCGGACTAGCGTATTCTGAATCTGACTCGCGAATAATTCCTTTATCGAGCAAATCCTTCACTATAGTACGTACTTTAAATTTTTCGTCATGCGATAATTTATAAGGCCTGTAATAAACGGGTACATCGGTTGTTAACTTAATATGCATCTCACTATCTTTTACCGTAGTAATCGCGGTACCAGTTAAAAAGAATTCGGAATACTTGGTAAGGATTTCTAGTAACCGTTCCCTATTATTTCCAGATACCGACGTATTTACTTGATCAGACAAAGAAATCGAATTTACTTGCATAATGTCGTTTGCCCGTTGGTACCTCACTATGAACTATACGTTGGCAATCACCGGTCCTAACATAAGTAATACCTTTCCTATTTAGTACATCTGTACCGATTAGGACGGGTACATTTAAATGATTGCCATCTACAATACAAAAACCTATTTCTACTGTTATATCGCTAAACTCAACGGGTAATGTTACAAATGATTCCGATCTAACTTCCGTACCACCTAAGCCGCGTAGTAATTGATTAGTAGGTTTTAATTGACACGGGAAATATTTAGCAACATTTTTTGACATCAAGGAGACACATGAACCACTATCAATTAGTACGTCTAACGGTATCCCCGCGGGCTATACCAGCAGTTGTCACGTCACGATTTTTATAACTACCCACAATTTCGCGACAAAAATTAACACCATTATTATTTCGTGAATTTGTGCGTTCCTTAGCAAAACAAGTAACCTCAGCATGACCTACTTTTTTGCAAAACGTACATTTCAGCGGATCGCCACGAGATGTCACCGGTAACGTGGTTGATTTTTCGTCGTTATTACTTGGATTTGTATTTGACCGTTTGTTACAATTAACGCTTTTATGACCAAATTGATTACACTGATAGCACCTTAATGATTTTGAATCTTTGGGATCATACTGACGTTTTAACGGTTTGCGAGTTGAGTTACTATTATTGGAAGACTTAGAATCGAATCGATTAGGACTATTAGAAAACACTTTCTTATTATAGCTGCTAGAAGGTTTAACAAAGCTTGATAAAAACTCCACTATAGTGTCGGGTGATAATTTAGCGTTAGTAGCTATAGCGCAAATTTGTGGATCTGCAATTCCACGAACAATAATTGCGGTAAGCAGCTCGTTACTTAAACTTTTAACAATGCGTAACCTTAAAAGCGATTTACGAGCATATTCAGCGTATGTGGAGTATTTATCGGACTCTGTTCGCATTACATCATAAAGAATGTTCGCGACATCGACTGAACGTGGGCATAGCGATTTAAGTTCTAATTTAAAATTGGACCAAGTGCGAAAATTGCTTGTCCATTGGCTAAGCCAGGTGCGAGATTCCCCCTTCAAACAATGTCCAATGCGAGCAAGGCATTCTCTGTCGTCCCAACAATTTGAAATACGGGCTCTTTCTACTTCATCGCACCACGTGTCGAAGTCATGGACACTCGGATCGAAATCAGGGACAAAATATCGGTTGGATCTGACCTGGGCACAGCTGATAGCGGTCAAAAGACGCTCTGTGGCGTTCGTCACCACGTCTTCAGGCTGCATTGATCCCACGTTGCTAGTGTGTGGAGTCAGCGGCGGCGTCCCCATTTGCGCGGGAACGAGCTCACGCGGCGGTGTGGGCGCCCCAAGCACCGATGCCGACGGTGTCGTGATCGGCATCTCGTCAGCGCGGCTAGGCCCAGCGCTGGTCGTTGCGATGGCTTGCGTCTCCACAGACGCACGGGGCTGGTCCTCTAGCTCGTGCAGCCTCCTCAGGATGTCTTCCATGGGGCTGGGCGAAGGAGTTCGCCCACGGCGCTTACGTTTGTTGCGTTGATCGGTAGCGGGCATCGCACAGACAAAAACTCCGTCCGAATATTAAATAACCAGACCGCGTGGAGGAATACTAAGTTTTCCTAAAGGAAAACTAAAAAAAACCAAAACCAAAAAAAAAAAAAAACCAAAAATAAAACGACATCAAAAAACCCCCCCCCCCCCCCCCCCGCCTATTGTAATAAAAAAATTAAAGGGGGTCTAAATTTATTTAACTAACTAACAAACTATGGGTGTGATTCTAAAGTTGAGAAGTTAGGGAGCTCAAAATTAAACAAAAATAACTAAAAGGAATAAGATTCGGGCGCCAGAGCTCACTAGGTAATTTAAAACAAAGGTAATCCGGGATAGCTAATAGGTAAAGGGACAGGACTTCTAATCTAGGTCGGAGATTTCTGAAATTAAGCTGCAAATTCTTTAATAATAGCTCATTTATTTCCATCGCAGGCAGTGGTGAGCACAACACAATATTAGAAAGCCCCTTTCTTTTGAAGGGCAAGTTGTTTTATAAATAAAACCAAAAATGTAGGCGTTCAGCGGCTTTACAGCCTCGAATCCCACTTCTGATCTTACAAATAGAAACACAGAAGGGTTTTTTAAAAAGATTTTAATGGCCTCCGGCCAAACAAATTACAAATTATTTTAACGAGCAAACAGAAATTCAATATTTGAAAAATAACGACAATCGCTAGGTGTTCGGATAGGGCTTCCGCTCTCCGTGATGACCGATGGCAAAAATGGACGAGTGCCGCTAACCGCCTTCCTTTTATACCCCGTCGCGGTGTTGCTATTCTTGATTTTAATTTTCCTCTAACAATACCATATACATAATTATATGTTAAGCGAACTCGGCCGAGGTACATGGTAGGCGGAGTGGGGGGTGTTAGGATGATTTGTTGGAATTTCTTGATTCAGTCGCCGCGCTCAAAGCCCGCGATAAAAGCTATGCAATAGCTTAAAAAAATGAGAACTTAACATCATGATATTTATAAGTTAATCTTAATAAACAACAACATTAACACCACACCGATCCCGCGGAAAACAACACCGATATTTCCCAAAAAAAAAAAACAAGAAGCCATTTTAAGTATTTCGAGCATCCTTGTAAGTCTTGACCCTTCATAACTCAACCACTATCTACGTCCTGGCCGCATCCAGTTGGCCTTATCTCAAGCCAACCGGCTACTTAAACTGTCAAAGTTTGCACCATCCCTTAGATTTTTTCCTTTCAACACTTAAAAACTTTTCGAGAAAGAAACCTAATATTGAGTAAGGATTGACAGAGTTTTGTCAAGCTATTTATTGGTTTTATTCGGGTGTTACGGAAAGGGTTAATTTAAATGTCGATAAAAGACGTCCTCTCATCCTTTGATTCTTTGAAGACGACAGTCTTATAGTTTGAATTCTGTGAATGACATTCTTTTGTTTTGTGATTGTGACGAAAATGTTAAATGACTTTACCAAAATAACTACTCGTATACTTTTAAGTATTAAAGTAGAAGCTTTAAAAGAATACTTTAAATAAAACAGATGTTCATCATCTGCCTAGTAGCCTTTCCACAAATATGTTGGTATCGGCTTCCAGTCTAACCAGTGGACTAATTCACGTAACTAAAGAAGTGCTGTTAACTGTGCAGTTGCAGTTAAGTTTCGATGAAAACAACGCTTTTCGTATTCTCTACCGCTGTCAGACATACGCTCGCGTCAAGTTCGTGTTACGCGAGCGCAATAACGTCATTCTACTGTTGCACGTCTTTAATGCATGCTTCGGAACGCAACATGATTGGTATTCTACTATTCGTTTGACGTCTCAAAATGACAGTTAAAAAACACTAAAATCTGTAGTGGGGTATTATTTTAATATTACAATAACGTCATATTCATTGAAATGTAATCGATCGATATTTTTTCGCTCATGATAGCTACACCATAAGTAAGTTTGGTAGAGTTTGATTATCGTACAGTTGACGTGCAGTTCACGCGAAGCTTACGCGCAGTTCAAAGATTACAAGAATACCGTTTATCACTAAAACTTGAACTTAACTGCAACTTCACTACAACTTCATCGGCGCGTTACAAAATTACGTGAATTAGCCCTCAGATGCAGCTGAATACCAATGTTTCACATGGAGCGACTGCCTGTCTGACCTCCACAATTTAACTATGGGTGACACGATACCCCTTGGAAATACTGATTGTCAGACTTTGTGGCTTCTGACTAGACATCGACAGTCTAAAGATCCACGAATGATAGCTGGGACCAACGGCTTTACCTTCGTGCTTTCCGAGGCACGGAGAAATAAAAATGTGAGAGTCCATAGAGAGAAATTGGTTGGTACAGTACATTTGGTATCTACCATTTGTACAGTGACTTTCTAGGTACGTACATACTATATAAGTTTAAAGCTGAAAATACTTTCGGAATACGTTCCGATACATTTATTGACCCAGTTAGAAGTTCCAGTCACTTACAAAGATAAAATCTTTATAATGCTAGTTTTGCATTACTCACTCACTGAAAAGGATTCGAAATGTGTTAATATACTGCAAAGGCTTTTTAGAGATATTACTTGCAATAAATATTAGCATCAATCTGAACATAATTATACGGCGCAAAGAACATTAGCGGTACAAGATTTTAGACCCGACAATGTTGTTTGTTGTCGCTCATTTTAGAGAAGTCTAGAATGTTTCATAAATTTTGACGTTGGAACAACAGTCTTTTCAACCGACTTCAAAAAAAGAGGAGGTTATCAATTCGTCTGAATTTTACCTGATTTCTTGGGACTGGGTGAACCGATTTTGATGATTCTTTTTTTATTTGAAAGCTAGTGCTTCCCGTTTGGTCCCACAATTTGGTCCAGTTCTGACAATGGCATCCATGAGAAAACCGTATACGTCTTAAATTTGCATTACGTATGTGCGCGATTTGTTACGCGATTTCTGAGGCCACCAGAGGGCGCGGTGATGTAAACTTTGTTTTTGTAAACGCTCGTCGATCAACTATGAGTGTTATCAACTAAAAAGAACTAAGACAAAGTGAAAAACTAACAAAATAAAAGGACGTGATATCGTGAAGGTGAACTGAATGACAGTTTAGTTTTTGAAGAAACACTATCCGGTTGTGCTCTAAAACTCAAGTGAATATTATTATAACTGTAATATCCAAAAAAGGAATAAACTTTCCATTAGAAACTATTTTGAAAAATCGAAATATCGCAAACAACCTGCAAACTCAAATTATTTTTAGTTACCTACATAGATCACAAAAATCGATATGCCACTCACCGGGTGACGACATCTAGTGGACAGATTAAGTAAGGAAGAGCGACATCTACCTCCGCTTAGGTGAACTACTTACAAAGTATACTACATAAAAAGGTGCACCGGCGCATTTAATACAGCACCTCGCTCACAGAGGGCTTGTCAGAGTTATAGTATTTTATTAACAGAGGGCGCCATCATGTCGGAAATAGAAAAACTTTTAAAAGAACTAAGATTAGACATCAAACGTGACACTGAAAAATCACTGTTAAAGGAGGATGGCGAGGCTGGACCCACGTAATTTAAAAATTAACGGAGCACCGTGCTCGGACTAGTTTATACTAATTATATTAACAAGTTTATAAGAGTTCTATATAAAAAATATTGAGTTACTAGAGAATGGGAATTAAAAGTTATTAATGATTTTAGTTTATTAAAAAATAAGTATCGTGCAGTTTCCGAACGCAATGTTTTTTACGAATTACATTGATACATTCCAATCTACACTACTGATTTACCCTCTTAAAATACTTAAGTACGTTTTCGCTTGGCAGATTTCCTTTTTATTTTACTTACATCTTGTTAAATAAACCAATAACGAATAAAACGAAACATAAATACTGTTATAAACAGTCCATAAAAATAATATAAATTATTTTAACAGTAATGAAAACATGGAACGTAAAAATGGAACGTCAGTGTCGAATTGTCATGTCATTTGATGTCATTGTCAATTCATTCCATTGTTTGTGTTTAACAGCTAACAGTATTAGAATCCCACGATTCTAATACTATTTTTGCGATTTTGTGGATTCTTGACAATTTGGCTTTACCTTTAGACTGACGACCGACTTGCAAGTGATTTGGAATTTCTCAACGGTTAAAATGCGTTGTGTTAATAATTGAGAATTGCTCGCATACCGAGACATCGTTTGTCTGATGAACGTGATCAAATAGTTGAAAGAGTACAGAAATGGGTGTACCCGCGTGATGTAAGTATATTCATGTACTAATTTGTTTAATTTCATGAACACAAATCATACAAATATAAAATAAATGGAGCAAGCAAAAGTAGAGATTTCGTATACAAATATGTAGTTTCGTATATAATACTCTTATCATAATTATGCTCTTCCTGCTCGTCTTGCAGTATTGGGCAACACAGTAGCATCTCTTAATCTTCTGAATGTAATAACAACCTGAAGTATTTTATAATACTGCAGATTACGGTCAGTGGGTCGTCTTAGGTACTGCTTGTGGTGCACAATATTAATAACATTTTAAAATAAAATACTGCACCGGTATCAGGACCCAAGCTACCAATGGTAAGGGCTCCAGAGAGCAGAATCTCCTAACAATGTTGTATGACTAGGTGTACCACTGATGAAGTACAACTTCGCAGGCCAAGTCAAGATACTTGATTAGAAGAATATTACTATTTTTGTATAACCACACTGCTAGCGTAATAACCTGATGGATAGAGTTTTTGGATAGTCTGTTCTTTAATCTACTCAGTATGGGTACCTGTACCACACATGCTTTGGCAGCATTGAATGTGGTAGTCACTTTCTTAACCCAGAAGCAAAACATGATTATAACTTAGCTTGTAAACATTTTTTGTGTATCCTTAACCATAGTAATAATATTTTTAGGTATCTGGAGACAACTATATTTGTCACTCATGTTGGGAGTTGATAAATAGTAACCCAAATGATGGTCCTGAACATGAGACCCAACCACAACCTGGCCTTCGTGATGTATGCGCTGGATGTGGCAGATAGATTTTGAGAATCAGGAGCAGGCTAGTTGTCCGACCAGAGATGTCTGAAAGGGAAACCCGAATAAGAGACATTGTATCGGAATGGATAAGGCCCCGCCAGGTTGGTAATGAAAACAATTTATATAGAGTTACTGGTAAGCCTAAGGTAAGGTTAATGTCAAGGTCTCATCACAAGTGGGCTTTTTGGATGCCAACCTTACCAATAACCCTATAAACATTTAATATTACAAATAATGATATGAAATCCTAATATATTATTATTTTTGGCAACATTTTACTTTTATTGTTTCAGTTAACCTTAAATGAGGACATATGTGTGCCATGCTATTTACGGGCACAGAGAGTGGTGGACAGTTCTTATAGAAGTTCTGCTGTGGTTTCACCTTCTGCAATCAGTCAACCAACATCTTCTCAACAGACAGAGCAAACGGTGGAAGTTGAAGAGGTTGGTCCATCAACATTTGGAAATCCATTCGTGGAAACATCTACTGAACAAATATTGCCCACAAGAAGAATATCTGACACAGCAGAAGGTGAAGAGGCTAATCCATCCACCTCAAGACGTCCATTACAGGAAACTTCTGCTGAACATATCGATGCCTTACGGCCGAAAAAGGATAACCGCCTCTTTTCAAATTTTACAGGGGAGTGATTTAAAGTTCAAAATAAAGGAAAAAAAATCATAAAAAATTAAGTATAGCTCCCGAAAGCCTGGAAATGAGTTTTTATAATATTTAGCATGCTATCTATAAGATGGCGTTTTTATTTTTACGTAATTCAGCCTGCAAGAAGCAGTTACTGTCGGTTATCCCCAAATGGTCTTTATTTTAAAATCACCCAAAATGTCGTAAATTGAATTATCAACTTATCTGATGCGAGTAAAAATGACCTAAATTCAACTCATTTTTTATTTAAATTAAGGAAAAAAAGGTCAAGTCTTGGTTTTTAGAGAAAAAAAATGTGATAATATAATCTAACCAACAATGTAACAATAGTTGACTGAAAGGAAAATTGTATCAAGCACATTTTTTTAAAAGATGTCAATTATTTAGTGGATGTATTTTGATTATTTTACTTTAAAAAACTGTTATCTCTGCATTTAACATTTCAAGTTCACCCAAGAGGTATAGGTATACAATAAAAAACCATTTAATTAGGTAATCAGCTCAGTCTTTAATTAACATAAAAATGGCACCTCGCACTTATCAAATTAAAAACATACTAAATAACAATTGTTTGTAATAAACCCTCGTATCAAAAAATCACCGTGATCAAATAGACTTAGAACTATTGCAATTAAAGCAACAGCTATTTGTATCACATTGAGATCAATGTTTAAAATCAAATTTATCAAAATAATGAAAACAAATTCTTAAAATTAGTGGCCCTTTCAACATCATAATCACTTGTCTCAATATTTTTACTTAGAACAATTCAAATAATTGCAATATAGGTACCTAATCTAAAAACTATAAAAAAGTTCAACTTTAATAAAGTAACAAATATTCTTATGATATACAATGTACTGTAAGTATCACAATTTGCTTGCATCAGTCTTTGACTTACAAATACACATAAAAAATGTAAACAAGCAGAGCTTCTTATTCTACGCTGTCATCCTCGATATCAGACTCAGGGAGTGTATCCTTAACATTACTGGAACTAATCAGGCTGTTGTATTCACTATGGAGGAAATTAGGAATTACCTTATCTCTACACAATTTAAGTAAGTCATCATGTTTGGCTTTAGATAAAGGAATTAAAGATTTATAGCATGCTGGTGGACTAATTTTGGTTTTTGGTTGCACTTCAATACTATAAGATTCAGCATCGTCACTCATCGAGTTTTTAACAAAAATCAAATTATCCTTCTTCTTCCGAAAAGTTACAATACGCATCTTACTTATTTTTCCTGTTAAATTTCCTTTAAAGTATTTATCGCTGATTATATCCCATTTATTAAAGTCTGAAAACTGCAAACGCTCGACATTGTACGGTTCTGGATCTTGTCTTGCAGTTGTGAATACTGTATACCATTGTGAAGGTGCATAAATGATTGTATTTTTTAGATTTTTTTCTATCACGGCATGAACGGAATCAACCGGCATGTAAGTATGGCCAGTTAGTAGGAAGTTAAGCTGTATAGTCTGGATATTAACACATGTTTGCAGTGTTGTATGCAGCATTGCCATAATAATTCTGTTTCGGTTCTGACCCGGGCAGCAATCGGCATACAGCAACAAATTTTTAATTGTGCCACGTTCATCAACCGTCTGAATGTACTTATTGAGTATTGTTGCTATTTCGTTGGCACCTCTTTTTCCATTACATTCATCCCAATAATAACAAAAGACGTTGCGAGTCCCATTTTCATACACGCAAAAATTATACACCGCTAATTTACGAGAATAAAATAAGAGCATACTATCTCCATATGGGGTATTTAATACCTTTTGGAGGTCGAAACTAGCACATAAAGTAGAAGGATCACTTTTATGTATATTCTGATGAGCTTTAAATCTGTTGTAACTTTCTGTTTTTTGTAATTCATGTTGCTTCTTTTCTTCTTCTAATTCAGGATTATCTTTATTTCTTTCAAATTTCAGGCATTTCAAACATTTGTCTTTTTTAGGGACATGGAAACCAATATTGAATTTTTCATTGAATATGGAGCGAAACACTCTTTCGCTTACTATGTCAATTCCTCTCTCTGTATAACTGTTTTTGTAAATTTTGTATAGATTTGCCAAATTTTTCATTTTAGTTGGAAGGTAAACACGGCTAGTGTCCTTGCGACAATAATGGGATGGCACAGCAGGTAAGCCTTTTATAAAGTTAGTAACAGACAGAATGGTTGAATCCTTAGTTTTGTTAGGCGGGTCACACTTACCACGCTTATCTTCTTTAGCTAGTCCGAGTGTAGAATTTTGAACGGTGTATTGGATGAATTTATGGCCAACATCCAAAGTAGCTGCTAAAAATTGCAGACAAACTGCTCGCTGTCCTTCACCTTCAGTTATTGTATATTTGTAACTAAAGCTTCGTTTATCAGAATTTTGAACTCTCTTTCGTTTCACAACTGTTTTCTGGGTCATAGATACAAGCCAATCTTTACGGCGTTGCACGGATAAATTCCAAAAA
Source organism: Charanyca ferruginea (assembly GCA_947361185.1). Classification (NCBI taxonomy): domain Eukaryota; kingdom Metazoa; phylum Arthropoda; class Insecta; order Lepidoptera; family Noctuidae; genus Charanyca; species Charanyca ferruginea. The sequence continues at coordinate 46,633,144 of OX376056.1, read as the reverse complement.
TAGGTGTGTATACTTTTTCGTTTCTCATCTGACACAGAACCACAATCATTACCGCACTTTTTACCTATGCATGGGTTTGGTTGGATTTCTTTAGAAGATACCTCAGATCCATCATGCTTCACATATGCTTGTCCAGATTGCTTTAGTTTTTGTCTCTCTTTCTTAATATTCTTGCGCTGCTGCTTTGTTGCATTCTCTCCTACTATATTAGGCCCTGGTGCATCTGTTGATGATACCGTATTCCCAGCATCTTTTTCATTATTTTTCTTTCTTTTTCCTTTACTTGTTTTGTGCGAATTATTAGAATCGGAAGAGTCTGATGAATCTGAAGTAGGCTTGTATGTATCAGAATCACTTTCACCTCCAAAAATAGTTGTAAAATCTTCTTCATCAGATAAATAATAATCAAAATATTGCTTGTTTAGTTTGGCTTTACGTTTCTTTTTAGGATTCGATATGCCACTGTTATTTACTTTTGGGTCCGGCCCAGAACTCGTTGATGGTAAATCATCGGCCGTCACAGAAAATATAGGGATTGGTGATATTGATCTTTCAATTTCAGCAATACACGGTTCTGGCAACAACTGGGTGACTGTTTGATCTTTCAAGGCTTCAGACTCCATAAGCAACTGATTAACAGGCTCAACGTTTTCAACCGGAACATAATCGAGTGGTCTTACATTGGCCTACAAACAAAATAATTTCATTACTAAACATAGACAAACAAATAGTAGGTACGCTTATTGGTGGTAACTGTTACCAATAAAATCATACGTTGCTGATCCTTATTTAGAAGCAGTAAGAGGGACCAACATTAGACCCGGCGGTATCTACCTAAACTGTCCTTATTAATATGTAGGTACATTCTTTCGGAACTGAGTAATCTCCTATACCTACGGTACGTAGTAAGTAGGTACATAATAATCTTGTACAAAACATAATGTCACGCCTTAATCACTGAAAGGTTAGACAAAGGTGTGCAGTTCACTAACGTTTCACCAATTACGTCCCAAGTAGATATAAGGAAGCGAGCCTATTGCCACCTACTAGGCACAGTTCCAGGCTCTGCTGCTACTAAGAAATTACTAGTGGAAAAACATAATAACACTTTGCCCGACCCGGGATTGAACCCTGGACCTCACGTGCAGAAGTCACGCTTGTGAACACTAGACCAACAACATCAAATAGTAAGTAGGTACATAATCTATTTGTAATGAACATGTCAATAACTTATACCTACACGCTCGCGTATAAACACTATCACAATAAAAAAATACCTAACATCGCACGCGGCTCAGCCCGCGCTATTCTAAGTACCTACCTAATCACACAAAATTATCGTACGTAACTATTTTGCGGTGCAACACTTTTTAAATTGGATCAGTAAATTCAAATATTGCACTATGCAAAATGGAACTAGTTTATAATATTAGTGCCTATACCTATAGAATAGATAAGTTACCTATCTACTACTACTTTTATACCTAAACATACATAATTACAATAATTTTGAGAAGTATCTTACCTGAGCAGGTTCTGGTAAATCAAAATTTATCACTCTTGGTGTCGGAAATGTTATGTCAGAACTGTGCAGTGCTTTGTCAATTATATTCATCGCCCGTTTTCTTGCAGTCATGTTGTTAATCTGAAATATAAGTCACAATTAATCAATATCTTTGAAATTTTAGTTTTGTAATCTATTTGTAAACAAGAAATAAATAAATCTATGTCCTTTTTCAGCATGAAATTTAACTTACCTTATAATAAGTAATACTAAATTTATCGCGCCGAAACGGCTCGCGTGCGCACGTGGTGCTTGCCCCGTGTTCACCTGGAGACTAAAATTTGTTCCGCTGCCGCTTGCGCTCGTAGTTTTCAGAAAACGATACCGACAACCGCCAATTTAAATTATTTTTAATTCGATAAGCGCCATAACGCGTAGAGTATGAATTGGGATAAGGATAAGATTTTGGTCTAGCTTTTTATCTAACCGCCAAAATTGTATAAATATCGGGAGGGAAAAAAAGGATAAGCTAACTTTTATTACATATTTGTGTGCGGGTAAATATGTAGTAACCTCCATTTTTTCATTTATTTTTAACGAGGAAAAAAAGACTACAGACCAAACAGAGTCTGCAAAATGCGGCCAAAACGGAATAAACGACTAATTATGTTTTAAACACGAACAGGCGTAACAAACTAAATACATATTTCTGAATTTTTACTTCCAGCCAAAATAGTTTAACGTACAATCAATAAAATATTACAAAAAGTCCAAAAGGTGTAACTTCTTTATTCTTAAATAATTCGTAGATCAAACACCAAAAAAAATATTTTACAAAAATTGAAGTCGTTTACAACGAAATAAATTGACAGAAGTCTATATTTTTCCTACCGCGTAACCGACAAAAAGTTTCACGTAGGCAAACGTTACCTAGACCAATCGACGCAGAAAAAAAAGGCGATTCTAAGTATGTATATAACTGAATTTCTCAAAAAATGTCGCTTATCCCCTTTCGGCCGTAAGGCATCGATATTATATTGCCCACGTTGAAAGGAGCGGCTGATACAGCACGGCGCTGCTTGTTTTTGGAGTGCATTGATGCTGAAAAGCGACATATACCTGATGGGCTCAGAAAACGAATTATAAAGGATTTTAATTTCTATATTCCTAGCAATGCTAGAATTTGCAATTTCCACCTAGGTAACTATTTATTTGGCAACCACCCATATATTCTAAGTGCCCGAATTAAATCTAGGCATATAGGTAGCAAGTCCTATTATACATACATCGCACTAGATAGGAGGCTGGAGGGGCGAAATGCCATATTAGGATACTATTGTTATTGCCCCGTGGGAACATGGACAGTGGGCTGTTGCTCTCATGTTATGAGCATATTGTGGTAGATGGGCTATGCCAGACACCAGGGGTATGTCGCTGCACCAGCTGCCTTCTTAGATAATCTTTTAATTAGATAAATCAATACTTACATACTAAAAAAAAAATATCCAAGATTCACAACAATTGTATGTCTTCAATATTTTATAAGTCATTATAAAGTAAATAAAAGCGATTTCTTTAAAATATATTTTTATTTATTTAACAAACCTCTAGTTTCAAGCAGAGCAAATATGCTTATTTATATTATATTCTAGGAGATCTAACAACTGGACTCCTTATCTAGTCATATTGTGTACCTTTACCACTTTAAAAAGTTATTACTATTTTATGAACCTTTTCGTAACGAGGGTTGATGTCTGTAAACCTAGCCAAACCCCTGAGCAGCATAGATTGTGTGAAAGATGATAGGTATGGTAGGTAGTAAGGGGGTGAATGCTAAGATGATGGCTTGTAGAGATGTAGATATGGAAGAGGACATACTGTGCCGATGGATTGGAAAGAGCAGTAGGATGATGCTAAACTATATGTTAGCTAGGTTTAACCTGACCACAATCATGTTTCTGGACAAGTAATGGGAGGACACCCTAGAAAAATCCACTGAAAATATTAGTGATGTCCTTAAAAAAGTCAGGCGCAACGCGCGGACGTATGTTCGTGGATGAAGTAAAAGAAGTAGATACCTACCTATTACGAATCGTAGCAGATGGCGTTCTGTAGTTTCTACCTACCCTCACGGGATATAGGTGTGAATTTAAGTAAATATGTATGAATAAGCCATTCTACTACTGAATAATAAGAATATTTTAGGTTATAATCTTCTACCGTTCATATCTTTTTTCTCCCATCTTCTATAACTTACTTCCCATTTGCTTTTTGGTTAGTCTTATGTCGTTCTTTAACAATTCATAAGTTTCTATAATGTATGCTACTCCTAACACTGGGTCCCACAATACATGTAGTCTCGCCATTCTCCTTTAGAAACAAGTATCACGAGCAAAATAAATGAAAAAATAGACCAAAATTTCATCTTATTACAAGGGGAAATAGAGCAAATTAAGGAAATTAACTCCAAACATGACAAAAGAATTAGTGCGATAGAAAACACATAAGGCAAAAAAATGACATATTCTTCGGGGTAGAAGAAGGTGAAAAATCATATCAGGAGTTGGAAGCAACTGTGTTACAAATTATCAAAGACGAGCTGAAGCTGGAATGTGATAGAAAAGAATTAGAGATGGTCCGCAGAATGGGAAAATACCTAAAAGATAAAGTGAGACCTATCGTCGTTACTTTTACAACGTATGGTAGGAAGAACACCATTTTAAAAAACAGAAAACATATTCATACAAAAACTATTTATATGAAAGAAGACTTCCCACCTCAGATTCTAGAAATGCGGAGAGATTTAAAGGAGCAGCTTAAGAAAGAGAAGGAAGCCGGAAAAATAGCCTACCTGCGATACGACAAACTTATAGTCCGAGAACCATCCATGAAAGACAGCAACAAAATAGAAAACGAAATGATAAACAAAACTAAATCAGAAAAAACTAGAAAAAAGAGAGAATTAGAAATAACCCCTCCCCACCAGCTAGTAAACCCACATAAAAATCCCGCTCAACAACAAGCAATAAAAAAAAAACCAAATCCCAAGTATGTAAAATGGGAATAAACTCAAAGCTCTATGGATAATTTTTTAAAGCTACCATTTACGAGGTATACCTCTCATTGACTTGAATATGCCCTGGCGGTTGGGAGAGTCATGCTCACTTGAATGTCTTGCTGCCGGTGGCGCATGTGTTGGATCATTCGGTTCCCTTCAAAATGGTTGAGCTAAATGGTGCCGATCCATGCGTCATGTTCGTGAACGGACGCCGTCGGTTGGGACTGGTCATCTCTTAGCTGCCTCGGTTATTTTAAATTTAGGTATGAATTGTTATTATAACTATATTTTTCTCTAGACCTCTTTTAACATGCAAGACGTGTTACATTGTTCTCACATTGTACCCTTAGATTCAACATGAATGATGTAACCTAAATTTGTAAAATTTAACTGATTTTAAAAGAGTGTTCATGGAGTTTCTTGCTCGTTCTTCTCCATAGAAACCTACTGTTTGGAACGAGCAACTAGCTTCAACTTTGTGACTGACTGACTCTGACAATTCAAAAGTACCTGTAAATGGTTTAATTGAAATAAATGATTTTGAGTTTGAGTTTGAGTTTGAGTTTTTACTAAACCTAACGTCAGTTCAACTAAAGAACCTGGGGAAGGAGAAATTCTCTACCCTCCAAACGATGATTCCGATGAATAGCAATCAAGAACGTCACTTCAGAAAAATGAAAACACTGCACCCTCTAATATAAAAAACAAACCGAATATTTCAAAAACAAACACGAAACTTACAAACCATCCCCCAGGACGGCTCGTCACCGCGGGGGTTGCAGACGACCACCCTCCAAACCTAAAAAAATACTATATATCTACATTTAATCTCTGGTCATTAGCAAATGAAGCAAGAGTAGTTGAATTGGAATACGCGATATCGCAAATTAATTGGGACATTATCGGTATAGCTGAAGCGAGAAGACAAGGTTATAAAATAGAAGACAGGGGGAAATACCTTCTCTACTACTATGGGGAAACAAAAGGAGAGAAAGGCGTTGGATTCCTAGTAAAAAAACATACAGAAGTTCAAGATTTTATAGCGATATCTGAGAGAGCTGTGGTATTACAAGTAGGTATACACGGAAAGCCATTTTCAATAATCCAAGCATATGCAACTACTAACAGAGCCACTAAAGAGGAAATAGAAAACTTCTACACCGATCTTGACAAAGCTATGAATAAATGCACAAAAAATATAATATTTTTGGGAGACATGAACGCAAAAATAGGATGCCCCAAAGAAAATGAAGAGTTAGTAATTGGAAAGTATGGCTACGGGAAAAGGAACGATAGAGGAGAAATGTTCATAAAATTCTGTCTTCAATACAATCTAAAAATTTCGAATACAATTTTCAAAAAATCCAGTAAGCTTCGGTGGACCTGGAGAACACCTGATGGAAAATCAAAGAACGAAATCGACTTTATAGCTACAAATGTCACAAAAAATATACGAAATGCTAATGTGATAAGCAAATTGCAACACCCTAGTGACCATAGAATGGTTAGAATAACTTTAAATATAGAGGAAAACCCAAAATCCCGAGCTCACTACCGAGGCAAAGCTTACACAGAAAATGGCATTGAAAATGAAAACTTACCATCTCTATCCGACTGCGAAAATGACAGCGTGCACCAATTCAACAAGAAAATAGAGACATTTTTACTAAGAAGTTACAAAAAACAAAATCAGAACACAACTGAAAAAAAAAATAAAGAAATTATAACAGAAGAAATAGAAATTCTGAAAAACGAAAAACACATATTAAAAAACAAGAAAAACAGAACTAAGCAAGAAAAGAAAAGACTGAGTAAACTATATAGGACAATACATAAAAAAATTAAACAAAACATTCAAAAGAGAAGACTCGATACAATCAGCAAATTTATAGAAGAAACAGGCGGAATAAAAAAGGCTTATAAAAAGTTAGAAACTACCAAACATGTCATGACACACCTCCAGAATGCCTCAGGAACCACCGTTACACACAGGAAAGATCTTATGACAATAGCTATACAGTTCTATAAAAACCTCTACACGTGTGCAAACCAAAGGCAGGAGAAACCAATACCTAAAAATTATAAATTAGCCGAAGAAACAGTACCACCTTTTTTAGAGAGCGAGATAGAAAAATCTATAATAAAACTAAAAGCCGGAAAGAGCCCAGGACCGGATGGAGTAACAAACGAGATGATAAAAGCTGCGAAAGATAAGCTATTAAAACCATTCACTAACCTCTTTAACCACATTTTAATAACTAAACAACTACCAGATACATGGACATGCTCGGAAATAGCTTTGCTGTATAAAAAAGGAGACCCCAAACTTATATCTAATTACAGACCCATCAGCCTTATATCATGCCTGTATAAAGTGTTCGCATCGACTCTACTAAGACGTGTAACATCAAAAATTGACGAGAACCAGCCTGTAGAGCAAGCAGGATTCATGAAAAACTTCTCTACCAATGACCACATACACACATTGAAAGTAATAATTGAAAGGTTTAGGGAATGTAACCTCCCCTTATATGTTGCTTTTATTGATTACTCGAAAGCTTTCGATTCAATCTCTCACGACTCTATATGGCGAGCTTTAGAACAGCAAGGACTAGACCACGATTACATAGAACTTATCAAAGCGATTTACCTGAGAAGTACAACGAGAGTACGCCTAGACTCAAGAGGACCAACATTTCAAGTAGAGAGGGGGGTAAAGCAAGGCGACCCGCTTTCTCCAAAGCTATTCATCGCAGTACTTGAATCTATATTCAGAAATCTCGATTGGAGTGATAGGGGAATAAAAATCAATGGCAAATACCTCTCACACCTCAGGTTTGCAGATGATATAGTACTATTGTCGGAAGACCCATACCAACTGAACCACATGATAGAGTCCCTTAGTCATCACAGCGAGACTGTTGGATTACAAGTGAACTGGGACAAAACGAAAATTATGACTAATCGTGAAGAAATACTTATATCCATACAGTCTAAACCTATAGAATATATCGTAGACTACATTTACCTTGGACATCTAATCTCTTTGAAGTCCTGTACAGAGAAAGAAATTGATCGCAGAGTGAAGAATACGTGGAACAAATACTGGGCTATGAAGGAAATTTTCAAAGGTCCCATACCCATTAAATTGAAAACGAAAGCGATGAACATCTGCTTAACGCCCGTTCTTATTTACGCATGCCAGACCTGGTCTCTTAAGAAATCGGTATTAAATAAAATAAGGAGCTGTCAAAGAGGAATAGAACGCAGTTACACAAATATAAAATTGAAAGACAGAGTGAAAAGTTCTTTGATAAGGGAACGAACAAAGGCGAGAGATGCGGTCAAACAGGTCCTAACACTTAAATGGAAATGGGCAGGTCATACACAGAGAGCTATGGACGAAAGATGGTCACAAACAGTTACAAACTGGTACCCAATGCACAAAAAAAGAAGGAGGGGTAGACCTTCTAAAAGATGGAGTGACGACATTGTCCAAATAGCCGGAAACTTATGGCCCAGACAGGTAAAGGATCGAGCTACCTGGAATGGTTTGGAGGAGGCTTTCACCGCAATAGGCGGCCCTTACACCTAACAATACTAACTTTATTTAAGTACAAAACTAACATTACTAACATATAAATAAATAAGTACACAAAACAAAACAATAGATAAGAACTAAATGTAAGGGATAGAAATAAAGCTAAATAAATAAATAAATAAAATGTGCGCGATTTGTTACGCGATTTCTGCGGCAAACGTAAACCGATATTGAAAATTCTTTATTTTATGGATAGGGTATGCTTCAGGGGTGGTCCCATATAAATTTTATCGAAATTGATTCAGCATTTTTGAAAAATCAACAAATACCCAAAAATTTTACGTAGACGACGTTTTAGTTTCATCAATCTTTGTAGTAGTTAACTTTCAAACTCTTCTTAATAGATTTGGATGAGAAGGAGGTACTAAAAAGCGGAAAATAAAAAGCTTTTTACAAAAAAGACAACCGCCTTCAAAAAGTTAAAAATAACTTTAGCACAGAACACACATTGACTTTAGTTTCGGAAGTCGGTGGCAATACAAAACAACAAACAGAACAAAGCCACTGAATTTCGAAACTAAAGTCAATGTGTGTTCTGTGCTAAAGTTATTTTTCACTTTTTGAAGGCGGTTGTCTTTTTTGTAAAAAGCTTTTTTTTATTTTACAAAATCCTGTTTCATTTCAGCCGAAAGACGTCTGCTGGACATAGGCCTCCCCCAAGAAATGGGAGGTTTTGCCATAATCGCCACGCTTGGCAGGCGGGTCAAAATCGTGTTTACATTCACATAATATTATTATCATCATCATCAGCCGAAAGACGTCCGCAGCAGGCCGAACGATGTTGAACAAAGGCCTCCCCCATAGCATAAAACGCCACAACGAGCAGCAACCTGGTTCTTGCATCCACCGGTTACCCGCGACCTTGACGATGTCGTCGGTCCATCTGGTGGGAGCCCTACCAACGCTGCGTCTTCCGGCTCGTGGTCGCCACTCGAAAACCTTTCTTAATATTATTATACCAAAGCATCAAAAATAAACTATTGTACGGTAAAAACTAACTATCTAAAATTGGTATTCGGTTGATTGCGGTTATTTTAATCAAATGAATTTTCATATCATAAAGTTTGGTGAACAGGGAAGAAAAGAATGATATATAATAAAAGGGAGTCAATGATTGATTGACGGTAAACAGGTCAGGACGAAATGGACGAAGAAAACGTGAGCTTCCAGAAACTTCGGAAACAGTTTGTGTGTCGAAATCATTTGGAGAAAAGGTTTCTTTCTGCAATGCACGATAGAGTTTGTCTTTGCCCTGACGCTTATCCAACGTTATTTACTGAGTACGAGATATCCAGTGGTATCCCTCAAAGTAATGCAATACTATCATGCAAATCAGGTACGTACCACACTTCACTCTATCTCATCTGCACATGTTTTGTTCTTCAAACACACCTATTTATTACTTCTGTTTAAATCAACACTAAAGTTCAGTAAACACTTCAGAAAGTAGTAAAGTGAAAGTTATGACATGTTGCTTCAAAGTATGCGGTGTGCCTTTACATGAGTTTAAAGTATCATGTGTGCTTTTGATTAATATATTATGTAAAATGTTTTGCAGAGAGTGTCAAAGCTGATCATACATATTGTAAAAAAAGGAGACATGTGGATCACACCTACTACAAAGCAACAGTTGTGCAGAAATATCCCAAGCAGCAAAATTATCCTATAGTGCAGATGTTATAGGCCTCCAACACTTATAATATTCTCTTAACGGTTCTAGTATTGGCTGCCACGCTTATAATAACAAGCATGGAGTGAGTTGGGCCTTATAGTATAACTAATCTTATACATTAGCTTATAACTACTTATAGGTCCAAATTAAGGATGCATTATAAGCTTGGGTGACCTATAAAAGTATCGCCAGGGTGTAAATGTACTCAAGAGTAAATAAACTGGTAAGCTATACTTATAACTGCTAATAAGAAGCATTATAGAACTACTATAAGTAAAGTACGCCAATAAAAGTGATAAACAGAACTAAATATACTGGAAACTATTTGTATTTATTACTTGGTTATATAAGGGTTTATAAATTCACTTTTCAGAACAATTATAAGTAAAACGGAGCGGCTTTATAGTGGTATAATCCAATATTCTTATAATCTTAACAAGATTATAAAGGTTTAATATCCAAAACTATATCCGTGGTGTCCTGTACAAGAATACATTGGTCTTGCATAGTCTCGGTACGGACATTTTGATTTTGTTGTGTCGTATTCGTTGCCGACGTGGTATTCTATTTACTTTTCTTTAAAAAATGGGTCTATATAAATGGAAACGGCTAAAAATAAGTGGTTATTACAAACGAAAGGTTCAGATAAAACGTCGGGTTCTATCTTTGTATCTGGCGATGAACGAATCGTAGAAATAGGAAGGTTCCGTACAAAATAGTTGCCTACTGTGAAAAGATAAACGGGCATTTTGTTCGGACCTGTGACCCACTAGCGATTGTTAAAGACCATGAATACTAACTACCCAATGAGATGAGTTGCATTCCTCAAAACGATGCGATTTTTTTATCTAACAAGAATTAATATACATACAACGAATTTTCGTATATCCACATCCTTTTAAATATATAAAACGCTTAAAAAAATGCACAATGATCTTCCTGAAAATGGTTACCTATCTACATTAATTTTAGATTGTTAAGTAGGATAACCAGAAATAAAACACTTTATTTTCACATTTTATTCAATATAATCGTAACATCGTCTTAAAACCTTGCTGGTGCATCTATTTCTTCCTGATGTCTTGCCCACGATAAAAAGTACACCACGCTCGCGACATGCGCGCAGTTTCCAACAGTACGGCGGTCATGTATACAGGAACATGAATAGTTTTGAATACTTTGTCTTCCATTTAGAGTGGGATCAATCAAAATATATGTCGTCGTGTGGAGAAGTGTCGTGGCCGTCTTGCAAGACTTTTTGAAACTTTATAGTTACATGCACGAAATTTGTGAGACCACAAGAAATTTTCACGAAAAGTTTTGTTCCAAGGCCTTTAAGGTTTTAAAAGCTCGAAAATCCCTTTTGGTCGTAAGGAGATCGACGTCCAGAAATGTTACATTTTCAATGCTGACCTAACCTAAACAAAAAACATTAAAATAAGACATAGGTACCTAATAGCAATATAAAATAACAGTCCAGTTACAGAAATATTTACGGAACTCTAATTACAGACAATATGGCGAAGCAATGGTTCTCTTATTTACTATTTTAAATCAAAGTACGCCTATAGCGGTTTGTTAATGTATTTGGGAAAACCAACTTTGTCAAGATGGCGACTTTTCGTTGTATGTCTTATTGAAACCAACATTATTTTAAAATTCAACTTAATGAAAACGCTAATTTCAAGGGGCGCGTTAAATTTTGATAAAAAACTTATTATACTTCACAGAAAATATACGTGCGCCATGCAGATTCAAACATATTATACATCTTGACTTATTGTTAACACTCTACTCATAATTAATATTCTAGATAATATTTATAATAAGAAATGGATGAATAACTTACCTTTATCACTATTCATTTTTACAAATATGAGCAGCAACATTCACCAATTCACAACACTTTGTATGATCTTGTAAGAGATTTGTTATTGTCGTGTTTGGTTCCATTAAGCGCTGATAGTTAGCTTTGCGGGAGCAAATAGTTTTACGTAGTCCAACTATAAGGTCGTTATTGGGCAAAGCGGTGTTCACCAAGTCTACTAAAGATATTTAATCAGGCAAAATACGCCTATAAATTGGGCCCTTTTCCGTGGTTATAATTGCTTACTATTCCGTTATAATCCTAATAAAATGTTGGTTCCAGAACCATTACTAGACTACATTTTGCTGCTTGTAATGCTCCAAAATTGGCAACATTGGTGATGGTAAGTTTCTGTTTAATTCTAATCTGATAAATTGACAAATAAACTAGTTTTTCACTGTAATTCTTCTGTCATAATTAATACAACAGAAGAAAATAGGTCATGTTGTAGGGTTAATGTACCCAGTAACTTGGTAACAGGGCAAAAATTATCTACTGGTGAACCCTGAACGTCAGTCATGGGTTCAACAGTTTATAAATTTTAATGTTATGAATCTGCTTCAACCCACTTTTATTTATGAAAACAGAGCTTTTGCTGAAAGTTTTTTTTATGGTCATTAATGGTTATGAATTAATAAGAACATAAATACTATTTTCATTTCAGTAATGGAAGCGGATGTATATTCGTCATTTCAGCCTTTGCCAATGACACTTAGACATGGAAATAAAGTCGTAGAAGTGCCATCAACAGGTAAGTGATTAATTTGTCACTGAAGTCTATTTTTTGTCACCTAAAACTATCATTGACATGATGGAGCTAAAATTTTGAGTGAAAATTATATTATTTAGACTAAATTATTGGACTATCTTTCTTTAATCATACCCATCCTTTATTTGGAAAGTTTTCAATAGTTTTTATTATTATTATTTATTTATTATTAATGCATATCTATTTTCCATTTCAGAAATGGAAGTGGATGTAATACCGTCATTACTGCCTGTGGCTTCTACATCCGTATATGTACATGAAGTCCTACAAGAACCAATAGCAGGTAAGAAATGTTTGATTTTATTAATCTATTATTATATAAGTAATAATATAATATAATAATATAATTTTGTTAACTTTGTTGGATAAGGTGTTTCACGGGTACACTACATAAATACGAAAAACTTTATTCCGAAAGTCAGAAATACGAATTTCAAAATACCGATTTTCATAATTCCGAATAGTTCAAAATTCCTAAAATGGCAACTCCGATTTATCATTCATCCTATTTTTATAATACAAAAATTTCAAAATTCCGAACGTTTATAATTACTATTCTCAAAATACCGAGTTTCAAAGTTTCAAGCAAGCATGCAACATGCAAGCAAGCATGCAGCGTGCAAGCAAGCATGCAGCATGTAAGCAAGCAAGCATGCATCATGCAAGCGAGCATGCAAGCGAACATGCAACATGCAGCAGGCATGGTTTCTGTCACGGCTACGGCGTTGCGGGGCTCCGGCGGTACCACGCGAGCTTATCGTCGCAGATGGTATTCACGCTCACCACCGCAGCTTCGGCTTACTGGCCGGCTTGGCCGGCCAGCCTCAGCCGCGGCGACGGGCGTTAAAACCACATGCTCCTCAGCTCGCTGGCCGCCTCGCCCCTCCGCGCCTACGCGAATTTAAATTACACTCTAGGCGTAGGGCAGACAAGACTACGTGGAGTCGGTTTCACAGCAATTCGTTTCTGTCATTAACTTTTGTAGCACAACATATTGACTTTTTAAGATTATTTTTGTTATTGTCTTTCTTTTTATACCTATATATTTTTGTTGAAATAAATTCCATAGAAAAATACACCGAATAAACAATATTTGTTAAAAAGTAATTCTACTGTTTGATAAGTTAGTTAAACAAAAAAAATTGATTAAAAATTCTTTGAATTGTGTTTCTGTGAAATATGTTTCATTCAAGTAAATAGTCTTTGAGACAATAATAGTCGAAATAAAAATAGAAGAACCAAATATTATATGAAACATTTTCTGGGAAACGAAATTCTATGAAATTTCTGTCTGCGAAACAAGGGGACACCATTTTGAATATATATGCGTAGCTGAATTGAATCAGAATCCTAATTTTAACAGTTTATTCGAAATATTGAAATTCGGAATTTCGTTTTTCGGACCGAGAACTCATCGAGCATTTGATTCTTCGAACATATGAAAATCGGAAAACAAACAAATCGGATTTACGACATTCGGTAAAATAACTTTCGTGATTTTAAATAATATAGATTATAATTTTTAGGTATTATGAAATTCGGACTTTTGAAAATCGGAATATCGAAATTCGGAATAAAATATTTCGGAATATTTGGGTGTTCCCGTGTTTTATTAAAGAAATAACATATTATTGTGATTTCAGCAGTATTTTCATTATACAATTTTAGTAGTCAATTACCTAAGCCAACGCAGTATAGACATGGTGGCAAACCACTTGATATGGTAATCAATTAAATTATATATTTTTCAGATAAAGTTGTGAATTGTACTCCATCGTCAAAGAAAAGACGGCGTGTCGTACATATGAAAAATAAACTATCGCCGCATGGCTCTAGGATTTACAAAGAATATGTTAAGTCAAGGAGGCAGCTTAATTTCAATTTACGAGCAAAAAAAGCATTGAAATTTTGAAAAGACAAATCTTTTGTAAAGCTCACAGAAAAACTGAATCCAATTGCAGCAAAATTTTTATGGATGCAGATTAAATAATGCACTAAAAAAGCCAGGGGCAGGCGATTCTCAGATGAAGAAAAATTGATAGCCATGGCGATAATGAAACAGAGCCCAAAGTGCTACAGATTTCTTCACAGAATATTTATTTTACCATCCAAATACACATTAAACAAAATGATTTCTAGATAGAGTTTGTGTGATTGTCAATGTTTTGTCCGCGTCAGACACAACTTCACGTATTAATTAAACTATATAATATGAATATAATTAAAAATATTCACTTACTAAGTGATTAAGAGAATGTTCTAGTTTAACATATATTTTTTTCAAATCATTTACACTGCACATTTTGACGTGATTGTCAGTGTAAAATCTGTAAAAGTCGTTTAATAGCCCCTTAAATTGTGAATTGCATAAGGATGCGGTTTCTGAATGCTTTCTCCAACTAACTTTAAGATTAACAGTATTTAATTGGTGCAATGTTATTAATAGAATATTAAAAGGCACAGATGTTTTTAGACTGGCGGACAAATCGTTACCTCAGATGCAATTAAAGGCTCTTAAAAAGTATACAACAAAATTAAAAACTAAAAAGAAATGAAAGTGAATCAAAACAAAGTTTTTTATTTCCTGTCAATTCTTCTTTTCACTAACATATTGCATTAATTGCAATATGTCCATAAAATAAAACTGAAATAACTAATTCCTAGCGGAAAAATCCTTTTAGGCTGAAGCAGTACGCCTTTGCTCGTTACACGCCAAACGAGGCTAAAATTAAAAAAAAAAATCTGTCATACAAGATATGTGAGCCTTCGACAGCGTCGAATTTTACTCTATGGGAGTGCCCTGTCTGATACGTAGTATGTCTAAGTAGTCTGTGATTTACTTGCTGTGCCCACTGCTGTGTCACGCTTATTTCTTCGGGTTCCAAGGTATAATTTGGAATCTAGGTCAGATTAAAACCACAACTCACACAATGTTCTTCAGTCATTGTATATAATGTTATTGATCAGTATCTAAAATCGAAAGCAGTCCTGATCCTTGATTCTAGAGTCAACGTTATCGTCGAAATTATTAAAACAAAGCCACTGTATATAAAATATAAATATATTATAAATAAATAAAATACATCCACATTATACCACATTGAGTATACACAACATAGACAACAAACGAAGTGTCAGATTCAATTCAGTATTGTCACAATAACGAAAAAATAATAACGTTAAATCGTTATGTCGGTTACCTTTTTATATAACCGATAATTTATTTATTTTTGTTTTTCTTTTTTACTTTTTTTATTTTCATCATTAGTTTTATATACATATTCAATTCAATTCTTTTAATGTTTTCTTTTATTGAGATTTTGATTATAATACCAGTAAAGTTTCGTGGTTTCGTATGCCGTTGAGGTTATTGTGTTTGTTTATAAATCGATTCAAATCGTTTGATTAATGATATACTCGTAATATGGCTTTGATGCTGGTAATATTATGCCTGCGTCAGTATAAAAAAAATCTTGTTTTTAAAATAGAGTTACTTTTTTTAACGAATTGTTGTAAATTGTAGTGGCGCTCATTTGGAAGAAAGTAAATACATTTTTTTTTTGACAAAATTCATGCATTCATTATTTTTTCTCTAGTCTAATGTTCACTGGAGGGCCTGAAATGGGCAATCTCTTTTTTGTAAAGTTTAGAATTAATAGTCGGTAGCACCGAGATCACTCTCCTTCTAAAGCCTCGCCAAAAACACAAAGTGTCTCTGCCCACGACTTCTTCCGTGTATATTTCAGAATCAAGCCAAAGTTCTGAATCCCACGAGAGCACATATACGGGATAAAGATCAATACTATATGTATGCCAAATTGTACCTATCTAATAATATGATTAATCTGTTTATGCGTTAAAGATTAACAAACATCCACGCATCCATCAAATCATCCTTACAAAAATTTCGCGTTTATAATAGTAGAACGAAGTAGGATTTATTTATACTTCATGCACAAAGAAACAATGGCGGTCTTAATGCCTTTGACATTCCCTACCTGTCAACCAAGGGTGGTGAAGAGATAACAGTGCAGGTGCATTACAAAAAGTAATAATCAGAAAATTAAAAGATATAAGTTACACATACATAATTATTATATCCTGGAATATCATACACCTATATGAATATATACATATACACACACAACGACAACATAACACACAACGACAACGACACACAACGACATTATACGAGTAATGTATCAAAAGTACCTACTGATAACTGAGTCAATATTGATTTACAAGCACCCGTATCAACAAACAATACAAATAGAAATGAAACATAAACTCTTAATCTCCTTTGATATCTAAATACACATCGGGAACAAAAACCTACCCTGCCAGTACATTAAAATACATAATTATTAAGGAAAACCAAGGCTATGTCCCAAACGTTGAACACAGTACCACACGGTCAGAGCTGTTCCACTAATCCGCGAATCCTCTTTGTTACTGGGAAACTCTGGAGATTACGTTCTAAAAGCATTTTAGTGTGTAGGTTTTTAGTGAATCAAGTGTATTTATATAAAAACATATATTTTATCATGACGAATTTGATGTTGAGTACATACGTACTCAACATCAAATTCGTATTCTTAATACTAAGTTAAGATGAGTGATTCGATGAAGGTATTAATAATAAGTATATCAATTTGGTTTGCGAGGTTGTGAAGTGTGCTAGGTTGACACATCTGGTACAGTTGGTAATCAAGGTTTAATTTTAACTTTGTTGAAGTTTTCTTTAGAAGTATCGCCTTGGAGTGACTTCAAGAGATCTGCTGTATGAGGCTGCGGATTTTACGATCTTCCCACGACTTTTCTTTCTCTTTGCGTCTTATTTATAGGCAGCTGCTTCTCCTCTGCTAGTTGCTGTTCTGTTACTGTGATCTTAATTGGATCGTCGCAGCGATGGTGTTCAATGTGAATAAAATATTTTAAAATACTTTCATGGGATTTGAGTATGATAACTAGACTGTTTAGACTATTCGTATAGTTTGCTACTGAGCTATTTACTGAAAATCCCGAGGATTTTTCCTCATCTTATTCCAAAAATAAGCCTAATACACAAGCATTCCGTACCATTTCTGTCATAAAGTTACTCAAAGTTCGAAATACAATATAAAATTCTCCATAACCCGATACGTTTGTGGGGGAGACGTGTCGTATTTATACTTAACGCTCCATTACGCTTTTTATATTCGATTTATGTGAAGATTGCGTTGTGAAAACGGTGTTGGATAGCGAAAGTTGTGGCATAGTCATGTGTGTATTGTATGGAACTTAGTCGTGAACTGTTTGTTGGTGTATTGTTATTTAAGTTGATATTTGTTGAGCCAGTGAGGAAACTAAGTGGTAGTAACTTTCTAATAAGACAATGTTACTTCTGCGGTCCACGTGCTAAACTTATTTTAAGCTATTTATATCTCTTTCTCGCGAATAAATCAAGAAAGAGACAGATATTAATAAGAGCTGTCAATTTAAGTTGATCTTAAATGTTCATACAATTATAGTTGTCATTTTAGAACGTACTGATAAAAACACGGCGAAGTAAAAATAAACGAATTTGACATCCCTAACTTCCTCCCTCCTTCTTCCTTCTTCTTTTTCTTCTTCCTTTCTTTATCTGTCGCCGTCCTTTTCTTCAGCTGCCTGACAGTAAGTGATACCAATTGTCTAATTTAAGTTTAGTTTGTGAACAAGGGGATCAGCGCTAATATCTATCTACTTTGTACTTTCTGAACTTTGTTGGGGTCGGCTCTAAGTCAATTTGGATGCAGCAGAATACTAGTATTTTAAATGGAGCGACTGTCTATCATGCCTCCATGACCCAGTCACTGGGTAACATGTCAACCCTTGGTGGGATTAGATGTCAGACTTTCAGGCTTGTTACATCCCATGCCCGTGGGGTGTCCGGGTCGCCCGTAGGGTGTCCGGGCTAGAAAAGCACCCCCCATTTCATCCCAAGGGTGTCGTCGAAGGCGACTAAGGGAAAATCCGGAAATCGGGCAGCAGCGGCTTCTTACTGCGATCGCCAAGCGTGGGGATTATGGCAACGCCCCCCATTTATGGGGGAGGCCTTTGTTCAACAGTGGACATCTTCAGGCTGATGATGACTGGGTAGTCATCTTTGACAGTCGTTACGGGTGTAACGACTGTCAAAGATCTCTCAGCCGTAATCGCCATGCTTGGCCGATGTATGTTGGCGATCGCAGTCGACATCCCTCTGTCGCCTTCTACGAAACCCATGGGTAAAAATGGGGAAATGTCAACGATCTACGAGGCTTAATAAGACAATAAAAACTAGTCAATAATTCCCACTAAGAAATGTAACATTCAACTTTCTTTCAATTTGTGTCAATGTTCTTGGAAAATCCTCGATGCGATACAAAAGCGTGGTACAGAATTCCGGAATTAAGTCACACGCCAGACTTGCTCGCGGAGTACATTTAAATAAACGACAGGCGGTGTGTGCACAGAATTAGTAATAATATGTGAATAGTTTTCAGATTCAGAACGCTTTGAGAATTGCTCGGGCGGTCTCGAGTGCTTGCAGCCGCTTTATTATGTAATGTTACGTTTGTGTGAACTTGTAGGAAGGTGCTTTATGAAATTGCAGCAAGATTTATCTTTGGGGCGTCCCGGCAGAGATTAGTTGCCTTACGTACTCGTGGATGTCGTGAAAAGCGGCTAAAAGATTAAGTTCATACGGAAAAAAGCGTCCCCAAGCGGCTATTTACTAAATGTTGTTTACATATGTTGTGTAATGTTGTTATATGTTGTGTTATGAACATAGTTTAGAAGAGGTTTAGAATGGTGAATTTATTGATGACTAGTTTCTGCCTTCGTCTTCATCCGCGACAATTTAGTTACTGATCCAAATTTAATGGATAATCAAATAATTATAGCAGACAGGGTAAATGTAGCTTCTGTATTATGTGTTGTAAACAAAGATACAAAAAAAATCGAATCATTTCTCTTTATTATATTAGCTTAGAATAGCTTCTGTATCAAGGTATCAACCAGTCTTACCAAGGGGTATCAAGATACCCTCTAGTAAGACTGGTTGTCAGACTTTCTGGCTTCTGACTACGCATAACGACTCCCAAAGATATACAAATTTTAATGACAGCCGGGACCAACTGCTTTACGTACTTTCCGAGGCACGGAGGGAACTTGGTATAAAACGGATGGTCACCCATCCACAGAGTGATCGCGGCAAGCGTAGCTTAACCTTTGACTAATCGATCTGTACGGCTTTTACTTCGCCACGAGCTCCTCCAACGTAAACATTCCAGTCTTCTAACACAAAAAACACCCAATTCGACTCCATTCGTATTCAAACTTCACAATTTCTTCATTCATACATGACCTGAATTTTTCGGCCACGTCTGCTTTTTAAACTAGTGGTTCAAAAAGCAGGTATGCATAGGTGAAACACAAAGTAAACAGCGCTCAAAGCGATTGCGGTGCTGTGGTGATCCGTTCTGTATCCGCAGTTATGCACCGAGCTTGAAATATTAGGTAGGTTGGTACCTATTGTTTAGGTAAGTGAGTGTTGGTTTATTATGAGAAATGAATTGTGTGTACTTTAAGGGTTTTATGTGTAATGCAATTTGTAGACCGCTGACCTCTTAACCCGTTCCTGATGTAGCTGCGCGGTGACATGATGCGAGGGATCACTGATACGTCAACTTGTAATTACTGTCACTCCTACTGCACCGCGTTCAAAGAAATTTTGGTCATAAAATTAGTATAGGAGTATAGATAGATTAAAAAAAATGATAGTGATGTAAACACTTGTTACTATTTTCATTTAGACAAAACAGCAAATGGAACAGTAACACAAAAGAAAATTCAGGTCAAAGCGTTTGTGAGAACGTGAACAGAACTTTGATGTAGAATTTTTTTTTTGTTAGTCTATTCTGTCCCACTCCTGGGCAAAGGTCTCCCTCCATGCCTTCCAACTTTCTCGATTCTGGGGTTCCACCAGTTTTGGACGAATATGTCCAGTTCGTCCCGCTATCTCCTTCGTGGCCTGCCAAAGGAAAAAAATATACATTGCGGAAAATATGCTCAGTACTTGATGACTGTTTATTAATAATTTTTAGTATTATTTTACAAAAGCATTACAAATGACACAGGATTTTCTTCGTGACTATGTTTTTTTTATAATAGCACTTCAGGATAATGTAGCTTCCTATTTTTGAAAGAACTTTGGAATTGGACCAGTAGTTCAGTAGAATTATGTAGAATGTATCGCCTATCGCTCTCAATGCATAATATGCATATGTAATCAAATAATCCATACTTTTCAACCGACTTCAAAAAAGAAGGAGATTACGCGATTTCTCCGGCAAATGTGAATCGATTTTGAAAAATTCTTTTTCTTATGGATAGGTTATGCCTCAGGGGTGGTCCCATAAAAAAATTATCGAAATTGATTAAGCACTTTTTGAAAAAAGAAAATCTACATAGACGACATTTTAATAGTTTCTTCAATCTTTAGAGTACCTCTGTTTTAACTGTGTTGCCGTTTCTTAATGATTTGGATAATAAGAAGGTACTAAAATGTGATAAATAAAAAGCTTTTTTACAAAAAAGACAACCGCCTTCAATCTGAAAAGTGATAAATAACTTTAGCACAGTACACACATGACTTTAGATTCACTTTTCAGATTTTGAAGGCGGTTGTCTTTTTTGTAAAAAAAGCTTTTTTCATACTTTAATATTAATGCTTCCATACTAATATTATAAATGCGAAAATAACTCTGTCTGTTACGCTTTCACGATGAAACGGCTGAACCGATTTAAATTAAATTTGGCATGAAGATAGCTTAAACGATGGGAACGGGTATAAATATGTAACTTTTTCTTAGGGTCGTTCCTTCCGTTTATTAAGTAGGTGAATAGCTAGGTTGGTCCAGACATGAGTTAGTGTTTGTGTTGCCCGCACTTCGTTCAAAGCGATGCCCAGGATAGCGGAATGGGGTTAGGTCATCACAAGTTTGTCTGTCGATGTATTGATATTTGTATCCTTTGATAAAAGTTCAAACATCTATTTGTACATGTTATGGTATGCTTTCTTCTTGAATAGACTCTTTTATTTTACAATGAAATAATGAAGTGGTTAATCACTTTAGAATACATTTAATTTTATTTTAAAATCATTTAACCAAATTAAATATATACAAAGCTTAAAAATAAATAAGAAATATAGTACAATGGAGGGTTCACAGGGCATCAAAAAAGCTCGCCCGAATCGCTCTCAATAGGGCAAGTACCCAAAAGACTGGCAGCATTACCACGTTGAATGACAATGCTTATTCTTCGGCCCAAGAAATGGGCCACGTGAAGAGTCGACCAGCCGCTTAGCAATGTCAAATCAGCAAATATGGATATTCCTAGTCTACTTTTTAATCCAGGACCTCGTCAGCATCCACGAGAACTGACCTTCACGCAGACAAAAATGTGTCCAAAAATTCGTTTTTTATTTACTACTTGCATTTACGTCGCGACTTCGTCCGCGTAATTTTTTTCTGGATCTCAAAGTTTTTGATAATAAAATAAACCTTATTGCTCTCAGAGATAAACTCGCATCAAAAAACTCGTCCGAATCGCTCTCAATAGGGCAAGTACTCAAAAGACTGGCAGCATTACCACGTTGAATGGTAATGCTTATTCTTCGGCCCAAGAAAAGGCCAGCCCTCTGGCAACGTGAAGAGTCGACCAGATGCTTAGCAATGTTAAATCAATAGCAATCACTTTAGGTCAATTACTTGCTTCATTCTTCCATCTATGGTTTAATTTAAATGAATGCTTTGCCTTTTATTCCGACTATGTATTATTTACAATCACCCGAAATTACAGTCAGTTTTTTTAAATTGATCCTACATCTATCTTGACATAGATAGTTATTACACTGCTGAAGGGACTTCGGGCACATACTTTTACAATTTAGTATAATTATAATTCTGAACTCAGCATCAACATTTTTTATAAAAAAGGAATCAGCGCTGGCGATCTAGAATCATCAACTGTAGGTCGATTCTGTAAAATTCAAACAACAACTCGCATCTCACATCGCTATTCACTCTCACTTCGCATAAGGTTAAAAATGACCTTGATTTATTTGATACTTTTAATCGGGTTCGAGTGCGAAGTGAACGTCGAAGTGAAGGGGAAATTACCTTACACAGAATGCCACTTCTTACGTCATCTCATACTATATCTGTCAAAATCTCCCTGTCAATTTAGTTCACGCTCGCAAGGGTGGCGCTAGAGTAAATTCGAATTACGAGTATCAACCGAGTTTTTAGAATGCCAATCAAGAAACTCACAGCGGATTCAGATTCGAAGTTTAGAATGAGGTCTTACAGAATCATACCCTGGAATCCGCGGTTAAGTTCGCGTCACGATGTTTCCGCCACGTTGTATGAAAATCTTTAGACCACCACGTCCAAAAAACAAAAACGTGCCCTCGTTGACAAGCCACTAATTACGTATATAAGTTTGTCATGTAGTTGTGACCGTGGCATGCTGGGCACATTTTGTTTTGTCATCTATACATTACTGTAGCAGTCAAAAGCTTAAATTTCGAGTAACATACACGTTAAAATTATTTTATGTGGCTTTTTATCCACTTAAACCCAAATCAATTGTTGTGCTTGTTTCTCAAACTTTATCCTTGAAAACACAAATAATGGCGGATAGGTTGATGTAATCTACACTGATTTTGAAAAAGCTTTCGATCGTGTGGATCACGTCATCATGCTTAACAAATTGTACAGATTGGGTATACGCGGCGATCTACTACGTTGGGCGCAAACATACTTATTTAAAAGGTCACAAGTCGTAGTATTAGGAGGTTATCGTTCTGACTTCGTTGAGATCCCTAGCGGTGTTCCACAAGGACATTTAGGACCCCTTTTTTATAATGCATACTTATTCGATATCACCGTATCTTTAAAACACTGAACATTTAATGTACGCTGACGACAAAATAATATTTTAGGCAGTAAGATCACTTGATGACTGTATATTGTTTCCAAAATCTCTGTAATTTCTGTAATATTGTCTCCAAAATCACTGTTGGTTTTCTGAATAAAAAAATATAAAAATGAAAAATAGTTTAATAGAAGGAATTTGTTAGACTTACCGCATTATTTCTTTACCTGAGTAATTTTGGAAATATTTGTATTCGAGAAGATATGAGAAGATTATGTTTTGATCCTTATGACAGAATTTGACTGAATCTTTAATTGCAACGAAGCTGCGTTGAGTTGTGTGGGTGGACCTCCGTTCATAATGGTGCAAGAATACCGTTTTAGGTATACTGGGAAATTATTGTGTTAACAATCTTTTCAGAAGTGAAAACATGAAGAAACGATTAATGTATTGTGTGAGAAACACAAGCAATTGAGGTCATTGCTTTTTCCTTAATATCTCCTCGTAGGATAAAAAACAAAAACCATTATACCATTTTTTTAAGTAGGTTGAAGAATACGATGAATATCAATTTAGGACGTTAACGATATTCATTATAGATTAACGATATTTATTTCTGTTCTTGAAATAAAGAATTCTAGCAAATGTAGGTGGGTCGATGACCACTATTTTATTGCTACGTTAAAAATATTTTTCTGTAGATAAAAGTATGATAAACACACATTGTTCAGACACCACTATGTACTGAACTACTACTACACTGCACTGTGACAGTTGAGGAACTACCAAATGAAACAACTTGTTCCATGTAAGAGTAATTAATTTAATTTGAAACATCCTGCCATGTCTATAATGTGCGGAAAATCTCAACACTGCGATTCAGTGGAGCTACGTCACAGCAAAACTCCATCTCTGGTGTGGGAAGTGAACTAAAACAAGCGCACGACTTGATATCGATTTTACAACAACGCCATCAATGCTTTTGCGCATGAACCACGATAGGATTATGCTTACTACATTTCTTGCTTCAACAGCCCACCATGAACAGATTGTCCGTAACTGACATTGCTGATAAAAAGGTGTATTACATTACAACGTGGTAGTTTCAAGTTTGTTACAAGGTAATTCGAATGTGGACTGTATACAATAATTCCTAAACCACTTGTACAACTTCTACCATAACTAAAATTAGGCATGATACACATGTAAATAATATTAAAAAAAAACTAAAATTAGGCATGATACACATGTAAAGAACTAAAATTATCAACAAATTTGGTTAACAAACTTAAGATTAAACACTGTTGATTCAATTGTTGTGAATGACAACACACTGTCATTCACCAATCTTAAACACTAAATAAATGCGGTTGTTTATGTAGTGACAGGCAGTACAATTAACTTTGAGACTGGTCTCTTTATGATTGTACCCTTACAGCGCAAAGACACTACTCGTGTGACCTTGTCCGAGCCAGGATGCTTATCAATTATTAAACCGTGGAGCCATCTCGTGGGAGGTAAATCGTCCTCCATAACTAATACTACATTACCTCGATTAGGTTCTTTTGTTTGATGCACCCACTTGTTTCTCCGGTGAAACTGAACAAGATACTCACGAGACCACTTGCGCCAAAAATCTTGGACCATACGTTGGGTTAAATGCCATCTCTTTAAATTACTGATATTTGAGCCTTCAAAATTAGACTCCGGTGCATGAAGTAAAGGCTCACCTATCAGAAAATGACCCGGAGTGAGAGGACATGGATCTTCTGGATGGCAGCTTAATGCAGAGATTGGCCTGGAATTTAGACATGCTTCTATTTGGGCTAAAACTGTTGTCATCTCTTCGAAGGTCAGAGTACTATTGCCAATCACCCTTTTGAGGTGATGTTTGCATGACTTCACCTCAGCCTCCCAAAGTCCTCCAAAGTTTGGAGAATGAGGTGGGATGAAGTGCCAAGAGGTTCCATTAGTTGCCAACCACTCGGCAATGTTGGTTGCTACGCTAGATCTTTCTTGGGTGAACAGTGCTCTCAATGTCTTGTCTGCTCCTACAAAGGTCGTACCGTTGTCACTCCACATTTCGCTACAGTGGCCTCTTCTCGCTGTGAAACGCTTAAAAGCCGTTAAAAAAGCTTGCGAAGTCATGTCGCTTACGATCTCTAAGTGTATGGCCCGAGTGGACATACACACGAACAAGGAGATGTAGCCCTTGGTGGAGTGGTGACCGCGGCCCTTGGCTGACCGGACGCTGATAGGACCTGCATAGTCCACATCGCTTTTTAGAAAAGGCCGGCTAGCATTAACCCGAGCTGCGGGTAATGACCCCATTAATGGAGGTACAGCCCGAGCAGAGTGCCGAATGCAAGTAACGCATTTACGTACATATTGCCTTACGACGCTTCTTGCATTAATGATCCAATATTTGGATCTCAAATAGTTTAAAACTAATTGAGGCCCGCCATGTAATGTCCGCTCATGAGCGTCAGCGATTAAAAGTTGAGTTAAGTGTGCCTTGCGAGGAAGAATCAAGGGATGCTTCGAGTCTTCATCTAGATTGGCTTTGTGTAACCTGCCACCCACCCTCAGAAGCTGTTCCTGATCCAGGTAAGGAGTGAGTGACGTAAGTACCCCCCTTTTTGGTGATTCCCCCTTTGACCTTATTGTATCTATTTCTGATGCAAAACATTTCCCTTGACATAGTTTGACACAGGTAAGCAAAGCCCCTTGAACTTCAGACTGTGGTAAAAACTTATTAAATTGGTCTTTATGTTTAAATTTTAAAACCCTTTAGCAATAAGCGATCACTCTGGTGAGTCTTCTTAATGATGAGTATTTTGACATTATACAATCCTCCTCACCTTCATGGTCTACTGTATTGCATGCTACTATTGCCCCTTTTTCCTCTAGTTTAGTTTCCTTGATTTCCCTTTTAACATAATTAATCTCTTTATTTTTTAACCATGTTGGTCCCTGTTTCCACAATTCTAAGTCCGTGCAAGCAGAGGGATCCACGCCACGCGACGCGCAGTCTGCGGGGTTATCTTTGGACTGAACGTGCGCCCACTGACTATTCTCGATGACTGTAAGTACTTCAGAAACTCTGTTCCCGACAAAGGTCTTCCAGTGGCTGGGGTGGCTACTCAACCAGGCGAGCACCACTGTGGAGTCAGTCCAGGCATGTATGTTTTCTTTACAAAAACTTAAGGTGTTCGAAACTTCAAGCAGAAGTTTTGACAGTAGCACAGCGCCACATAACTCCAAACGAGGTATGGATACCTGTTTGACCGGGGCCACCTTAGTCTTTGCAGCAACTAGGCTTACATGAACATGCCCATCGGCATTAACACTCCGAATGTAAACAACCGCTGCATAAGCTACATTTGAGGCGTCAGAGAAGCCATGTAACTCTAACAGAACGTCACGTTCACTAGTGTAAATCCATCTTGGTAATACAAATTCCCTAAGATTGTGCAAGTTGTTTCTATAACTGAGCCATTCCTTTAACAGGTGGTCTGGAAGTTCGTCGTCCCATTCGATTCCTGCAAGCCATAGACGCTGGATGAATATCTTGGCTGTAATTATGACTGGTGCCAGCCAACCTAAAGGATCGAATAAGCGGCCGATATCTGAGATTACCTTGCGTTTAGTTACGGGGGCTTCAAGCTGAGGAAGATTGACTGTGTATTTAAAAGTATCTGTTAATCTATCCCAAGTTAAACCCAAAATTTTCATAATTAAATTTGATTTTATCTCTAAGTTTTCATGTTGTTGAAAAAAAAAAAAAAAAAAAAGTAGTCTTGGAGTAGAACTCTTCGCACTTAAGTTCTTCATCAGTCAACATTTTTTGAACTAAAGGCTCCGACTCTAATTCCCAAAACTTTCGTAAAAGGTCATTGACGTCCGATGCCTGTACTACTGTATAGACAAGATCCATCCAAGTTTGGTCTTCTGTGCGACTGGAGTTCCAGGCGGACCCTTGATCAAACCCTCTAAGAGTACTTCGCCGACCACACGCGTACCCAACAAGAGGTCAATCTTCCCAGGCGTGTGGAATGATGGATCTGCCAGATTCAAATTAGCAATCGACGGCGTAACCTGTACAATCTTCCTCTCAGGAAGAAGATTGGTGAGCTTGTTCAGCACATAAGCATCGACATACAAGCAAAAGTTCGGATCTAGACGAGACTGTAATTTAAACGTCACCATTGACCTAGAGGGCACTGAACTTCCCTCGTCATCGCCTAATCTATGTACGTTTGTGTGAGTGGACTTTTTACGCAACCCAAGGAACTGAACTGCAGCCTCAGTTATGAACGAGACCTGAGAGCCCTGGTCTAACAGAGCTCTTAAAACTTCGGCAGTACCAATTCTGGTGGATTCAACTTGGACCAGGGCTGTGGCCAGCAATCCGTGACTGTGATCCAGTTGACCAAAACAACAAATGGGTTCTTCACTCGCCGCGTTGTTACTCTTACTGGAAGTTGTGGCTAACGCGGCAGTCACAACTTCACCCTTAGCTGACGATTCAGCTTGACTGTCAGTAGTGTTAACGTGTAGCAATGAGTGGTGTTTTCTTCGACATAGTTGGCATTTAGTTTTTTGGCGGCAATTATAAACAGAGTGATTCCTAGACAATTAAAACATAGCTTACTGACTCGGACAAAGTCTCGACGTTCGTCGCAATTCTTTTTTGAGAACTGTTTGCAATTACAAAGTTTATGGTCTCCAGTGCAAAGGATGCATGATGATTGAGTAGTTACATTAAATGAGCTTACGCTGTTTTGCTGTTTGTTAATTTTACTCGACTTTGAATCTAAGTATTCTAGCGATCTAAATCTAGATTCCATAAAGGTTTTAAATTCTTCAAACTTAGGTAACTCATCACAAGCACTTACTCTCGTTTCCCATAATTTGCGAGATTCACTATCTAATTTTTCACAGACTAAATAAACTACAATTGTCTCCCAAGACTTCACATCGATTCCTAGGTTCTGTAACCCGTGTAAAAAGTCTACAGTGTTGTCTAAATGTGATCTGATGTTGCATGAAGATTCTTTTGTGATAATTGGTTGACTAACAAATCGTTTTAACATACAATTAGCGAGATATCGTTTGTTGTTGTATCTTTTGACCAGAATGGACCAACACTCTTCATAATTTGAAGCAGTAACTGGGGTATGGCGCAACAATTGCTCTGCCTCCCCTGTTAAATGCCCCTTCAAATAATGAAGTTTTTGAACGTCATCCAAAGATTTGTTCCCATCAATAAGTGATGAAAATAAATCCCGGAACGAAGCCCACTCAGTGTATGATCCCGAAAAGGTAGGCAATGTAATTTTGGGCAATCGTACATTAAATTTTGTCATAGCTTTTGAACTTGTGTCAGTGTCAGTATCATGGTTACTAGATGTACTTTTTAAACTAAATGTGTGTTCTTTTAACTCAGATTTGTATGTGATGTATGCTTCTTCCGTTTTATCGTATAACTCGTTGGTAAAATATGTATTATTTTTTAAATCTGACTCAGCTGCTTGTCCTACGATACTTTTGTGTTTGACTAAAGTCTTTCCATTGGTCTTCTAATGTTTCTAATCTAGTTGTTATGTATGCCTGAGTTAATCGCTCTTTTGGTGACTTTTTGAAGTTAATGCGACCCTTTTCAATAATAGATTTGTTTACTACTTGTATTTTAATTAAAGACTCCATTGAACAAGTTTTTTATCTCAACAATTTAAAACGAATGATTAGAATTCGACAATGAACGATGTTTTATTGACTCGTAATTCGAGAATTACGAGTCAATAAAACAAAATAAACTTACACAAAGAAAAACATATAAGTAGTATCTTATGTCTATAGAGACTCTTTTTTTTAGGGACATTTGTAATCGCAATGCGTATGTCAGTCCCATCGTACCCTAAATACACATTGGTCATATCTGGGCCATGAACCTAAACAGACTCTTCGCATCATCGCCATTTGGTTGGGACAGGATTTTATGGAATGTGCCTACTTCAAGTCTGTTCAACCTCAAGACCCTAAACAGATCATTTCTCCCAGACTCATATCGAACACAGTCCATCAATAAGTGGTGTAAGTCTTCAACAACTCCACACTCCACACAGTTAGGCGAGTTCGTTTTCCTCATGGAATGTGTCCAGATCTGAGTCTATGAGCCGCTACAACTAATTTTCTACTTAAATTACTATTTATGAACCAGGGTACACGAAAAGGCTGACCCTGCATGGTTTTATACCAGATCCCTTTGTCTACTGACCGCTTGTCAAAATATTCCTTCCAATCATCAAAACACTTCTTCTTAAATTTAGGTAAAACTTCTGAATAATCCAAAATTATGTTAGTTCTTTTTCCATTTTTAGCTGCATATTTTGCCAGCATGTCAGCCTTTTCATTACCCTGTATTCCAATATGCGACGGAACCCATTGCAATCTCAATGTAACACCTTTATTCATTAACTCATCTATCTTAGATAGAATAACATAAGCTAGCGATACACCTCTGTGGCCAGAGGCGCATCGAGCCAAATGTTGTAAGGAACTTTTGCTGTCTGTGCAAATAACAATATTTTTATGCTGACTAGTGCTACAAAACGTAAGTGCTTCAGAGAGTGCAATAAGCTCCAACGTCATTATGGACGCATTATTATCTATTTTAAAGCAATTACTTTGACAATTTGTTGGTTCACTAGGCACATAAAAGGCTTCCGACCTTCTACACTCTTCGACCCATCTGTAAATATACTAAGCCATTCATTGTATTTCAAATGCAATTCTCTAATAACTTCAAATTTTAATAAATTACTATTATAGCTTTGTTTGGATAATTTCACTACATCTAAATCCCATAAAATCACCTCTTGAATATTAATGTTGGTCATCCATGTCCTTAGAGTGAACATCAGCAATGGATGTGATGATGCTATATGTTCCTCTTTGACTTCATTATACAAAGAAATCAGTAAAGGGATCTTTTTATTTCTCCAATAACTATTGTGTCTAAAAGTGTGAAGGTCCTCTAACAAATTATTAGTAACATTATTTTCTATCGATCTAGATTTCAAACAGAACTTATAACCTAAATGTTTTCTCCGTAAATACAGCGGGGCTACACAAAGCTCGCTTTCCATAACGTGGATAGGTGTAGTCTTGATAAAACCCCCTATTATTCTCAAAGCCTGGTTTTGAATCTTATTTAATTTGTCTAGGTGGCACTTTGTACTCACATCGTATAAAAAACTGCTGTAGTCTATGCGAGATCTGTTCAAAGCTATGTAAATATGTCTCAGATGTTTAGGGTGCAGGCCCCATGAAGCGCCAGCCAAGACTTTGAGTAAACTTAGACTCCTTTGTACTTTTTCCGCTAACATATTAATGTGTTTACTCCACCGTAATGAACTATCTAACCACACTCCCAAATACTTGTAATTGTGTACTAACTGTAAACTGTGTCCATTTATGTTTAAATCTATTTCTAATTTTCTGAAGCCCCTCGTGAAAATACATACTTTAGACTTAGTTGCCGACAATTCTAAACCCATATCATCCAACATATTACAAAATGTATTTAATGCTACCTGAAACTCATGTTTACTTTGACTAAGATTACTAGAAGAACAAAACAAAACAAAATCATCTGCGTATTGACACATACCCACATTTTTGATTTTATGGAAACAAGTTATTGCGACTATATTAAAAAGAAGGGGAGAAATTGGATCTCCTTGTGCTAAACCTCTATCAGTATACCTAATAAAATAATTATGTTGATCAATCTCATCTTTCATCATAAGATGTCTTTCGCTTAGAAAGCTCCATAGATATTGACATATTTTTTGTCCAACTCCTATTTCATCTAAAGTATTAATCAGTACTTTTACTAATACATTATTATAAGCGTTAGAAATATCCAAAAAACAAGCTACAGTTGGAACCTTATGCGAAAATCCTACATAAATCTGGTTTATTACTTTGACTAAACAATCCTGACATGACTGTCCTCTTCTAAATCCGGACGTGTACGGAGATAACAATTTTTTTTTTCTACGTACCATTCAAGTCGTTTCGTCAACATTGAGTGGAAAATTTTGCACACACAAGATATTAATGAAATCGGTCGTAATTTAGAACTATTATTTGGGCTATAGAGACTTAAAATACTGAAATATAGGTCAATAGTGACCGAACAATAAAGTATCTAGTGTACTACAGTTCTAACTACACACACATGTAAAAAGTTCAGATGAAATTCAGAGTTCAAAGTTAATGACAGTCTACTTACAGTTTGTCTTCTTTGGCCGTACACTTACACACGTAATCACTGACAATGCCGTAATGTACTCACTCTCTTTTCTTTCGCTTTTTATCACTGCAATCCAAATTCACTGTAATCCAAATCACTCCTGGAGAGAAGGGACTAGTGCGCCCCCTACCGTTGACCCCTATAAACTACTTCGTAACCGCACCGGTGCCGCGGGGCTGTTTCGCCGATACCACGTCGCTGTGCCGCCTATGCTGCGTCGCTGTGCCTCCGATGCTGCGTCGCTGTGCCGCCAATGCTGCGTCGCTGTGCCGCCGATGCTGCGTCGCTGTGCCGCCGATGCTGCGTCGCTGTGCCGCCGATGCTGCGTCACCTTGCCGCCGCAGCCGCCGTGTCGCAGATGCCGCGTCACGTTGCCACCGTGTTGCGTCGCTGTGCCGCCGTGTCTCCAATGCCGCGTCACTGTCCCACTGCACCTTTACACCACTCTGAACTTCCGCCACTCCGTCGCTCTGCAGCTCTTCGCTCGTTCACCAATACCACTACTGTGTGGAGATTGTTATGCGGAACTTCAGGGCGATCCACCCTGGTTTCTATGCCGATTACTGTCCGACTCGACAGGACCAATGTTCAGACACCACTATGTACTGAACTACTACTACACTGCACTGTGACAGTTGAGGAACTACCAAATGAAACAACTTGTTCCATGTAAGAGTAATTAATTTAATTTGAAACATCCTGCCATGTCTATAATGTGCGGAAAATCTTAACACCGCGATTCAGTGGAGATACGTCACAGCACAACTCCATCTCTGGTGTGGGAAGTGAACTAAAACAAGCGCACGACTTGATATCTATCTTGACTTGATTTTACAACAACGCCATCAATGCTTTTGCGCATGAACCACGATGCTTACTACATTTCTTGCTTCAACACACATAATATTATGGCTAGAAATAGGGTGACTACGTATATGACGGTATGAAAATAGTACTCATTATCATCTGCCTTGTTCCAACTATGTTGACGTCGGCTTCAAGTCTTCAAACGTCTAACTAGATGCACATGAATACCAGTGTTTAACATGAAGCGACTGCCTGCCTGACCTCCACAGCCCAATTACTGCGTAACACGATAACCTTTGGTAAGATTGGTTGTCAGACTTTCTGGCTTGTAACCGACTGCCAAAGATCTACAAATGACAGCCGGGTCTAACTGATTTACATGCTTATCGAGTCACAGAGAGGTTTCGGAAGTAGGTATGAACAAAGGTCTCCCCAATAGAACACCACAACGAGCGACAACCTGCCGCTTGCATCCACAGGTTACCTGCGACCTTGACGGTGTCTTCGGTCCTTCTGGTGGTAGGCCTACCAACGCTGCGTTTTCCGGTTCGTGGTCGTCACTTAAGAATCATCAATGTCTCTATTTTACCAAAAGTTTTGACAATACATTAATTGCCGCTGAAATACATGAGATCAGATTGCGACTGGCTTTTGAACGTTCATAATAACGAAAATATGTTAAGCTTTTTATGTATATCTCTTCCTCTCCAATAAAACAAGAAAGAGACAGATATTATTAATATCGCTGTCGTTATAAGCTGTAAAGAAACATGGCGAGATCCATACATTCATTTGTATGAAAAAAAAAATAATTTAGAGGGTTTCGTTACCCGGAGTAGATTAATATAATTAGCATATCTTTGTACCCCATAACCCCATCATAATTAATATATCACAGAATGAAAATAACACTTTTCCGTTTCATCTCAATGCCCATTTTATGTTTATAATAATAAGAAAGTGACAAGCGACGTTAACGGATCTATAAAATTGGCAGACAAGTGATGTGACAAGTGTGAGGAAAAAAAATTGTGATATTATTTTCCATAAAACGATGCAATTTCAGTGTAAGAACTGCGAAACGGCGGCTTTCAGTGTCACTGTTACCGTCAGTCACCGTTTCGTTCTAATAATTAGCTTTTCATTAAACTATTTACTTTTTTTGTGGGGTTTTTAAAATATCGTAAATGCCTGAAGATACTCTTTAGTACCCAAGAATATAATAATTAGAATTTCAACTTCTCTAAACATCTTAATTTTTTTTTGTCCAAATCCTGCCATGATTCTTTAAGTTAATCTAAAATGTTCATAAAATTATAATAGTTGTCAGAACGTGTTGATATTAAAAACCCGGTGAATTTCAAGAAAAAACTAATGTGACATGACATCCTCTAGAAAACTTAGTTCTTACTCGTATCATTCTGTCGACTTCTTTTCTTCAGCTGCCTGACAGTAAGACTTGGCATTTGTCTAATTTTAGTTTACTTTGTGGACAAGGGAACTAGTACCATTGGCCAGATTTAGAGTAACGTAAACACGACGATAAATAAAAACAAACTTATTTAAAAAAACTTGAAAACTAAACTGTATGTAACTGTATGCAATATGTCACACCAATAAGAACGAATAAAACCGTAATAGATGTTTTAAACAGAGCCAGGTGTTGCCCGACTAAGTTTAATTAAATAAACATTTTGCTCAAATTAATTTTGTATATTACGATATTAAAATGGCGACGTCACGGCACAACTTTTAAAATTAAAACGTGGGGCGTGTGTTCCAGGTTTCAGTTTTTGGTGTTGGCAGAAGGTGGTTCCTAGTTACTTAAAGAAATGTTCGCATTCCATTTTCTGTCTCAATCTCTGACAATTATGCTTGATCTTAACACATAATTTTGACATGATTGACAATGATTGTTACTGAGATAAAATTGACAATGTATGAATTGTAACGTCACCGAAGTAGGCCGGCCGGTTGTACGTTGTTTCATAGCTAATAGTTTTATAGAATTTCGTTTCACATACAATTTTTCTTATAATTCCGTTTCATAGAATAATCAATACGCAGAATACTTACTTTGAAGATTTTTAAATCAATTATTTTTGTCTCACATAAAGTTTAATGTCAGAATAATCATATCATAGAATAACAAATCAAATATTATTTATCCATATATTGTTTATTTAATATAAATACCATATATTATTACCAAGAATGGGGGTCTACGTTCTAGCCAAACCTACTGCGCGTGCGAGCAAGCAAGCATGCAAGATACAAGCAAGCATGCAGCGCGCAAGCAACCATGCAGCATGCAGGCAAGCATGCAGCGTGCAAGCAAGCATGCAGCATGCAAGCAAGCATGCAGCATGGAAGCAAGCATGCAAGCAAGCATGCAGCGTGCAAACAAGCATGCATCAAGCAAGCAAGCATGCAACATGCAAGCGAGCATGCAACATGCAGTAGGCATAATTTCTGTCACGGCTCCGGCGTTGCGGGGTTCCGGCGGTCCCACGAGAGCTTATCATCGCAGATGGTATTCACGCTCACCACCGCAGCTTCGGCTTACTGGCCGGCCCATTAAAAATAAAAAAAAAAGATCGCCAACCAACCCGGGTTGGCGATCTCTGGGGAGGGTCGGGACGTTTAGCAGTGGACGGCAATAGACCGATAAGATGAGATAAATTCGACCAGATTTGGAAAGTTTTTAGGTAATTAGTAGAATAAATTGGCTTCTGGTCTATTTAAAGTTTCTTCTCTCTGAGGGTGTTTGTTTAGATAGAAGTCTAAATTGAGCCATCGCCACATCGAAACACTTTAACTCAAACTAAAGTCATAACTCGGACTAAGGTTACAACTTGGACTAAAGTTAGAACTCGGACTAAAGTTAGAACCCGGATTAAATTTGGAACTCGAGCTAAAGTTAGAAGTTCTGTAATTAAACGAATTTAGTCTTAAGTGGTAACTTTTTACCATTTAAATGTTGCCTGGCTGTGACGACGCGTGGCTCAACAGCCGGTCTGACCCGCTGCATTAGATGTTTCACATCAAAGATCGAATCAGACAGGCTGTTGACGTGGCGACGTCACCACGTCTTCGACACGATTTTATGTAAATTGGTTGCAATATGACTATAATTGCTGAAGATGGCGGAAAAAATCATGCCGTCTGAAAGCTTAACTGGCGTGCACCACATATACTAATAGAATTATAAACCCTTATTAAAATTTAATAAAATAAGCGTATATGCTATGCTACCCGTACCTGCCTGCTAGTAATAATGATTATAATATTAACACAAATTAACATGAAATTTAAATAGACTAATCGTATTCTAACGCTTCAAATCGTCCTAAATTATTAAGCGTTACACTATTAATTTAGCAATATATTTACCACATTCAATATTATAATTTCTAACAATAATAATGTAGAATAATATCATACACATGTTTTGTGTTCTAATATCGGTTCACCTTTATTATCCAAACCCATAGAGAAATTTGTGGGTACATCAGATTTTCTATCCGAGGCTTATTATCAAAGTAGGATAAATATTTTATATTAGATAAATGGAATTTCACTATTAATATCGACTAGTTTCGATATTGAATATATTGGGCCCGGTTTTGTTGAGAAATTTAAGTGCTATTGTTCTCTTTTACATGTAGATCAAATTAGAATGAGATGGATTACAATGAGAGCTGTCATCATGATTACCTGTTGTTAGGAAGCGCAGCAACCTAGTTAGTTATTTAAGTACATGTAAGGATAGATAAGTTGTTTAGAATAGTTTTTAATGTACTAAATACGTAGTAGTAGGCATTAGGAAAGCTAGAACAAGGTTTAAGGTCGAATAAATGTATGCGTGCATAGTTATTAGCACTAAAAATGTATCTAGATGTACCAATCATTGTTAAGATTAGGTTTAATTGAAATATTATACTGATTTGTCTGGTAATTAGAAGGTTTATAGTTACAATATCGAAGTTATTGTTAGATTGTCATTTTTGTATATAAACCTACACCATTTGTAATGTGCTTATTAAAAGGATAAATGATAGATACTATATAATTAATAATGTATAAGCACATAATTTGCCTTGTAAATCTATACATACATAAGCCGATACAGAATTGTATAGAGAAATGCGGTACTTGGATTGGAGAAAGCGAGATAGCGATACTCCTTACCCCCGACACGCCCTCCAGCTACGTACGCGCATATAAATATTGCTGCCCGGCGATCGAGCAGTCAACCGTCCCATTAGTCTACTCAATGTTCTAGGCAAAATCTACGAGAGGCTTATTTATAAGCGGCTCAAAGACTTTGCCGAAGCAAAGAGTCTCATTCCCGACGAGCAGTTTGGCTTTAGAACCGAACACAGCTGCGTCCAACAAGTCCACCGCATCGTCGAGCACATAAGCGCTGGTTTTCAGCGTGGCTTGATGACGGGTGCGCTCTTCTTTGACATAGCGAAAGCATTCGACAAAGTCTGGCACAACGGCTTACTATACAAGCTTTACCAACTCGGAGTGCCAGATCGTCTCGTGCTCATCTTGCGTGACTTTTTGTCGAATCGCACCTTTCGCTATCGCATCGAGGGTGCGCTCTCTTCACCCCACCCGATACGCGCTGGCGTCCCTCAGGGCTCCGTAGTATCCCCCCTCATTTTCACGCTGTTCACCAGCGACATCCCCAAAGATAAAAAGGCCCAGTTGGCTCTATTCGCTGACGACACGGCCATCTATTACTCGGGTCGTAACCCAGACTGCATAGCTCGTACCCTCCAATCCGCGGCAAAAGCCTTAGGCGCTTATTTCCGGAAATGGAGAATCGAGGTAAACCCCATCAAGAGTCAGGCAGTACTCTTTTCCAAACCGCGTTCGTCCCCCTCTCTGCCCAGTCCGATAACCATGTTCGGTAAGCCTATCCCTTGGGAGAAGCAAGCCAAATACCTAGGTGTGATTCTGGACCACCATCTTACTTTCGGAGAGCACATCAAGACGGTGCGTTCGCGCGCCGCTTTCGCTCTCGGTAGGCTCTACTTCATGTTGAATGCACGCAGCAAATTGTCACTCAAGTGCAAATTGCGCATTTACACGGCGTGCATTCGTCCCATCATGACGTACGCCTGTGCTGTATTCGCACACGCGAAACCATACCGTCTCCATAGGATGCAGACCCTCCAAAACCGTTTCTTGCGAAGAATCACAGGAGCCCCTTTTTACCTTCGCAACGAGAACCTCCATCTCGATCTAAAAATACCTACCATCCAGCAGTTCATGAAACGCTCCGCCAAGCGCTTCTTCGACACTGCTGAGAAGCACTCTAACCCGTTAATCGTATCGGCCGCCCGGTACACTCCCTCCCGTATTAGTAAGACTCGACGACCGAGACATACTCTGACCGACCCTGACGATGCTATTACTCTCCTCCAGGAGAGCAATAAAGCCACCAGTACAGTTGAGAAACACAGACACAGACCGCCGTCATTCCGTCCTCGCCGCCGAGGCCCGCCGCGACGACCCCGTACATCCCCTCCCCGACCCTTGCTCGTGCCAGCTCGCGCCGCTGAGCCTGTAGTTTTAAGTTCGTCCCTAAATAATGGAAATCCGATCCAGCCTGTCCCTTTGCTGTCCTCTCCCAGCGACGCCCTAAGCCGAGGCTCGTACCCCACAGGGGGTGCCCTTAGCGTGTAGTCGCTTAGTTTGTAAGCTTTTTGCCCTGGCTGGAGGCCCTAAAAATAATAATTTTTAAGGCAGCCACAGGAAAGTCCTGGTTAAGCAGCCGGTTGACCTGCGAGATGGCAATCCGAAAAAAAAAAAAAAAAAAAAAAAAAAAAATCGAGCAGTCAGTCTTCGCTCACACGTTGCGCCTATACTTGCTCCGCTATTATTGTCTGTTATTATTGTCTGTTGTTATGCTATTGTGTTTCTTAGTGAATAAATAAGTGTTCATTGTGTTACACCCGTGTTTCTCTTCGCACACTATCAACCCCGCACCTGAATATCCTACAATTTGGTCCTTCGAGCCGGATCTGTGTGCAAAGATGAGTGAAAGAAGCATCGTCACAACAAGGAGCAAGCTACGTAAGCTGGAAGAGCAGATCAAGCGACGAGCGTTAGAAGCCGATAGCGGTGTGCCGTCTGAAATGGCACCGGGCTCGCCTTCAATCGCAGCCACTACGACGTCTGCACCGGCACCTGTGATCCCACTGGCGGGAGGTCGTGTTGTCGACCACAGAGAAATGGTCACGCCTGTGAGATCGGACAAAAGACAGAGTGCAAGGTCTAAGACGAGCCACGTCTCCTCGAAGAGCGGTCAGAGAAGTGCCGACTATCTTCGACGGAGGGTTGAGTACGAGGCTGAACGTGAGTTAGTGCGCCTGAAGGAAAACCTAGTGAAGAAGAAGCTAGAGGCTGATCTCGCTGAGATAGACGCCGCTGAAGAAGACTCAGGTTCCGAAGATGAAGGAACAACGCGTCGTGTGGAGGAATGGATAACGCACACGACGCCCATAGTGCATGATATTGAAGCACCTGTATCGGAGATAAGCCGCGAACCGCCGCCGCCGATGAGTCAAGTCTCAGTGCCCGCGCCCGCAGTGACCCGCGAAGTGACAGTGTCTGTGCCGCCGCCCGAGCATACTCCTGCGCTTCGACCTCAGAGTGCGCCCGTGTCCGTGCAATTCCGCGAACCTATAAACGCGGCGATCGCGACGCCCGTAGCAACGGCTAGTGCTCCGCGAGTGCCTGAATGGGAAAGTGCGTGCGCCGATGACACAGATAGAAACAGGTCACGGGACAAGAAGATTGACCAATTGGCGGACGCTATTACTAGTTTAGCGCGACCGCGACCAGTGCCTAGGCAAGCCTATGAGTTGCCATACTTCAACGGCGACCCGGCAGAATGGCTATCGTACAAGAACATGTACTACGATACAACAACTATGTATCAGTTCAAGACGCATGAAAACCTGGCACGACTGAAGACATCGCTTCAAGGAGATGCCAAGATGGCTGTGGAAGACCTGCTGCGCACGTCTACGAATCCCGCAGAGATTATGAAAACGTTAGACGAAGAGTTTGGACACCCGAACCTGATACTGGAGTGTGCCCTCAAGAAAGTGCGTGCCTTGCCAAAGGTAACGGAAAGTGGTCGTGAATTACGGAAGTTCTCAACGACAGTGCGTAATTGTGTGTCGCTCCTGAAAAGTGTACGAGCTAACGGATACCTGAACAACCCGCAACTGGTGAGTGAATTACTAAATAAGTTGACACCTGTACAACGCGCTCAGTACGGGGACTTTGCAATGGGCATGGCAACGAGCCAGGGCATAGATGTGCGAGTACAATTTTTGAGTCATCTAGCCCGAGCCACTTCATATTACGTACAAATGGACGTGAGCACGCCCGGACCGTCGAGTAGCGCTGTAAAAGCAAAAGGGAATGTACAGTCGAGGAACGTACATAGACTACACGTACACTCAGATAATGAGCAACATGTAAAGCCAGAGGAAGAACGATGCACATTATGCGAAGGGCCACATATACTACCGCAGTGTCATAAGTTCGAGAAACTGAGCGTCGACGAGCGGTGGGAACATGTTAAGAAGAACAAATTATGTTTCAAGTGCATTGTAAAACGGCATAATAAGAACTTCTGTCGAGCGAATAGATGCGCGTCGTGTAATTATGCGCACCATACTATGTTACATGCCGACAGATAGAGTGAGAGTAACGTAAACACGACGATAAATAAAAACAAACTTATTTAAAAAAACTTGAAAACTAAACTGTATGTAACTGTATGCAATATGTCACACCAATAAGAACGAATAAAACCGTAATAGATGTTTTAAACAGAGCCAGGTGTTGCCCGACTAAGTTTAATTAAATAAACATTTTGCTCAAATTAATTTTGTATATTACGATATTAAAATGGCGACGTCACGGCACAACTTTTAAAATTAAAACGTGGGGCGTGTGTTCCAGGTTTCAGTTTTTGGTGTTGGCAGAAGGTGGTTCCTAGTTACTTAAAGAAATGTTCGCATTCCATTTTCTGTCTCAATCTCTGACAATTATGCTTGATCTTAACACATAATTTTGACATGATTGACAATGATTGTTACGGAGATAAAATTGACAATGTATGAATTGTAACGTCACCGAAGTAGGCCGGCCGGTTGTACGTTGTTTCATAGCTAATAGTTTTATAGAATTTCGTTTCACATACAATTTTTCTTATAATTCCGTTTCATAGAATAATCAATACGCAGAATACTTACTTTGAAGATTTTTAAATCAATTATTTTTGTCTCACATAAAGTTTAATGTCAGAATAATCATATCATAGAATAACAAATCAAATATTATTTATCCATATATTGTTTATTTAATATAAATACCATATATTATTACCAAGAATGGGGGTCTACGTTCTAGCCAAACCTACTGCGCGTGCGAGCAAGCAAGCATGCAAGATACAAGCAAGCATGCAGCGCGCAAGCAACCATGCAGCATGCAGGCAAGCATGCAGCGTGCAAGCAAGCATGCAGCATGCAAGCAAGCATGCAGCATGGAAGCAAGCATGCAAGCAAGCATGCAGCGTGCAAACAAGCATGCATCAAGCAAGCAAGCATGCAACATGCAAGCGAGCATGCAACATGCAGTAGGCATAATTTCTGTCACGGCTCCGGCGTTGCGGGGTTCCGGCGGTCCCACGAGAGCTTATCATCGCAGATGGTATTCACGCTCACCACCGCAGCTTCGGCTTACTGGCCGGCCCATTAAAAATAAAAAAAAAGATCGCCAACCAACCCGGGTTGGCGATCTCTGGGGAGGGTCGGGACGTTTAGCAGTGGACGGCAATAGACCGATAAGATGAGATAAAATTTCGACCAGATTTGGAAAGTTTTTAGGTAATTAGTAGAATAAATTGGCTTCTGGTCTATTTAAAGTTTCTTCTCTCTGAGGGTGTTTGTTTAGATAGAAGTCTAAATTGAGCCATCGCCACATCGAAACACTTTAACTCAAACTAAAGTCATAACTCGGACTAAGGTTACAACTTGGACTAAAGTTAGAACTCGGACTAAAGTTAGAACCCGGATTAAATTTGGAACTCGAGCTAAAGTTAGAAGTTCTATAATTAAACGAATTTAGTCTTAAGTGGTAACTTTTTACCATTTAAATGTTGCCTGGCTGTGACGACGCGTGGCTCAACAGCCGGTCTGACCCGCTGCATTAGATGTTTCACATCAAAGATCGA
Organism: Charanyca ferruginea; assembly: GCA_947361185.1. Lineage (NCBI taxonomy): Eukaryota > Metazoa > Arthropoda > Insecta > Lepidoptera > Noctuidae > Charanyca > Charanyca ferruginea. The sequence goes on along the minus strand of OX376056.1, from coordinate 46,591,331 downwards.
ATCAGACAGGCTGTTGACGTGGCGACGTCACCACGTCTTCGACACGATTTTATGTAAATTGGTTGCAATATGACTATAATTGCTGAAGATGGCGGAACAAATCATGCCGTCTGAAAGCTTAACTGGCGTGCACCACATATACTAATAGAATTATAAACCCTTATTAAAATTTAATAAAATAAGCGTATATGCTATGCTACCCGTACCTGCCTGCTAGTAATAATGATTATAATATTAACACAAATTAACATGAAATTTAAATAGACTAATCGTATTCTAACGCTTCAAATCGTCCTAAATTATTAAGCGTTACACTATTAATTTAGCAATATATTTACCACATCCAATATTATAATTTCTAACAATAATAATGTAGAATAATATCATACACATGTTTTGTGTTCTAATATCGGTTCACCTTTATTATCCAAACCCCTAGAGAAATTTGTGGGTACATCAGATTCTCTATCCGAGGCTTATTATCAAAGTAGGATAAATATTTTATATTAGATAAATGGAATTTCACTATTAATATCGACTAGTTTCGATATTGAATATATTGGGCCCGGTTTTGTTGAGAAATTTAAGCGCTATTGTTCTCTTTTACATGTAGATCAAATTAGAATGAGATGGATTACAATGAGAGCTGTCATCATGATTACCTGTTGTTAGGAAGCGCAGCAACCTAGTTAGTTATTTAAGTACATGTAAGGATAGATAAGTTGTTTAGAATAGTTTTTAATGTACTAAATACGTAGTAGTAGGCATTAGGAAAGCTAGAACAAGGTTTAAGGTCGAATAAATGTATGCGTGCATAGTTATTAGCACTAAAAATGTATCTAGATGTACCAATCATTGTTAAGATTAGGTTTAATTGAAATATTATACTGATTTGTCTGGTAATTAGAAGGTTTATAGTTACAATATCGAAGTTATTGTTAGATTGTCATTTTTGTATATAAACCTACACCATTTGTAATGTGCTTATTAAAAGGATAAATGATAGATACTATATAATTAATAATGTATAAGCACATAATTTGCCTTGTAAATCTATACATACATAAGCCGATACAGAATTGTATAGAGAAATGCGGTACTTGGATTGGAGAAAGCGAGATAGCGATACTCCTTACCCCCGACACGCCCTCCAGCTACGTACGCGCATATAAATATTGCTGCCCGGCGATCGAGCAGTCAACCGTCCCATTAGTCTACTCAATGTTCTAGGCAAAATCTACGAGAGGCTTATTTATAAGCGGCTCAAAGACTTTGCCGAAGCAAAGAGTCTCATTCCCGACGAGCAGTTTGGCTTTAGAACCGAACACAGCTGCGTCCAACAAGTCCACCGCATCGTCGAGCACATAAGCGCTGGTTTTCAGCGTGGCTTGATGACGGGTGCGCTCTTCTTTGACATAGCGAAAGCATTCGACAAAGTCTGGCACAACGGCTTACTATACAAGCTTTACCAACTCGGAGTGCCAGATCGTCTCGTGCTCATCTTGCGTGACTTTTTGTCGAATCGCACCTTTCGCTATCGCATCGAGGGTGCGCTCTCTTCACCCCACCCGATACGCGCTGGCGTCCCTCAGGGCTCCGTAGTATCCCCCCTCATTTTCACGCTGTTCACCAGCGACATCCCCAAAGATAAAAAGGCCCAGTTGGCTCTATTCGCTGACGACACGGCCATCTATTACTCGGGTCGTAACCCAGACTGCATAGCTCGTACCCTCCAATCCGCGGCAAAAGCCTTAGGCGCTTATTTCCGGAAATGGAGAATCGAGGTAAACCCCATCAAGAGTCAGGCAGTACTCTTTTCCAAACCGCGTTCGTCCCCCTCTCTGCCCAGTCCGATAACCATGTTCGGTAAGCCTATCCCTTGGGAGAAGCAAGCCAAATACCTAGGTGTGATTCTGGACCACCATCTTACTTTCGGAGAGCACATCAAGACGGTGCGTTCGCGCGCCGCTTTCGCTCTCGGTAGGCTCTACTTCATGTTGAATGCACGCAGCAAATTGTCACTCAAGTGCAAATTGCGCATTTACACGGCGTGCATTCGTCCCATCATGACGTACGCCTGTGCTGTATTCGCACACGCGAAACCATACCGTCTCCATAGGATGCAGACCCTCCAAAACCGTTTCTTGCGAAGAATCACAGGAGCCCCTTTTTACCTTCGCAACGAGAACCTCCATCTCGATCTAAAAATACCTACCATCCAGCAGTTCATGAAACGCTCCGCCAAGCGCTTCTTCGACACTGCTGAGAAGCACTCTAACCCGTTAATCGTATCGGCCGCCCGGTACACTCCCTCCCGTATTAGTAAGACTCGACGACCGAGACATACTCTGACCGACCCTGACGATGCTATTACTCTCCTCCAGGAGAGCAATAAAGCCACCAGTACAGTTAAGAAACATAGACACAGACCGCCGTCATGCCGTCCTCGCCGCCGAGGCCCGCCGCGACGACCCCGTACGTCCCCTTTTTTTTTTTTTTTTTTTTTTTTTTACGCGGTGGAAATCCTCATGGACTTCCTCCGTCGTGGGGGTGACGGAGGGGCATGCCGGACTCTTACCGGCTAAAACCACCGCGGTATTCCACCTCTGCCTATGGCCGGGGGTGCGGGATTCGCATAAGCATTCACCGCTCCCCCGACAGGCCATGATCTGCTGTTCGTCAGCAGGTCCCACCTCCCCGTGCGGCCATTTCCATAGCGGCCGCACCCACTCTCGAGTGGCGCGCGTGGAACACTGCGCCGCCAACCCGGGCCTATCTGGTCGGACGACGAACGCCCCTGGTCCGCCGCCCGCAGGCCACCTCTCATGGAGGTCGCAGATCGTTTTGCGCCCTTCTCGGGCGCCCGGTGCGTCTTCTGCGGGAGGGGAGAGAGGATACGGCTTCTCTCTCCCGCTCGGCTGCCTCCTTTGCAGACATGACCTCCTCACAAAAGGAGGCAACCCCGTCCCATGCACTTTCGCTCTCGACCATCGATTGAACGACGGCCGGGAGCGAAAGATCGCTCCCGCCTAATGCCGCAACGAGGTCGCGGCGCAGCCCTGCCCAGGCTGGGCACACCTCCAACGTGTGCTGCGCCGTATCCTCCGGGCAGGCAGCACAGTGGTGACACACCGGTGTCTGCTCCCGACCTATACGACACAGGTACTTCCCAAAACAGCCGTGGCCAGAAAGTACCTGCGTCAGCCGGAAGCTGAGGGCGCCATGCCGCCTCTCGATCCACGCCTCCATGACTGGTCTTACCGCCGCTATAACGGCGTGCCCCGCAGTGGGTTGCGCGAGTCGCGTCGCCCATTCCGCCCTCAGGGCCCGGTGGAGCTCAGACCGCCGTGCCTCGATAACCCGGGGCAGGGGTCTTCCGTCGCCCTCTTGCGCCTCCCCGCGCCACTGATATAGTGACGCGAGTGCTCTCGCCTCCAGGTCCCAAGGCGGGGATCCAGCTAATAGGGTGGCCCCCTCGAATGAGATCGTGCGGTACCCTCGAATAATCCTGACGGCCATCGCCCTCTGCGGTCTTCGCAAGATTGCAATGTTGCGGGCCGTCAGGTTGTTTGCCCACACAGGCGCCCCGTAGAGCGCCATTGACCGCACGATACCCATGTACAATTTCCGGCAGGACGTGTCGGGCCCCCTCAGATTGGGCAGCAACCGCGACAAGGCACCCGCGGCGCCCAATAATTTTGGGGCCAACTGCCGAAAGTGCGGGGCAAAGTTCCATCGACTGTCGAGGACGAGTCCCAGGTACTTCATCGTCGACCCGACAGCGATGGTAACACCTCCTACGATTAAGTTGGATCCTGGAGGTGGCGCACGCCGGGCCCTATGGAAACAAAGGGCCTCAGATTTGTTCAGGGCCACCTCAAGACCCAACCGCCGGATTCTCGCAACAACCCGCGCAACCCCTTCTGTCGCCAGTTGTGCTGCGTCTTGGTACGTACTCCCCCGCGCTGTCACCAGCGTGTCATCGGCGTAGCAGGTGATGTCAACACCATGGAGGAGCGTACCACGCAACACCCAGTCGTATCCGATGTTCCTCAGGGGCGGCCCCAGTACTGACCCCTGTGGAACACCACAAGACACCTCTCGCCGACCCCATCCTTCTCGACTCGGGTAGATGACACTCCTGTCCGCCAAATAGGCCCCAACAGTGCGGCGAAGATGGTTCGGCACCCCGTGATACCGAAGTGCCTCCCTAATGGAACTCCAGGGCAAGGTGTTAAAGGCATTCGCGATGTCTAAAGACACCGCCACGACGACCTCACCCTGGGACACTGCTTCTTCCGCCAAGGCTCTTACGCGCATGATTGCGTCCACCGTGGAGCGCCCACGTCGGAAACCGAACTGGTTATCAGACAGGTCTGGACCCACCCCCGATAAATGTTGGGCGAGGCGGTCTGCAACTACTCTCTCAAAGAGCTTGCCCACCTCGTCCAACAACACAATGGGGCGATACGCAGATGGTGAGTCCACGGGGCGCCCCTCTTTTTTCAGCAGGACCAACTTGCCCGTCTTCCAACGTCGTGGAAACTGGCCCCGCTCCAAACATGCACTAAAGAGCCCTCCTAGTCGAGGCCCGAGAGCCTGTGAGGCCAGGACCCAAGCGCGGCCTGGAATGCCATCGGGCCCTGGGGCGGTGTTTTTAGCTTGAAGTCTCATCACCGCCACTTTCATCTCTGCTGGGGTCACCTCAGGCACGTCGTCGTCTTCGTCCGCGCTTGGCGTCACAGTGGGCGGAAACATCGACGGTGGCGAGTGCTCCTCCCTTGACGGAAAGAGAGCATTTACCACGTTCTCCAGCAGGTCAGGCCGGAGACGCTGAGATAGTGGAGGAGCGAAGGGGCGAAGCTTGCCCCGCACGACTCGGTAGGGCCGCCCCCACGGATCGCGGTCCAGGGTCTTGAGTTGCTCTTCCCGGGACCTGACTTTCGCCTGCGCGATGGCCTGCTGGAGTGCCTTCTTCGCTTCCCTGTACCTCTGGTACAATTCCGCCTCCTCGTCAGTCGTACTCTGATCACGGCGACGCCTCCTACGCAGTCTGGAATACTGGCGACGAGCGGCCACACACGCAGCGCGCAGCCGCTCAATACTTGGCGACTACCAGTATACCTGGCGCCTTGCCGGACTGGACCGAACCTAAGGCATCGCCGCATCGCAAACGTGTGACATTGCCTCCAGGAACCATGCTGCCTCGTCGTCGACATCGGCAGGCCTGTCCGGTGCTGTCACCCAGGCTTGGACGATTGCGGCTTCCAGCAATGACTCCCGGTCCAACTGTTTCAGTGCCCAGCGCGGACCTACTTCTCCGGGGGCTGTTGGGGCTGGATTAGTGGAGGTTTGGGAGGAGACGTCGAATCGAATGTATCGATGATCCGACAACGTCTCCACCTCCTCCATAACGCGCCAGCCCTGAACACGGCGCGCAACAGCGGGGCTAGCGAACGTGAGGTCCACTATGGAGCCGCCCCGTTGACGCACGCACGTTTGGACGGTACCCCGGTTCAGGATGAGCAGACCGTTCTCCACAGCCCACTCCTCGAGCACCCTGCCCCGAGCGTTAGTCCTCGGGGAACCCCAAGCCGTGGATTTGGCATTGAAATCCCCAAGTACGAGCACGGGGCGAGGGTGTCTGCGGCTGGCGACGGTGCCCAACTCGACTAGGAAGTCCTCAAATTCGGCGAGAGGCCTATTCGGGGAGAAGTAAACCCCAACAATGACTACCTCCCCGAACAGTGCTGCGACGTATCCCCGTCCTCTGGCCACGTCCTCAAAAGACGGGGAGCCAACTGCGGCTTGTGAAATTAAGGCAACTGAGGCGTGGACGTCACTCACCCAATCGTCCCGGGGTAGTACAAACCACGGCTCAGAGACCACTGCTACGTTTATCAACCACTGCGCCATACTCTGGAGCAAGAGATCCTGAGCGCGGGCACAGTGATTGATATTCGCCTGAAGGAAGCGCAGATATGGGGCCATCAATGACAGTCCATGGTGCACTCCCCTTCTGGCTGCGTCTCACCAGACGCTGAAGTTTGAGTTGGCTGCGAAGGAGCCGAGACTCCCTGGGCAGCGGGCCCATTCTTCCCCTTCTTCTCTTTGCCTTTCTTTTGGGAGGCAGCGCAGGGTTTGCTTCCCGCCTGATGTTCCGCCGGCTTGCCTGCCGCCGCACACAAAACACAGTGCGGCGTGGCATTGCACGAGCCGGCAATGTGACCGGGCTGACCGCAGCGATGGCAGACAGCATCGCAGTTAACCCCCGAGGTGCACTGCGCTGCAACATGACCGTTGGCCAAGCAACGGAAGCATCTCGGAGGCCTAGACAGTAGGAGCTTCACCTGCGCCGACACCCAACCCACCAGCAGCCTGTGGCCGTTATCTAACTTTTTTGCTGCCGCGATAGGACAGCTAACTACAATGGATCTGATCCCCCGGAAGCCCGAACGGATGGTACCTGGTTTTACCAGTTCGGGAGAACAACCCCCGACACTCGCGACAGCAGCTACGACCTCTTGGACCGTTACGGAGTCGTCTAGGCTCACAATTCGCAAATCAGCGCGTAGCGTGGGCCTGGATACCCGGATCTCTTCCGCAGCAAAGGATGCTCTAAGCCTTTCAGCGAGGGCGTCCGCTTTCGGCCCGCTGGTGTTACCAGGGATCTCTAGCAGACGAGCACCCGTTGCAGTCTGCTTACATTGAATCCTCTCGATCCCTAGTTCTGCCAGGCTTATTTTGGCCTTAGCTTTGGCCAAAACCTCGCCATAGGTTAAGCCTCTATCCGCCGCCCCGGGTTGCAGTGTGATAACAACTGCCGTAGAACCGGGAGGGCGAAGTATGGCTGCCCTCTTCCTCCTGTCGGCTTCAGCTTTTTTGGCCGCCTTCTTCTCCTTTTTCTTCTTTTTACTCTCCGCCTTCTTGGCCCCTGCCGACTGCCAGGCTTCCCTTACTTGGCCGCGCTGGGATTCTACAGGAGGCTCCCGTGACTCTGCATCCATGGAGGTGAGCGCCGCCTTGGTCTTCTTCTTTTTTCTTCCTTTTTTGTTGTTTTCTCCCAAAGCCTGGGCAGAAGAAGAAGCCTGGGTCGAGGCATTAGCTTGGGCTGAGGAAGAGGCCTGAATTGAAGTCGAAACCTGTGCCGAGGGGGAGGCAAGGACTGAAGTCGAAGTCTGGGCCACTGCCGTGGGGTCTTTCTTTTTTGAGTTCTTTTTTGCCGCCACGGAGTTCTGAGCCGTTTTTTCTGCGTAGGTTGGCGCCGGCCAAGCTTTTTTGTGCCAAGCTTTTTCCTGCGCCCAGGGGAGGTCGCAGAACTATGCCTTCCAGTGCCGAGAAGCGAGATGTTAGGCTTGCAATTTCCGATCGAAAAAGGCGAAGCAACTCCGACTCTTCGGGCTGGATCGGCCGCACCTGTTGTGTACTGACCGTGGTCCCGCCATTACAGCGCTCCTGGCGAAGGGCAGCCAGTTCAGCACGTATCTCTTCGTGCTCCTTTCGCAGCTCCACCATTTGTGCTGACAAGTGCGTGTTTGCTGCCTGAAGCCGGGCTGTCTCCTCCGAGGCCGACCGTGCTATAAGCGCCTCCGTAGCCTCCAGAATGGAGACTGAAGCCTTCTTTAGGGCTTTCTGGCAAGTGCCCTTAAGGCCCTTGGACGTTTTTGCGACGGATTGGATAGTCGCAACGGCGTCATGAAGCCTCGACCTCAGCTCCATTGCGGTTACTTCGTCTGCCTCCCTTTCCGCAGCCGATGGAGCGGATGACCTCTCCTCTACCATCCTCGCCTCTCTCATAGCATCCTTTTCAGCTACCGTCAGGTCTTTTTTGGTAGCCTGGTCACTGGTCTTGGTAGCCTCGGTGGTTTGCCCCGACACAAGTGAGTCGAAAGACATTTGGGACCCATCGGAGCCTCCACCGTTGCTCTCGCCACTAGGTCTGGGCGTGGCTGTGACGAGACGCTTGATAAAGCGCCCTTTGGTGTCCCGTGTTGCCCCGGCCGCTGCTGTCCGAGCTGAGGACGATCGACCACGTCCTCGCCTAGTCGTCGGCACTTTAGGAGCTGGCAGATTGTCCTCGCTGGACGAACCTTCAGACTCTCTCGGTACGACTGGTCGCTTTCTCCTCCAGTGTTTGGAGCTGCTTCTTGCCTGCTCTTCTTTCTGAGCCAAACAGCTACCTACTGCAGCTGGCTGCTCCTCACTGTGCATCGTGGACGTGGATAGGACAGAAATGCCCGTCGCCACATCCGCAGCACTTTTTTCCACATCGCAAATCGGTGTCCGTAATTCATGCCTTAAGTCATCATTGGTTTGGTTTTCGCCGTTTTTTATATTATTTTTGTGTTCCATTATAGTTCCCACGAGTAGTGAGGAAATAAAAGTCCACCCAGACAGAGCCTCATATCGTGGGTAAGCCTAATACTGCAAAGGGCGGCAGGTACTTTACAGGTGAAGCGCTAGGAACTGGACACCCTCCAGCCATTCATCCTCTCGCCACGCTTCAAAACTTAGGATTAGGTGGTTTTTTATCTAAGAGGTAGCCTTCCTCTGGGCCAGGCAGTTAAGCCAAGCCCCCGACGGCGGCATTAGACATGCCTCCGTTCGCTGTCCGGCCAACCCGACTCAGCAAACCCGCCGAAAGTTCACTCCTATGAAAGAAGAGAACTACCGCCGCGTTGGTGCGCCTGCACCACAGCGGCGTTGGGCCGATCGGTGGTCTGCATCAGACCAGATCCGTCGCCCCTGTGAGCCTGCAAATCCCAAAAGACCCTGCAGGCTCACTCCTAGTAATTTTTTATAGAGGTTGTCTTCCTCGCGACTGTCAGCCAAAGCCGATGTCTGCTCAGAATAACTGAACACACTCGTCGCCCAGGTCGCATCCTATGCGTCGATCGACTGTCGTCCAGCGATCAGGAGCGACCATTCCTTGCATCTCTCTTAGTCTGGTCTCTCCCTTTGGACCTGCCCGGCATGAGTGGCTCTACCGGTATAGCCCCAAAGATCATCGAGACACGCAAGCCCCACCACGACGACAACGTGGAGACACACGGTGGGGACCCCGTACGTCCCCTCCCCGACCCTTGCTCGTGCCAGCCCGCGCCGCTGAGCCTGTAGTTTTAAATTCGTCCCTAAATAATGGAAATCCGATCCAGCCTGTCCCTTTGCTGTCCTCTCTCAGCGACGCCCTAAGCCGAGGCTCGTACCCCACAGGGGGTGCCCTTAGCGTGTAGTCGCTTAGTTTGTAAGCTTTTTGCCCTGGCTGGAGGCCCTAAAAATAATAATTTTTAAGGCACCACAGGAAAGTCCGGTTAAGCAGCCGACAACCTACTGACCTGCGAGATGCCAATCCGAAAAAAAAAAAAAAAAAAAAAAAAAATTCATTGGATAACACTTTTGATCGAAACGTTGATCGGTACGGAGCTCCCGAAGAAAATAACAGATAAGTAGATTTATGATGATAACTATGAAAGGCTTTGTATACGTATAATTTTAATATTAAATTATATGTACCTAGTTGTTATGACATGAATGATGTAACCTAAATTTGTAAAATATTACTGATTTTAAAAGAGTGTTCATGGAGTTTCTTGCTCGTTCTTCTCCATAGAAATCTACCGTTTGGAACGAGCAACTAGATTCAACTTTCTAACTGACTCTGACAATTCAAAAGTACCTGTAAAAGGTTGAATTGAAATAAATGATTTTGAGTCTGAAATATTACAATAAAATATATGTTTCCTAAACAAAGTATTTTCATTTCACTATTCTGTTCTAAAATAATAATATTCTTTGAGTATATAAGTATGTGTATTCCATGAAGAGCTATTAATTTGTTTTTAATGTTGCTTTTATACCTTTTTATTCTAACACATGCTTTTCCTTTGTACCTCCTGAGGTAAGCATAAAATGAAGAACACCCACATAATCTGATATTTTAAAGAAAGCGACACTGTCACAAATTCACACTTATAACTGTGCCACTACTGAACTCAAACTCAAACTCAAAATCATTTGTTTCAAATAAACCATTTACAGGTACTTTTGAATTGTCAGAGTCAGTCAGTCAGAAAGTTGAAGCTAGTTGCTCGTTCCAAATAGTAGGTTTCTATGGAGAAGAACGAGCAAGAAACTCCTTGAACAACACTCTTTTAAAATCAATAATATGTTACAAATTTCGGTTACATCATTCATATTGAATCTAGGGTACAATGTGAGAACAATGTAACAAGTCGTGTACGTTAAGAGGTTTAGATAAAAATATAATCATAATAAACAATTCAAAATAAAATTAGAATAACCGAGGCAGCTAAGAGATGACCAGTCCCAACTAACGGCGCCCGTTCACGAACATGACGCACGGATCGGCATCATTTGACTCAACCATTTTGAAGGGAACCGAATGATCCAACACGCGCGCCACCGTCAGCGAGACATTCCAGTGAGCATGACATACTCCCAACCGCCAGGGCACATTCAAGTCAATGAAAGACATACCTCGTAAATGGTAGCTTTAAATAACATAGTGCTCACATGTATGTGCTTTGAAAAATTATATAATACTAACACATTGAGTTTATACAGTGCAAAGATCATGTAGATCTATATCTTCAGCAGCTCCAAAAATAATAAAAAATGCTAATCAATTAATCTATGAACCCTTATGGCTGTGGAGCTAGACCAGCATCCAGCCAAGCATTTTTATCAGTGATGTACTCACCCAATGAATAATATGCTCGGCTGCATAGTGTGCGTTTTATATAAGACTTAAATTTCGTCTCATTTAGTTGAACAATGTGGGGAGGTATTTTATTGTAACATTTTAAACAGTACCCCATGAAAGAAGTATCTACTTTAGCCAGTCTGAACTTTTCATTCTTAGTTGCAAATACTATTAATTTATAATACATTTTAAAGAATACATTTAAATGATTTATTGATCTGTACAAATAAGTAAAATTTAAGTGTCGTTTGTAATGCCAAAATTACAGTAAACAATTTTTTACATTTTTGTCTGTTGTCGTTCTGTTTGTTCCAACCAATCTCCTAGGCGGTTAGCCCAATTTCGAAGGGACTTTCACTGACTAACTGATGTTAAAAGGAGTAAAATATTTTTATTTAAGAAACATAATTAGTGTTGATATAAAAATGAAAACTCCGCAGGTTAGATACACGCGGACGATGTCGCGAGCATAAGTTGGTTATAAATATGCATTTGTTATTTTATTTTAATTTTTAGACTTTACTTATATCTTGATGGCAACATTGCCATAATATTGATGATGTAAGTAACAAATATACTGATGCAGCTGTTGTTTGAGCAATATAATTTACTACCCTTCTAAACTACGTCTTTTTAATACATTTGAAGTAAATACACATTCGTTTTATATAATTATGAGCAAGCCAACCTGTTTATTACAAAAACTTTTATATCAGTATTTATGAGTTTTCTCTTTCATCTTTCGACAAAAGTCATAAAGTTTAGGTAAAAATGACGAGTTACTTAGTCTTTACGATGTTTACCTATAGAATATTGAAATATTGAACAAACGTACGATCCGATATTATCTGACATATAAAATTTTGTAGTAGTTTTCGGTGACAACTTTGCCCGGCGTAATGTCACCAGATTCAAGTAATCTAAAAACGTTCTAAATAACAGCACGGTATATAATTATAAACTCACCGCAATTACAGAAGAAATAATTTAATTAAAATATCCCTCGATTCAGCTGAACTGTACGAAATTTGTCATTACTCTAATAGGGTAATATTTCATTGAAGCAACTTAGTGGGATTGCAATAGATAATTAATTAGAACCCTTTCATTTATAAATTATGAAGTACACTCAACTTCTGAATAAAAAGGTAAAAAATATAAGTGCTAGTAATTATAAAATCTGTTTTTTGTGTTTTCGTTTCTGTAATTTCAGTAGGTAATACGAAAATTTTGCTTAGTAAAGAATTTGATATTATATTCTTGTAAAATGTATGTGTCATTTGGCAAGAATTTAAATAACTGTGCAACACACGATGACAACAACACAACAACAACTGACAGACACACAACAACATCAACAACAACGCAACAACAGTCAGACAACTGTACAATATTGATGTATGGTGTTTGATATTAGACTATTGTGACTGTTCCTAAAATACCCTAGGCTGATAAAAATTTCGTTTTTCCTAATTGTGCTGATATTAGTGGTTTAGTTAGTGTTATAGTACGGCTAAGGGATACGCCCCACCGATCCGCGTAATCCTGTAGAGCTCGTCCCAGACTGGTCGCTCTTCCACCGTTTCTATGAATATCAATTGAATTCCCATGAAACTATACTGCCTTGTCCCAACAGGACAAGGAGGAGGACAAAAAGATGTTGGTATGGGAGGACATATAAATAAACATATTATGCAATGAAGTTAACAAGACAAGAGGGTATGCAAAAGTATAATATAAAATATAAGGGGTGATAATAGGATCGCTACACTTGCGCTTTGGAAATTCATTAATCTAGATTACGTTAATTTACTTATTTACAATATACTAAAGACCCGCCCCAGTGACTTACAACCGTATTCAAATGGATAGCCATTTGAATATGCTTGTGCCGTCGTACGTGCACGGCTAGACCTGAACGCATAGGTCCACTAAGGACACTGCTACGATTCTAGCGGAACACGTTCCCTAGGCTCTATCGACATGCCTTATTCAATCCTAAGACAGAGGACTGCGAAGCCCAACTGCCATCGAGTAAGACAAGATTTCAGTATTTTTCCTATTCGCGTACTAATGTGATAATTCCCTTACGACAGTCTATCCCTTTACATAATTAACACAAAACTAGCACAAGTGTATCGTCGACTCAGTCTGTAGCAGAGTAAATTGCGGTTGTGTTTGGTATACGCCGAAATGGTATGTCGTCATTTCCTATCTCTTTAATCTTCCCCAGTTAGAGGTCGCGTCACAGCATGTTTCAGCCGTTAAGCGTCCAAATCACGTGTCTCGCTAAACAGTGTCGATTCAGAAATAGGCTTTAGACCAATAGCCGGGTGTGATTTTAACAAGACACAGACCCTAACGTCCTTAGGACGACTACCAATTAAGTAGGGGAGCTTAGTGGAGCCTACCCCCACTCCCAGAGACATGCGTACAACAAACCCAACACAAAGTTCTCCGTGCGAGACCTTCTTTGGAAGCAGTTAACATCATAAACATTTGGTATATTTAGAAAAGGTATTTAATATACCATTAGTATTATCTCAGTTCGGCCTTATAGCCTAATTTGATATAAACATGAAGCTACTATTATAAAGATTTAAAAGAATTAAGTATGTACGGTTCTGCCTTCCATATTTGAGTGTCAGTTAAAAGTCAATTATCGTCAGCAGTCGAGGTAGAGTTTAGCGGAAGGCCTTCCCCGCTTCCCTAAAACCAAACGCTCATGACGATTCCCTGCCAAGGTATGGATTAGGACATAGGCACATAATGTACGGTTAGATTACACTAATATCAAACACTACCTTGTCATAAAATACCTAGAGCTTACGCCAAAACTACTGCTCTACGCTACGCTTACTCAACTACACAGAATGCTATTATCTATGCGAACTTTGCTACTATTAAACACTATCATGATATAAAGTACTTAGTAGTTGCATCAAAGCTAGAATAAATAATTAATTATTAGTCAACCCGTAGCAGTATCACCTGACTGACACTGACCTATAAAATACAATACAAATAAACCTGCACAAGGAATAATATTTAGTAGAACTTAACTATTAAATTAAAATAAGGTTAACACTCACCAAATAACACTTCGAGTGGATTTGATTAAAATACTACAACTTTAATTACCAAACTTGCTTCTCGCCCCGGCCGATTTCCTCTTATGACCTTACACTCACTCCCTACTCTCTACGTGGACCTAACCTCTTCGATTTCAGCAGCCTCCTAACTTAACTAGCTAAGCCTAAAACGAACAGTCCTGCGACGATCGCCGTCTCAAAACTCCCTGTCTGCACTCTATAGTCGTCTCAAAACCGACTGCCCCGTCCTCAGCCCCTCGTTCAACTTCCCACACTTTCGTGAAATCCCTAGTACCTGACCGTTTCTGTTTTTATATAGATTCTCAATTGTTTTAAAGACCCTTTTTAAAGTGTTACTTGGGTCGCGTTTATGGTATGCACATGGTGCGCTAACATTGTAAGTGGTGTTTTTTAGAAATAGAATATTCCATTAGTTTCTTAGAATTTGTTGAAATATTGCTTTCGACCCGTCCCTATTTGTTTCTCTTAAAACACAGAATTTATGAGGGTTTGAGTGGCTCAAACCATGTGGTGATTTTCAAATACATACTACATTTTGTTATTACCCGACTGTGCGACGCAAAGGAGTGGTAATGTGTTTATTAAATAAGTGTACGTGACAGACAGTCACACTATCCTATGACGCAGTAGGAGCGGGCGATTAAGTTTTTGTGGTAAGACGATCAGAATTTTTTGTACTGATATTTATTTCAACACCTGCACAGTCAGCTACAAATATATGTCCCGGCTTCGCACAGACTTTAAAGATTATAGTCTAAAAACATTAAATATTGTTTCTATTGGTAAAAACCATGATAAAAATCTGTTTAATAGTTTCTAAGATTTTCCTTTTATCTTCTACTAAAGTTCTACTAAAGTCCTTTATTAAAGTTAAATTTTTAAAGTGTAGTGATACAAAGAAAAGAAGTAGGTACCTACCTAATATTAAGCTGTATACACACAAAATTACATAAATAAAGTCCAAAACTCACAACAACCCAATCCTATTACACTTGGTCTTGAGAACCCTTACAATCTCAAGCCGAACCTATTAAGCTATGGAACCCTCCATTGTCTACCCATTGCCTTATATCACGTCTTGAGTATTACGCCAAAACCACATCTGACACATTAGGAGCGGCTTAGGTCCAAGTCAGTATAGCCCCTTAAATTGATATTATCGCGACAGCACTAGATGTTGCCTCGGTTACCATTAAATTAATTAAAGACTGTTTCGATGTCAACGTTTTGTTATTTGTGAGTTTAAATAGAATTTATGTTCAAAGTTGTTTTGAATATGAGTGTAGGAAATTCACTTAGTTATAATTACAAATAATGCCAAACAGTAATTTTTTACCATGTCATCAGTTTTATGTAGTTAATATTCAAGCGAATGATGAATAAGGAGTATCAATAAAATAAAATGTTAAATACGAAGAATCAGTAAAATTGACAATTTGACGTGTAGGTACAAATCAAACCAAACTCAATTTATTGCGACACGGTTGGCGCAGTGGCTGAGCGATCGACTGCTGCGCAGCGTGTTGCGGGTTCGATTCCCGTCCAGGGTAAACATTTGTGTGATGAGCACTTGTGTTTGCCTTGTGTCTGGGTGTTGTTTATCTATATATGTATGTATTTACAAAAAAAAAAATGTATTTGTGTACGTATATCAGCTGTCTGACACCCATAGTACAGGGTCTCCCTAGTTTGGGGTCAGATGGCCGTGTGTGAAAATGTCCCCACATATTATTATTATTATTATTATTGAGTAATTTAATTGCTCAGGTTAACCGCAGATGTCATTGAGTGTTAAAATGAATAAAGTACCTATTTAAAAACAAATCTTTGCACGAGTTAATTTTAAGCAAACATTTAGAATTAACTCTTTTTGTCGAAGTCAAACGACAATTATTTATTTACTAGCTTCTGCCCGCGGCTTCGCCCGCGTATAAAGAACGATTATCCCAAGGGAACATATTACCTGGATAAAAAGTACCCTATGTGTTAATCCAGGAAATGGTCTACCTATGTGCCAATTTTCAAGCAAATCTGTTTAACGGTTTACGCGTGATTGAGTAACAAACATCCAGACATCTTCACAAACTTTCACATTTATAATATTAGTAGGATTAGTAGGATAAAACAAAAATATTATTTTAAGACCATTAAAGACCGCATTTATCATAAAAGGTAGTTCCGTATTGAGAAGAATGGGTAAAAAACATTCTTAGTCTTTACCACTATACAGGATGAAATTGAATTCAAGAGCAAATTTTTAAGTAGTGACTCAGACCAGGAACCTGAACAACTTTCATAATGGAACCAACTCAAACGATGCAAAAAAAAATACAGCTGTTCCATACATTTTGAAGTGATTTTTGAATGAGGTTCGTGATCTGAGTCACTCCTTATATATTTAATTTCACCCTGTATTTGCATATTAGAAAATGTTAAAAATTTTAGAATTTAAGAAATTACAGCTAAATTATGTTCATAAGTAGGCACATAAAATTTAAACACTTCATATTGAAACAGTTGGCGACGGTTCACCCTTGTTTGGTCGAACAATGTTTGATACAGTTTGATACAATATTACTAAATCGAACAACGTTTAAGAAAATCATCACTTAGTATAATATCGTTTGACAGAATTTTCAGTTCGTCGAATATTTATTCGCTATAACAACATTTGTGCTTATGATCAAAAGGTATAATGTTCATTTGATGTAATGTTTAGATGGTATAACATGTATTTTATCGAATATTCAATTGGTGTAAAGTAATGCAGAAAAAAATATATAACTATAAATCGAAACGGGTAGATTAGGTTAGGTGGTGACGACACAACGCGCGAAGGCGAGCGAGCGCAGTGAGCGTGCCGCGTCAGCGGCCGCCTAGCGCCAGATGTCCTCAATTGTGTAGCAAATTATATTTAGACATTTGTTTTGGCATAAATTAAATTCACATAATGTTACTAGGCATAATGTGCAAATCTATTGTGCCACGCTAAATCATTGTCTTCAAAAAACAATAAGATGTGGTACAAAAGTTAGTGACAGAAACGAATCGTTGCAAACCCGACTCCACGTAGTCTTGTCTGCCCTACACCTAGAGTGTAATCTAAGCCCGCGTAGGCGCGGAGGGGCAAGGCGGCAAGAGCGTAAAACACATCTGCGACGACAAGCTCGCGTGGGACCGCCGGAGCTCCGCAGCGCCGGAGCCGTGACAGAAACCATGCCTGCTGTATGTTTGCTTGCATGCTGCATGCATGGTGTATGCTTGTTTACATGTTTGCGTGGTTACTGCATGCATGGTAAAAATATGTTTTAATATCATTATGCGTAAACCATTTATGCTTTAGAATGTTAACCTTAATCATTATTATGATTAGAAAAATTATGCGTAAACTGTTATACGTAAATAATGTTATTGCGAAAATATGATTAGGCTAATAGTAATTATTAATGAACTAAATATTCGATACGATCTTTCGACTAAATCATTATTAGTCTAGTGAAACATTAGTTTAAATAAAATTAGTGCATTTGAAAATTCGGTGAATTGAAATTTGTTCAAATGAAATTAGTTCAAATAAATAATTATGCTAAATAAAAATTTACCAATGAATTATTCGGTCAAATGAATAATTCTACGAAATGACTTTATTGCAACTAAAATTCGCCGAAGTGATTTTCGACGAAACATTGTTCGACCAAACAAGGGTGAACCAATATGGGAACCGATCACTTTTCCGAAATGTTTTTTTCCGAATTTCATTTTACCGAAAACTATTGACCGATGTCTTTTTTGCTATATGCATTATTTGACATATTTTTATATCATCGAAGTATCATGTGTCATAAGTATTATTTTACCGAACTATTTTTCGTCGATTTACAAATTAACTTTTTGCTATTGGCCGAAGCCTCTTTTGAACTTTTTTCATTTGTCAAATGATTTATTTGCCATATTTTCACCACACCGAAACAACATTTTACAGAATACTAGCGGGCCCGGCAGACGTTGTCCTGCCTGAAAATAAAAACTAGTCCTAGAACTACAACGCCACCTATCGGGTCCAATTGTGAATCTAAACCATTCACAAATCCACTGGAACACACACAAAACATTTCTTCAAAATCGGTCCAGCCGTTTAGGAGGAGTTCACTTTCATACACACGTACAGAAGATTTTTATATATAAGATTACCTGGTAGCATTATCAATATAAAATAAAATAGTGTCATAAAAAATCAATAGGCTACAAAATTTTAGTGACAGAAACGAATCGCTGCAAAACCGACTTCACGCAGTCTTGTCTGCCCTACGCCTAGAGTGTAATTTAAGCTCGCGTAGGCGCGGAGGGGTGGGGCGGCCCGCGAGCTGAGGAGCAGGCGGTGGTGAGCATTAAAACCATCTGCGACGATAAGCTCGCGTGGGGCCGCTCAGACCCCGCAGCGCCGGAGCCGTAACAGAAACAATGCTTGTGCATGTTGCATGCCTGCTTGCATGTTTCATGCTTGTTTGCACGCTGCATGCTTGCTTGCTTGCATGCTGCATGCAAGCAAGCAGATAGCAAAATGAAACAGATATGAAATAGTGTGCACAAACTTTCTAGGCGTTTGATGAAATGAAAATATGGTAATTAAAACAGTGGCATAATGAATGTTTGGAATCATAATACTTCGAACAAATGTTATTCGGCTAAGTCTAACTTCGGTAAACAGTTTATCGACCAAATGAAACGTCGGAATAACGAAAAAAATCGAATTGATAATAGGTCAACTGATACAGTGGCAGACGTGACTTCGATGAAGTAAAAAAAAACGAAACGATAATAGTTGAAAAGTTTTAGGTGAAATGAAATTCGGTCAAATATTTTTCGACCTTATGATAGGTAACCAGTAAATATACGTAGCATCTCATATCGTTGATCATTAGTAAAGTGAAGTTTATTTTTCGTTGAGAAAGTAAACATTATGAATTTTAGAGATAAGTAATTTGAGGAAAAAATCTGCGACTTTCTCGGATTTGCGAGATATTTTGATAAAAAAGTTAATTTAAGCAAACTGCTGAAGTTTCTGTTGTTAGATCCAAATAACAAAAATAATATTAAGTAATTATTACAAAATCACATTATCGTAAGACCTAAGACTGATTATGTCAAAAAAGGTGGATTGTGCCATTAAAAAATTTTGTACTCTTTCAAATAACTGGCCGATTTAATATTAAAATCTTGCCAATTGCCTTAAAACCTCACAGTCTGGTAGAAGGTACTTTAAACTAATAAAACTTACAAGCCAATATTAAACTTGGTATATCTACGTATTTACGAACTTTTGATACCCGCAAATTCACTACAACCTTGGACAACCCAAAAGCAATTCAAACAAAAAAGTAGGGCCAACTAAAATGTCTTACAACAATAATAATATCATTATCTTAAACTCTGAACATTAATATCCTTTAGACTTTTAATATATTCACTTCCCTAAATAAATTAACAACGTAAATAAGAGTTTTGAAACAGTCATAACGTCCGGAGGGTTTGAAACGAAGTTTGGGGGTATTTAGACACTTTCTCCAAATTTGAACGTGTAATTTAGGGGTTAGATGAAACGTGAAATTTAATCATTTTGTTCTGACCCCAAAATGAAGAAGAATTTTATGAACCGAAAGAAAGAAGGTTCGAGCGGGATGGAAACACCATTATTGCCGAATGGTTTAATTTAGATGATGGAGTTTGAAGTTTTATAAAGCAAGTTTGGTACTCCGTACTGGTAATCTGCTTTCAGTAAAGTAATGTTCTAGTTCGATTCCGTATAAATAATGACTATTCGATTCTTTATTTTTCCACATTTTTATCCTAAAGCTACATCGGTTTTTTTATTAAAATAGAAGCCAAAGTATAACGAATTACTCGTATTTACGCAATTTTGTCTCTGATATACAAAAGGCAAAGTTGCAATTAAAAATGAAACTTTCATTACAACTCCTACAGGTAGATACAGTATTATTACGCTAGTTCCCTCTAAAATATTCTAAACTTGGCCTTCACGTAGGTAGGTATACCAAAATCATACAAGTCCAGTTTTATTGAGGTCTGCACTTAGACCCGTATAATTTGACATTTGATAGCTGCTGTTACTTAGAATAGTTTAATACTAAATGATACTACGATTCGAGAATGGTTTGAAATAAAATACCTATAGCTTTGAAATCGTGACATTTTCATTTGGGTTTGGATCGTCGATAATAGTCAAATTGGATTAAATTTTATTTAAGAATGTGTACGACGCATTTCCAACAGTTGATTGCGTTTTAATGACGCTTTCGTTAACGTTCGTTCGGTCGTTTTCGTCTTATTATTATATTACTGTCTAGTTTTCGTTTCTTAATGTTATTTGTAAGTAACATTAAGAATGTACAGACAGCGTCCTGTTATAAAATCAACAAACAAAGAAAATTAAAACTACCAAATATATATGGTAAGTTAAACGTAATATCTCTTCTGTACAGCTGTCAATTAACCTGAGCAAATGTTACTTGGCTAATTTATCAAAGGTACTAATATAACAGAACTGTAGAGTTTGTACGTTTGTTTTAACGCGCTAATCTGTGGAACTGGTCGGATATCTGTGGGTCCGATTCTAAAATTTTTTTGCGAATTTGAAGCTGCGATGTTACTGTGTGCTATAGGCTATTACGAGTATTTTAGTATAAAAAATACGTATTCGTAAGAAAAATCTCGCGAACGAAAGTCGCGAGGAGAGAGCTAGTAGTTTTATAAAAATATTATTTTTATCTTGATGAAATCATCAAGACGAGTATGTCACTCATAAGAGATGCAGCAATATAAACAAACCTTTCTCTAAGTGTCCAAAAACACTCTTCATCAAATCACTTCGTTCAACTTCCGTTCGACTTCCAGGTATCTTTCCCTTAAACTTTTTCACTTAGAACTTTAGTCCAACCGATACTGCTAACTTGAGGGGGTTATTTTAATTAAAAACCTGTTTTAATCAGAATCTAGTGTAGTCTTGGTGCCTAAGTCAACGCGGCGGAAAAGAACCTACGTAAAAAACTAAGAAAACGCTTTTAAACGTCGGGTGTTAAGAAAATAATCTTTTGTATTATAAATCTGAAGATGGGTTGGAAGTAAAACTTAGTTTTTTGTTGAAAATGAAACTGGAAGAGTTGAAATTTAAATTTTCTTTGTAAACACAGTTAACAGTGTTGTTTATTTTGGCCTTGACCTTGAATATTTGAATGGAGATTAGACTACTACCTATTCAGACCGCGGATAGCGCGCGGATATGCAACAAACGCGGAATCCGCGCGTTGTTATAGATTTTGGCGCAATTTGAAGAAACTTTCGTCTGGCAATGGGTTGTGAAAAGCTAAAATTATACATTATTAAGAGGCACGTCATTTTTCTCTGGTACTAGATAGAAACTCTAGAATGTCACAAGCCGAGTCTATTTGTAGGCTTTAATAACCCTGAAAAATGCTAGGTAACCTTAATATTTTTGCATCATCATCTGCCTAGCCTTTCCCAACTATATTGGGGTCGGCTTCCAGTCTAACCGAGTGCAGCTGAATACCAATGCTTTCATAGAGCGACTGCCTATCGGTCCTCCACAACCCAGTTGCTGGGTAACACGATACCCCTTGGTGAGAATGGTTGTCAGACTTTCTGGCTTCTGACTACCTATAACGACTGCCAAAGATCTAGAAATGACAGCCGGGAACAACGATTTTACGTGCTTTTCGGGGCACGGAGGAACTTCGGTATGAAAGGAATGGTCACCCATCCACAGACCCACCGCGGTTAGCGTAGCTTAACCTTTGACCGATCGATCTATCGGCTTCTACTTAGCCACAAGCTCATCATCATCATTCATCATTTCAGCCGAAAAACGTCCACTGCTGGACATAGGCCTCCCCCAAGTGTTGCCACATTAACCGGTCCCATGCGACTCGCATCCAGCGGATCCCCGCAACCTTTACCAGGTCATCGGTCCACCTAGTGGAAGGCCTTCCAACGCAACGTCTTCCGGTTCGCGGTCGCTATTCTAGAACTTTTCGGCACCATCGGCCATCCGTTCTGCGAGCAATGTGCCCTGCCTACTGCCACTTAGGTGTGGCAATTCATCCGGCTACGTAACAATTTTACTATCTATCTTTTAGTATACGCCTTTTTTTTTATTTTGAAAGAATACTACTTTTATTTAATTTTTTCGCCTAAATTTTGAGAATACTAAGAGATAGATAGTAAAATTGTCTGTAAGATAGAGTAAGTTTCGGATAATTATACTTGGTAGATTTTGTGTGATTGTCAATGTTTTGTCCGCGTCAGACACAACTTCACGAGTTAATTAAACTATTTAATATGAACTTAATAAAAAATATTCACTTTCTATATGATTAAGAGAATGTTCTAGTTTAACATATATTTTTTTCAAATCATTTACACTGCACATTTTGACGTGATTGTCAGTTTAAAATCTGTAAAAGTCGTTTAATAGCCCATTAAGGCTGTAAAATGATATATTCTTATTTTTGATCTTTGGTTAAAAAAAGATTTACTTGCTACTTTATTTTTGTTTCTGGATGGGTAGGAAGCCAGAAAGTCTAACAACCAGTCTTACCAAGGAGTAGCGTGTTACCTAACTAGGTTCAAAGTCAAAGTCAAAGATTTATTTGCAGAAAAATATGGTTATAAAAGTTCTTAAAGATACAATAGTAGCTTAACATATTTTATCATAACATAATGACATGCAAATTTCGGGTATATAATTAAGTCATTTAGATTTAAACTGAAAAAAATCTTTTAAAGTGTAGAAGGAATTCTCAATTAACCACCCGCGTAAAGCCCTTCTGAAGCGGACCATTGGAAGTTCTTTAATTTGGTCAGGAATCTTATTATAAATTTGAATGCACATAGGATAGCAACTTCGCCTATATAGTTCCGTTTTCATTCTAGGAGGAATTAATCTATTGGGATATCTAGTTTTGAAGTTGCATTTATCTCCCAGTTTTTCAAACATTTCAGGGTGAGATTTGGTAAATTTACATATTTCCTCAATATAAATACCAGTTAATGTAAGTATTCTAAGTTTCCTAAAGAGTGGTTTACAGGATGTAAGTGGGTCTACATTACAAATTGCACGTATACACCTCTTTTGTGCAATGAACGCTCTTCCGAGATGCACCGAGTTTCCCCATACCAGTATACCATAACGCAGTATTGAACCAACATATGCATGATAAGCCTGCAATGTGGCTTGTCTACTTGTTAGGTTAGATATACGCCATAGAACATAAGCAAACTTACTGAGTTTTCCACATATCTCATCAATATGGTTAATCCAGGAACACCTCTCATCTAGAACTATCCCAAGTTCAAGGTTGTGGAGGTCCGATAGGCATTCGCTTCATGTAAAACGTATCGTACGTGTATTCAGCGGTATCAGGTTAGACTGCAAGCCGACCCCAACAAAGTTGGAATACCTACCAATACCTACTTTCTGAATGTTAATTTATTTTTTGCTTTACCCTATGCTATCCCTCTGGTGGGCGAAAGCCCTACAAGTACTTTCAGGAACTTTTCCCGCAACGCCGCGAACCAATCCTAATGGTATACACATCCAGGTCTTCTCGCCCTGTCTTTCTGGGCCGATCTCAGTGACGCCGAGTGAATGAATGACTTGCTAAATCTAAATTTTTAAAATAATTAAGCGAGTTGCAACTAACTGTTAAACTGTGCATACAAAAAACAGCGTCCAAAACAACAAAACCTACTGTAGTGTATTCAGTGCCAAGTCCTAGGACGAAGGCAGGGAACTTTGTCCTCTAACCAAAAACTAAAGGGAATGATCCCTATAAAAAGTTCACTAAGTCAGCCAAATAACAGAGGTGTTCTACGTACCTAATCCTTTCTAATGAGGACTAGAATTCGCGGATGCACCTCACTGTTATGAGGAGTCGATTAGAATAAATAAATTACAATTTCTAACGAGGGTCATTAACTATCAGAGGATCATAACACCGCAATTCAGAAAAGTGACGTAAATGCACAGTGACATCTAGTAACATCTTTGCGAACTAATAACAGTACAATCAATCAAAGTGCGTTTGCTACGTTTACTTGCAACTTACGTTCCTCAATATCGTAATTAGTAACAAGTTTACAGCTTTATACGCAGATGGCGCTAGCCCGCCACACTATTCCCTAACCACTAGTGGTAATACATAGAACAACATGAATAACAATGTTTATCGTAATTAGGTTTGTTACAGGACTTATTTATTTGTTTGCAATTTTCACCTGTTAATAGTTAGCCTTCGTGAATCAATTAAAACCCACTAATTGGAATCGAACACAGTCTTTGACAAAAGGGTGAAATTTTTCTATTATTTCTCAAAAGTCGGTTCATATTTTATGTAGTATCAACAATAATAAATTGTGGAATAACAATTTAAAATATCGAATAATTCATTTACTTTAATCACAATTTTTAATTAAATTACCGAAAAATTTACGTAATGACAAAAACAACAAAAACAAGACCAAATTACAATTAACAGTCGACAATAAAGCCACCACAAAATGCCGGACCTAACCCTCTAAATGCCGAGGCGTAATACAATTTTTCCAAGAATGCAATTTAACCCATTTGGGGGCTATAATTATTGTGGACTATAAACGATCTCATCTTACTTGACCTTGGATTTACGTTATCCTGTATTGCTATGAATTTGTAGACATGTTACCTTTTAACTGTTTACTTTTACCTCTACTAACTGCTGACAAATAACGCGAATTCGATAGAATTTAAAAGATAGGTGGACTAAGAAAAAAACTTTTTTTACAACCACCAGTGGGCAGTTCTAGTTTGTTTGCAAAGTCAAGGACATCAGACAGTTGAAAAATAAAACTGAAACATTATTTATTATAATATCTTTTAAGTTATAGTCGAATTAGTTATTTCAATTAGACCTGCGATGAACTCTCAAAATTCAGATTCAGGTATATCATAAAACTGCTTGCTTCGTAACAACGATTATATTATTCTAATCAATTACACTTGCTTATATTTTTACACAATTTTATTATAAAATAAATTACTAACAAGTGCACAGTTATTAACACGCAGACAATATTAAAGGACTGTCTCGGTCGAGCTAGTCGATCAGAATGCTCCACTTTTTAAAAATCACCGATCATTTGCATTTCGTTCCGGACTGAACGAAATGTATCCATCAATCTGTTCGTTCTTCATAGACTAACAAAGTGATGGCATTTTGAATCGACTAACCTAATACCGATTAAAATATAAATACAATCATCGAATAGGGTATTGTAAAATGAATATTAATAAAAATAAACTTGATTTAACTGACAAATTTGTAGAATAATATTAAATAATCATAAATTCATTACAGACCCAAAAAATCCAAAAGGTTGTTTCATCTGGAGAAGAATGGGCGAGAAATTCCATATTAAAAATTAATGTTTTACAATATTTTGTATACAAGAATTGCAGTGTAATTTCGCGTGTATACACTTTATTAAGAAATTCCACATCCATACTTCCATACTCAATATTATAAATGCGAAAGTAACTCTGTCTGTTACGCTTTCATGATGAAACGACTGAAACAATTTTAATAAAATTTGGCATGAAGATAGCCTGAATTCTGGGAAAGGATATAGGCTACTTTTTAATCCGCAAATTTGTCTACATCTACGATAACTGACATTCAAGCATCCAAAAAATGTCAGTTAAATTATGTTTATAGATTTGATTGACAAGAAAAAGACAGTTGAACTTGAAGCGATATCAGACAAAGTAAAACTATTCAAACTTCAGCGACAATATCCTCAAGCCGAAGACGTTGATTGATGATCGTTACAATTGAGGTCGTAAGTTAAAATCTAACACCAATGAATTATTGTGGTGGAGCTTCTTCACGACTACTGAAGATTAGCCGGAGAGATTAATAAATGTATGAGTTATGCCCATCGCAAATTGTAATCCTAGTATTATTATAAACGCGAAAGTTTGTAAGGATAGACCAATCTATCCTTACAAACTTTCGCGTTTCCAAATGGATGGAGGAATGTTTGTTGCTCTTTTATGCTCGCGTGACTGTTGACATGACTTTTGGAGTCATATTGTCTGTGTGTTTGCTTATTGGACAGTTGAGCTCTAAAACCACTGGACAGTGATCTAGTTAATCCATTAAAATAATAATTTTTGTACCGTTTTTGTGATCCTGTGGGATAATTTAGGTACATTTCTGACGTCTGCGACAGAAGTTGCGGTCAGAAGAGTATGGCGCGCCAACAGGAGGCTGTCTATCAACATTCCGTTATTACCAATCTCAAAACTCGTGAAAAAAATTTTGAACATGCAATTATTAGTAGTATCATCATCTGCCTAGCCTTTACCCAACTATGTTGGGGTCGGCTTCCAGTCTAACCGGGTGCAGCTGAATACCAGTGTTTTACATGGAGTGACTGCCTAAATATTGGACTTCCACAACCCAGTTGCTAGGTAACACGATACCACATGGTAAGATTGCTTGTCAGATTTTCTAGCTTCCGACTACCTTTAATGACAGTAAAAATCTAAAAATGACAGCCGGGACCAACGGCTTTGCGTATGCATGGAGAGGTCTCGGTACCTTTTCAATAGATAGACGCCCATCCATGGCCAGACCGCAAGCGTAGCTACTCATGACCGGTCTATCCATGCGACTTTTACCCAGCCACGACGAGCTCCTTCACAATTATTAGTAGTGTTATAATATAATAAACTGTTAATGTATTCTATTATACCTAATGGCCGTTGAAATGTAGTAAAGTGTAAGCTCTCATCAAAATAACAGTCTATATCGCACCTGATTTTACAGGGCACTCGCGTACCATGTATCTTAGGACTCATAAACCTTAATGTCGGTCATAATACAAAGCTGAGGTCACATCTTTACACCCCAATCTTACACTTAAGCGTTTAACATTAACATAACCGAGTATAAACGATGAATTAGCACTCCGAGTGGTCTAATTAAGATCAATGCGATTCACGGCTCGCGGAAAAAAAAACACATTTTTTTTTCGCAACTTTTAAAAATTAGGTTTTAATTTCGGGCCATTTGCCATCCGCCGTCTCAGGGCATTTGTCACTTCCTCGAATGAAGAATGGAAAAGATTTCTGTTGTTTTTTTTCCCCTCGTCAGCCTTCCGTTTTTGTTCAAATGGACAAATTAGCTCTTTTGTTTCTGGCCTGTTTGGAATTTCAAAAGAGTTCGACGCCGCCGTAATGTTTCTACGGTCGCGGCGGACGGGTTAAGTTGAAAACGTATTGCAGAATGGCCGTGTTTGTTCCGATTGTTTAATTTGATTTTTTTCCAATTGTGCATTTACCTTGTTTCCTATTGAAAGAGAAAGTAATCAAATCTGAACGAGATGTCTGTTTGAGTACCTTTGAGTTCATTGTTTGCATGAATAGGTTTTGGCCACTTGTTTTACAATTACGTTAAACACTATCTATTATTAAAATTTCAAAATTGAAAGGGCAAATTTAAATAAACAATAATTGTTTTGCTTCAGTTCTCATATTATCAGCGTCAAGTATTACATTGTTATTATTAATTAATTAATGTAATGTAATTAACTTGTTAATAACGGAGATAATGTCACAGCTGTCAGCACAATGTAATTCATTAATGGAAGGTGTTATTAAATGTAGGTATTGTTTTGTTCAGTCGAAATCGGAAATGAGTAAATGACATTTTGTCATACATTGAATCATTACAATAGCAAACGAACTGCTACTATTAATATTTCAACTGTAACGGTAGGTGCCTAATTATGAAGCATTGGTCATCCTAACGACCATTTTCTACATGCAATTGTGTGTTAGCATAGCATGTATAACAGAAAATAATGTAGGAATCCATAAAACTTAGAAAAATAATTATTTTGATTTAATTAAATTAACGAAATTCAAATGTTTGTTTATGTCTCTGTATTTGATTCGTCGTATGACCAAATATTCATGAATTGACTTGATTCCATTGAAATATGAAATCGACCTTGTCACTCTTCTCCTTGCCAATGTTACGCGGAAAATATTGGACAGCAACAGTATTATAACACCCCTCGCCAAACTAAAAAGATACATTTTTTCTTGACACAATAAAAGAAACTCCTGTATCGTGGGTGCGTTTGTAAATTATATTAACTCTTATACACAAACAGCTAGATCTGGAACATCTATCAGTAGATAATACAAAATATATTTGTTCCGTGCAGGAATCGAACCCTCGACAAACATCGCAGCAGCCAATCACTTAGCAGTTTCATTCATAATCATCATCATCATATCAACCTTCAGAAACCCACTGCTGGGCATAGGTCTCCCCCAAAGGGGGTCCAGCGGTAATCGCCATGCTTGGCCGATGCATGTTGGCGATCCCAGTAGGTGTTATGGTACGCAGAAGGACGCTGCTGCACATTCTCTGGTCAATATCCAGGGCTGTCGCCTTCTATGACACCTACGGGTAGAAATGAGGTGGTGGTGGTGGTGGCATTCAACTTCAGCAAAATATCAACCTACTTAATTTTTTAATTTAATTTTTTTATTTGTAAAAAAGTTTTGCTCTCCAAGATAAGGGTGACAGAATTAAATTTATTACGTAAATTCGTTTTCGTGGCGCGTGTACATGTTTTGGTGGAGTTAGGGGTGTTGTGAAAATGTTGAGCGCACACTGTTTTAATGCACCTTTATTTTATGATGCGTTTCATAATATTATTAGGGTTTCATAGGTTTGAATGTAAAACAGAACCCTTATAGAATCACTCCGTATCGTTGTTGTAGTGCGAGAAGTCACTAAGTGTCATTTTTAGCCAAATTGAGTTAATGATGTCAAAGTATTCCTGAAGCCATTATCTACCTTATGAAAATATAAAATACGGCTTCTTTTTGTATTTTAGATAATATGATAATGTCAGATGTACTTAATTACTCGTTACGACATAAAACCGGCATATGAAAATTAATTAACGGTAATTAAGTAATTTATGTAAATTTTAATTATTAAGATTTTTAGGCTTTCCTGCTTATTAAAGTTACTTAGTTACTTTTTGCATTAAATATATTCGACGAGAACCACTGCTAACGTCACTTAAGTATTTCTTGCAGACGAAAACTATACATGAGATGAAATTAAATGTACGATAGAAGTCACCAACGGCACTTAGTTACTTTTTGCATACAATATTATTCGAGACGACCTGCTAAATGGCTCTTAGTTATTTCTTGCAAACCAAAAGCTTTGAATGAAATTCAATTCAGTTGGTCGGTAAAAGTCACTAACAGATTTTAAGTAATGTATAAAACGCGCTTTTTTTGCTTTATGTTCTAAAAAACTAACTAAAGTACATTAATTAAATCAAAACTACACAAATTGTAACTGAAGTAGTTTTAAAATACAATTTTATTGGGTAAAATACAAGCGCACGCGCTAAATTTTTTTATTTTTTATCGATCGATCATTCGCTCGTTGTTGCTGACGCTAGAAGCACGTTTGGCCGCCAAAGCGCGGAAAAAGTATTAAGAAATAATGAAGAAAAATCGCAAAAAATAAATGTAAGCATTAACTTTCTGACCATTTATTTAATTGTTTGTATTGTGCATGTTAAGTTAACCCATTACAGCATAACGTCCGATAAATCGGACTGCATTCATTTGAGTTTAAGTGGTAGAAAAATATTATATTTGATAGTTTTTTGTTTTTGAATGAAAGTTGAATCTATATTTATTACACTGATAACTCTGTTTTTATTGATTGAGTGACATATCGGCTGTAATTTGTTATTTTCGAAAATGGCGGCTCGCGGTCTTACCGTTTCGAGAAAACGGTAAGTATTATTTTGTTTGTTATTATTTATTTTTATGATAAAGGATTTGAAAGTTCGTTTTATTTGTTCTAATAATAATAGTAAATTAGAGATAACATTTATTTTTATGTGAAAATTGTTAGTTTGCTGCTTATCTATGTGTTTTTGATGCTGTCCGTTTTATCGGACGCTATGCACAGCGGGCTCTAAGGTGTGTTTTCTTTTTGCTTTTTACAGCTTGATGTTGCATGAAATTTTGCAAACTTTGGAAAGCGAGTATGTGAATAAGACAGGGGAGAACCTTATTTATGTTGACCCACCTATCCAATAGAGTTGATATACAGTTTATATTTAGTTCATGTACAGGGAATAGTTCAGAAACAAGAGATTTTGGATTAGGTGAGGATGTAGTTCTCTGTCTAATAGAAAACCAAAAATTGCCAGCATGTAGCTGGTACCAAGACAAATTTGGATATTTTTTTTCACATCATTGATGCGACATCTGCGGGAGTTGGGGTACTTTGCAACTGGCACAATACCGGCTACTCGTGTTGAGATTTGTCTGCTAAAATAAATTCAAACGAGAAGAATGGGGCACCACCGATTACAGGGAATCTGATGACGTGTTTGTCTGTCGCTGGAATGATGACAATGTGGTTACAGTAGCCACCAACTTAGAAAACTGGACTTTGACAACCACCGCTTGCTGTTCAAATGAAAAAAAAGGCAACAATACCCTAACCCTCACTGATAGCTAGCTATAACAAGCATATGGGCGCTGTAGATAAGTGCGATCTAGCTGTTGCGAATCTTCGTACAAGAATGCGTATTAGAAAATAGTAGGGGCCAATTTTTGCCTACTCTGTAGATATGTTGGTGGTGAAGAGACACTACAATCTTTGTTCGCGTTCAGGAGATATATAGCACACATGGAACGCAGCCGCGTCAAGGACAAAGGCCTGCTAAACCGCTGTCTACCACTAGATGATCGCAAAGAGCATTGGATTGTACGTCTAAGCACAGAAGGCTGCTGTGCAATTCAATCTGGAGAAGCTAAATTCAAGTGTCTCAAATGCGATGTAGGCCCTCACCCTAAATGTTTTTTGAACTGTCATGTGATGGGCTTGTAATCATAACATGTACGTCCTAGTTAATTATATTTTTTTCTAATAAATATCTGTATTATTCATTTCGGTCTATACCATTCTAGGGTCAGCATCAGGGGCCGCCGTGTATAGCGTCCGATATATCGGACGGGCTATAAAATCAAAACTATAATAAACATGCTTATTTTTTTTCTAACCAAACTATAAATTTGACCCAACTTAACCATTATTTTATAAGTAAATCAAATTAATCGCTTTGTCAAACTTTATGCTGTAATGGGTTAACGCTTGAACACTTAATAGCTTAATTAACACTTAACACTTAATAGGTATAATTATAATAGCTTATAATTCTGTCAATTGTGCCTTTTAATGACTATCTATGTAAGTGTGTGAAAGTCTCTGTCTGTTCGTCTATGAGGGTGAATGTATGTATGTGTGTAAATTTTTGATGTTGCTTTGTGTGTTACATTAATGGTGAAATACACATTAGGCATAATTATAATAGCTTATTATTCTGCCAATTGTGCCATTTAATGCCTGTCTATGTAAGTGTGTGAAAGTCTATGTATGTGTATTTGGCTATGTTACATAAACACATACATACACCCTATGTATGTATGTATGTGTGTTTATGTGTGTAAATTGATATTTGTGATTATACACTTTATAACTATACACTATTCTGTCAACTGTGATAATCAATAAATCTGTAAATGTAAGGTAGGGTATCTATGTATGTGTATTATGTCTATGTGTGTTGTATGTTTGAATGTGTTATGCGCCAGCCCTTACGCGCCAGCCCTAACATCGCGCGCGACTCACATTCGGCGAGTTCACGGAAACGGTGACGATGCAGCAGGTGCAAGCGACCGATGGCCGGCACGGTGATCTTCGGCACGGTGGTCTCGGAAACCATGAAGGCCGCGCATTCCGATTTCCACTTCGAATCGTGACACTTGGTTTAGTTTATTTATTTATTTATTTATTTACACTTCATGCACAAAGGTACAAAGGCGGACTTAATGCCTTAGGCATTCTCTACCAGTCAACCCAGGGTGGTGAAGAGATAACACGGCAGGTGCATATAAAAAATATAACAAAATAGGTAAAGTACATAAACAAAACTATATAACTAATAAAATATATATCTATATAAATATATTTATGTATATATATGTAGGATCGTCAGTGGGCGATCGAGGACGAGTGCCGAGCGGTATAGAACATCGTCAGGACTATAGGCGTTCCCATTATCCCATTAGGGATAAACAACATACCTGTGAAAACAATTACACACTATTAGTAAAGAAAACACAATACAAATGGTAATCAGTCACAAGAATAAAGTAAGTTCAAGGTACAGCAACAATACAGTTAATCGAACAGACCATTAAGGTCCCACAGTTCGTACAGTGGCGAAGCCACCCAATGGTAAACGAACAAACCCTTAAGGTTTACAGTTCGTACAGCAGCCTAAGCCACCCAATGATAAACGAACAAACCCGTAAGTTTTATAGTTCGTACAGCAGCCTAAGCCACCCAATGATAAACGAACAAACCCTTAAGGTTCATAGTTCGTACAGTAGCATAAGCCACCCAAATACAAAGTGTATCGCTCGCTAGCAGCAAGCCTATACAGCTATGTGAATATACAGCAGCGCTGTACCAGGTAAACCGACAGTATTGTCGGGAGCAGGAACTCTTTACTGAGTCGAATCCGAGGATCGACTGCCATACTTACGGAGTGCACGCTCTTTTATAAGGCGATGCCCCCCACCTTGCAACCTCTCCATACAAGTCTATCCAATGCCGCACGGAAGTGCGTCACGCGTTTACTTGATACAAAACACTACAATGTACTAAATCTAATAAGATTTAATTATAAAGCAATCAATAACACACTAATAATTGTCATGAATAAACAATAGTGATTTCATAAAGTAATTCGTTTTACATTCAAAGTAACATGTCAACAATTGTTTTGAATAAATCCATCGATAACAATTATCGAAATAAAGTAACCACAAATCAGTGTGCATACAGTGAGTACTCAATAAATCATGTTTCGAATTAATAGACAATAATTGATACTAAAATCACTTAAATTGATAATAAGAGAAACAAATCATAACAAATTTAGTTAACTACCCACAATATTCATTGAGATTAAAAACCATCTCCGACATATATATAATATATGTCGGATCGTCAGGATTTAGTCCATTAGATTTAGTCATCATGTGGGCAGAATATGGGTTTCGTGCAATGCAAACACACTGGTTATAGGGTACAATACACTGCGTTTATTAAAACCACTATTTCTCAACTCAATAAACACTGACTCCAATTTATAATTGACATAGCAACACTAAATAGACATAGCAACACTTAAACAACGAATCGAGTACAGTTCCGGGATGTCTTAGCTCCGATGCGATCAGAGACTGAACTCTGAATGTCCTGCTCACTGTGGGCTGTAAACATGACGACTCTGTAGAAGCGCGCCAAAATGGAGGTGGTAGATCACAACGTGTTGTCGCTAATGGCACACTTGCGATTCGTTTCAAGTCTGTACTATTGACCGGATGCGACATATACATAATAATATAATTATATCATAAGAAAAGTAAAGACGTTTATGAGATGGCTCTGCTTACTTGTGACGAAAGTATGTCCGCAATTTCCGTTTAAATTCATACCGACTGGTGGCCATCCTGATATCGAGAGGAAGCTCATTCCAAAGAAGAATGGACTGGATATGAAAGGAAGAGTGAACAAAATCAGAAGTATGAGAACACACAGAGGGCACAGCAAGAGAAGATTGTTAGAAGACCGCAAATTTCTAGCGTGTGAAGAGCATAAATACTGAAAGTGGGACATTAAATAGGAAGGAGGGGTCGGTGAGTTGAGTAGGGAGAAAAGTGTTGTCAACGAACGCAAACTTCTTCTCTGGCGAATGGGTAACCATTTGAGCTCAGCCCTGTAACTTGACACATGGTCATATTTCCTCAAGTTAAATATAATTCGAATACAGTTATTGAGGACCCTATCCAGCTTATCCAGCAAGACAGAGTTCAAGTCAAAGTAACACACCATAGTCGATTATAGGGAAAATTAAAGTCTGCACAAGCATAATCTTCGTTTTAGCAGGCAAGAAGTTTCTCAGACGATACAGAGTCCGCAAGGTTCCGTTGTATCTTTGACAGACACTCGAAACCTGGCTTTGCCACCCAAGTGTCGAGTCTAGATGCAAACCGAGATCTTTTACGTTAGGACTAATGGGAATGACGGTTCCATTGAAGATAATCGGAGGAAGAGAGCTAACCGCCACTCTACCCATCATACGCGAACTTCCAATTATAATGGCCTGACATTTTGAGGGGTTTACGGCCACCCCAAATCTATCAGACCAATCTTTTATAGCAACCAAGTCTCGGTTTACATCTCCTATAGCGTCCGATAAACCTTCCACCCGCGTAGCTGTATATAACTGAAGATCATCGGCATAAAGATGATACGAACACCGAAGACAGTGAGTAATAAAATTAATGAAGATGGAGAATAGCAAAGGAGAAAGAATACCGCCTTGTGGAACACCAGCATCGAGATCACACCAATCAGACGAGCTCTCGTCAACGTGGACCGACTGTTGACGTCCCCGAAGATAAGAAGAGAACCATTCCAGCGCCTCGCATGAAACCATAAGATGTGAGAGGATGGATATGAGAATATCATGACTGACGGCATTAAAGGCATTGGAGAAATCAATTAAAACCAACACAGTGACCTTAGTATCACTCATTGCTTCTCCAATGTCGCCAGTCACTTTAAGGAGAGCGGAGGTTGTGCTGTGCCCCGGCCTGAAGCCAGACTGAAATGAGCTCACAAGGCTGTTCCGATGGATAAACCCGGAGAACTGCTTGTGTACACAGGCCTCGAGCAGTTTAGACAGAAAAGGGAGAATGGATATTGGTCGAAAATGGTTAGGAAGTGTGGGATTAGAAATTTTAGGAAGTGGGCGGACAAAAGCCATACGCCACTGGGAAGGGAACTGTCCGGAATCAAGGGAAAAGTTGATAATGTGGGTAATTGGCGGAAGAAGAAAGTCGAGAAGCAAGTTGACCATATAACGACTGATGTCGTCATAGCCCACCGCCTTCGATTTAATAGATATGATGATCTTTTTAATGTCATCCAAGGTGGCTGGAGAAAAACGAAATGGTTCAATAATGGGCAGGTAGGCCAGAAACAAAATCCACCGTCTGAGACAGCATATGGGTATCCAAATGGCATGTGGTTGTGAAATGACGGTTGATATCATCCAGGCCAATGGTCTTAGGGAAGTCCACATGACGTGGCCTACCGATACCAAGAGTCCCAAGTAATTTCCAGATATCAGCAGGAGAAGAGGACGAAATATTTCCGAGGATATGGCGGCGTTTGGCATTACGTATCATCTGGTTACACCGATTTCTTGCAGCTTTGAAGAGGTTCCTGTTTTCTTCGTTGCGATCCCTTTTAAACTTTCGAAAGGCCCGATCCCTGCGCCGCATCGCCATACGAACCCCTGTCGTCATCCAAGGAGCAGGTGGACGTCTAAGCTTTACTTTCTTTACAGGAGCATGTTTAATTACTATATATAAATTGTAATAATTATCTATTTAAATATTAATTAAATAATTGTAAGAATATTCCGGGTTTTTTTGAGTCCTCCGATAGCGTTCGACATAATTGGCGCAGTCGGTAGGATACTCGCGGGCCGGTTCGCGACATAGATTTCCGAAATATCGAAACTAAGTGAGCCGCCCGGGTGGCCTTAGGCACCTCTAACGAGTATCCCGAATCGTCGAAGCGCTGCGGAGATCCAGATATCGATACTGCTCAGGAAAAGCCGAAATGTACAAGTAAGTGCACAAGAATGTTTCTAGTGACGCTTTCCCTACCTTTAATCCTTATATAATTCAAGATTTTTCACCCTAGGAATTTAGGGACCCGCGAAACTGTTTCTTATAGACAGTTGAGACGGGAAGACTTAGTGGATAGTAATAGAAACGTAGAGATAGATTTAGATAATATAATGGCACACGACCCAGATACCATTTTGAAGGCCATTCGTTTGGTCCCAGAATTTGATGGGAACCCTCACATCTTAACTAGATTTATAAGAATTTGCGATAAGTTAGTGAATACGTATGTGCGCGAGGGTTCCGAATATGAGTTGAATAATTTATCATTAATTAGTGGTATTTTTAACCCCCGACGAAAAAGAGGGGTGTTATAAGTTTGACGTGTCTGTGTGTCTGTGTGTCTGTCTGTGGCACTGTAGCTCTTTAACGGGTGAACCGATTTGAATGCGGTTTTTTTTATTTGAAAGCAGATTCTCTAGCGATGGTTCTTAGACATGTTTCATCAAAATAGGTTCAGCAATTTTAAAGTTATCAGCTCTTTTGTTAGCTGCGGTAGGGATCTTAGACGCATACCGGATGTTTACTTTGCTTTCAAACATATTATTATAGGTGACCACACTGAACTAAATTACGTTTAAAAAATTTAAAATAAAAATTAAATTAAAAATTTAAAAAAACCCCCAACGCAAAACATAAAAGCGATTATGTAAAAAGTCAAAAATAATACCTTTTGTTGAGCCATCAAATGTTTGTTCGTTGAAATGGCGCTATAATGTCGCGGCGGGGTACCGTTAAGTTTAAAGCAATAACTAAATAGCTAAAATAGCGAACTGATGGTAACTAGATTTGCAACAAGATTAACAACTAGATTAGCAACAAAAATTTGATAATATCAAAGCAAATTGGTCGGAAATGCTGGTAAATTAATAGACAGTGAATGAAATTAAGGGACTGACTTACTTAAGCGGTACCCCGCCGCGACATTATAGCGCCATTTCAACGAACAAACATTTGATGGCTCAACAAAAGGTATTATTTTTGACTTTTTACATAATCGCTTTTATGTTTTGCGTTGGGGGTTTTTTTTAATTTTTAATTTAATTTTTAAATAAAGTAACAGGCAATGCTGCTAGGACTGTTAACTCTAATGGTATCCCCGAGAACTGGAATGGCATCAGAAACGTATTAATAAATAATTTCGCTGATCGTAGGGATGAAACTACCCTCTATAATGACCTGTCGCTGCAGACACAGGGTAATGGTACGCCCCAAGAGCTTTATGATAGGTGCCAAACCTTATTCAGCACTATAATGACATATATTACACTTCATGAAACAGTGACTACGACTATTAACGCTAAGCGTGATTTATATAAGAAGCTAACAATGCAGGCCTTTGTGCGCGGGCTCAAAGAACCTTTAGGTTCGCGCATACGATGCATGCGGCCAGATTCTATTGAGACAGCGTTAGAATTCGTACAAGAGGAGTTGAACGTGATGTATCTGCAACAGAGAAACGATAGTTTACCTAAATTCACTAACACTAATCCCAAGTCCGCGACCCAGCCTAACTTATCACCTATGCATGTAGGCTTCCCTATTTTACGCAATACTAACGCTTTGCCTGTACCTAAGCCGTTCGTGCCCACGTATGGGCAGCCACGCATGATGCAACTACAGCAACCGAATAACTTTAGGTTTAATTCAGGCAATCCGCGTAGCAACGTATTTGGAACAGCTCAAAGACCACCCTCACAAAATCAAGGCCCCCCCCAGCCTATGAGTGGTGTAAGCAATTTCGTTGCTAAACCACTACCTCCTACTCGTAATAATTGGGACTGGTCTAAGCAGGGTAATCCGCCACCCATGAACTACTTTAGAGCGCGAGATGTAAACGTGAACGAATGTTTAAGTTACGATGATTTTTATTATCCCGAGTATTACGCTTATGAGCAGGAGCCTATCTACTATGAGAACTACTATCCTATAGATTGTTATAACAATGGGTAAATGCGTATACGATAGTATCCCGCAAAATGAGTTTTATTTTTTTATTTTTTTATACTGTATTAGTAAGAACAAAGTTCTTAATAATTAATTACGATCTAGCCTAGAAGACTAATAAGCAATTTAACTCTAACTTAATATGTTACGTGATAGATTATGTTAAAACTAAAAATAGTGTCCATTTGGACTTTTACACAAGTCCGTAGCACTTTCTTAGAGTCTGATATAGATTATAGAAACACTATGTTTATGTGTTATATGTATAGCACAACATTGTTACTATTATTTATTCACTTTATACACTACACTAATTCAAATGGTTTAGTTCTTTTTAGCCTACGCACTAAGTCTGTGTTGTCTAGTAGCTGGATTGCCTCATCGTTCACGTGTCGATGAAGTCTGTGTTCGTGGGCTTCAGCAAATTTTTGGATAATTGTGGTGACGGATTCCATTTTAAGGTCACGGTGAAGGTCGTCGTTTCTTATGTACCAAGGTGCATTGACAGCTTCCCTGAGTACTTTATTTTGGAACTGTTGTATTATTTTGATGTTGCTTTGTTTGGTACAGCCCCAAAGTTGGATACCATACGTTCAAATTGGCATAAAAATATGCTTGTATAGGGTTATTTTATTATGTATTGATAGACAGGATTTCCTTCCGAGTAACCAATACATACTTTTATAACGTATATCGAGTTCCTGTCTTTTCTTTTTGACATGAGCTTTCCACCGCAACTTGGCGTCGAGAGTAATGCCAAGGTATTTGGCTGTATTAGCATACGGCACTTGCATGCCATTTATGTAGATTGGGTGATGGTCCATGTGTTTGTTTGTGAAGTCAATGTGAATTGATTTTGACTCATTCAGTGTGATCTTCCATTTTTGTGTCCAGTCATAAACTTTGTTCACAGCTAGTTGAACTTTTTCTACTGCTTCTCTGTGGCTTGACCCAGTGGCCATAATTGCAGTATCATCTGCAAAGGTCGCGATGGTGTTGTTTTCCAGTTCTGGGATGTCACATGTATATAACAAGTATAAAATTGGACCTAGCACACTTCCTTGAGGTACACCAGCTTTTATAGGTTTTAACTCGGAATATGCGTCGTCCTGCCGTATTCTAAACATTCTATTAGTTATGTACGACTCTAGGATATCTGCAAATTCTGGTAGCATGCGTCTGAGCTTGTATATAAGACCCTTATGCCAAACTTTGCCAAAAGCTTGCGCGACATCTAAAAA
The DNA here is from genome assembly GCA_947361185.1 of Charanyca ferruginea. Taxonomy (NCBI): domain Eukaryota; kingdom Metazoa; phylum Arthropoda; class Insecta; order Lepidoptera; family Noctuidae; genus Charanyca; species Charanyca ferruginea. Next base: position 46,552,340 of record OX376056.1, on the reverse strand, counting down.
CACGGTGGCGCAGACTTCCTCATTTTCAAGAGTTTTTTCAATGATGTTAGTTATTCTATGTACCTGGTCTATTGTTGAGTGTTTTTCCCTGAAGCCAAATTGATGATTTGGAATAAGGTTTTTATCTTCTATAATTGGTTTTAGCCGTTTCAATAACAGTTTTTCAAATAGTTTTGATAATACTGGCAACAGAGAAATAGGTCTATACGATGATGCTTCCTGGGGTGGTTTCCCAGGCTTCGCAATCATAATGACTTCAGCAACCTTCCATGACTCAGGTACATGTTTTAAAATAAATGCAGCATTGACAAGCTTAGTCAGCTTTACTATGGTTTTGCGAGGGAGGTGTTTTAGAACTTCACCTGTAATGAGGTCGTAACCCGGAGACTTTTTCGAGCTAATATTATTTTGAATTTCTCTCATTACTTCTTTCGGAGTCACAAGATTAATTCTTTGATTTTGTGATAAATGTCTACTCTCAGGTATTTCGATTGAGCTTTCATTGGGTTGAAAAGTTTCTTCTAAATGTTGAGCAAACCTTACCGCTTTTTGGTCATTACTTATGGCCCATTTTCCGTCGCTATTTCTGATGGGTGGTATTTGTATAATCGGCCTTTTTAGATTTCTTGTCGCTTTCCAGAGAGAGTAATCCGTTGATTTGTCATTGGTTAGCTGCAAGAGGTAAGTATTTAAAGATTCATCCTCAAATTCAAGAATTTTCCTCTTCAATCGTTTAGTTAGATTATTTAGTGATGTTTTATCTCGCGGGCACCTTGTTTGCTGCCACTGCTTTCTTTGTTTCCTTTTCTCAGAAAGTAAATTCACAATTTCCTTAGGATAGATAAATCCCTTATATTTACGTTTTAATTGCGGTGTGTTGTTCCACGCACATTGTTGAATATTAACAATATATTTATTTACTTCTGAGTCAAGCTGATCTTGCGTTTTTATCGGAGTCTTAAGGTCGATAATATGATCTAGATCAAGGGCAAAACTTTCCCAATCTGTAAACTTATTAACCAGGGTTAAGTGGCTTTCTTTGAGTAGAATTTTTTGACTAAGCGTTAGTATAATCGATGAGTGGTCCGAGTTCATATGAAAACCTTCCTCCACGCTGACGTAATTTGTAGATATACTTTTGCATATAAAAAAATCTATAAGGTCAGGTATTTTCTGGTGGTCAGTGGGCCAGTACGTTGGTTTACCTGTGCTCATAACTTTGGAATGTGTATCTTTAACTGCACTTAAGAGCTGCCTTCCCTTAGTTGTAGTAAGTCTTGATCCCCAATGCGTATGCTTAGCATTAAAATCGCCGCCTAGGATAAATCTCTGGCCTAATAATTCAAAGAGATGTAAATATCGCTCTTTCCTTGTCATGTGCCGTGGAGGACAGTATACGGCAGCAATGGACACGTGACAAAATTTGGTTTTAACGGATATTGCCACGGATTGAATGTCTTGTTCTTCATATTTACACTGCACGTAGTGACTAATGTTTTCTTTAATTATTACTGCGCTACCTCCTCTAGCAGAGTTGTCAGGGTGGAGCGAATTATATACCATGTATCCTCTAAATTTGACAAAAGATTGCTTAGTGAAGTGCGTTTCGGATACCAAACACACATCTATATTTTCTATGTCTAGGACCGCCTGCAACTCATTTTGATGTTTGAGGAGCCCATTAGAGTTCCACGCCATTATTTTAAGGGTGTTATTCATTTTTGGTTATTTAAAACAGCTGTTTTAGTGCTGGATTCTAGTTTCTCTAATCTCTTGTCAAATGAGGTAATACACTTTAAAATCTGATTAATTTAATCCTCTAGATTCAAAGGCTGTGATCTTTGTTTTACAGCTTCCGCATAGGAACTAGTGTTGGTTACTTGCATGGGTTTTGCATTTGACTGGGCACTTGCTTTCTGTGCCTGTTTCTCAAGTTTTTGTAAGGGAATAGACTGTTGGGTAGTTGGTACCACAAGTTTCTTTTTAATATTTTTATTTTTCATTATTTGGATCTGCTTAGCTACTTCACACCCTCTGTAGTTGGCAGGGTGAGGTAGACCACAGTGAACACATTTTGGCTTCTCTTGCGGAGATTTGGTACAGTTCGCTGTAAGATGCTTGCCGGTGCATTTTACGCACCTGGGCTCTTTCCTGCAGTATTTATGAGTATGCCCATAGGCCTGGCATCTCTTGCATTGGGGAATGAGTTTAAAAGGCAAAATGAGATGACAACCGACGTGACAAACAACGGTAACGTCCAGGTAGATGAACAGCCCCAGCCTACCACCACTAAGGAGGATTTTCAGGAGGCCGCGAAATCAAAAAGATCAAAATAGAATTAAACCTCCAAACACAACGACAATTACCGTACGTTCATATTACTAACCCTAGCCTGAATTTATTAATAGACACTGGCGCTAATCAATCCTTCATAAGCCCGGATGCTGTGAAGAGATTCTTTTCACATATACCATTAAATCATGATCCATTCGAAGTCACTAACGTGCACGCGACAAGTAGACATAGTTACTCTATTAATATACCATGCTTCTCCGAATTCAACGACTCGGAGCCCATAAAACTATTCGTATATAAATTCCATAATCACTTCGACGGTCTTACAGGATTCAACTTACTTGCAAAATGGCTTGCTAAATTGGACCTTAAGGATTTGACGCTGACCACAAAATTTGCGGTAAATCATATTAACATATATAACTCTAACAATTTAAATTTGTATGAGAACATCATCCCGGCTCAAAGCAAAAAACTACTTAGACTACAAATTAACACACAAGACGGACCAGTTCTAGTTAACGAACAGATAATCTGTAACTGTATTATTCATGAATGCTTAACAACCGTTATAAGTAACCGTGGTATTGTAGAAGTTGAGAACCCAAGTTCTAACGATATAATATTCTCGTTAGATCATCCGGCACAAGCATGTATGTTTAATATTGAGTGCACGCATTCGGAACAATCAGCACCCCGTGTTAAAGAAATTTTATCAAAACTGCGCACCAGTCATTTAAATTTAGAAGAAAAAGCCTATCTAGAATCACTGTGCGCTAAATACACTGACATTTTTTATATTGAAGGAGACCCCCTTTCTTTCACCAATAAAATCAAGCACTGCATTAAAACCACCGATGACAACCCCGTATATACTAAAAGTTACAGGTATCCATTTGTCCAAAGGGAAGAAGTCACTAGCCAAATATCAAAAATGTTAGATCAGGGGATAATTAGGCCATCGGAGTCAGCATGGAGCTCACCCATTTGGGTAGTACCAAAAAAGGTTGACGCTTCAGGAAAGCAGAAGTGGCGTCTCGTCATCGATTTTCGCAAACTAAACGAAAAGACAATCGACGACAAGTACCCAATACCAAATATTAATGACGTACTCGATAAGTTAGGAAAATGCCAGTATTTCACAACCCTTGATTTAGCTTCAGGATTTTATCAGGTTGAAATGGACCCCAGCGACATCCCCAAGACCGCCTTCAATGTAGAACATGGGCATTTCGAGTTTTTACGAATGCCCATGGGACTTAAGAATGCACCCTCCACGTTCCAGCGTGTTATGGACAATGTGCTTAGGGGGCTCCAGAATGTTATCTGTCTGGTCTATTTAGACGATATTATAGTGTTTAGCACGTCATTACAGGAACATATGGTTAACCTAGACAAAGTATTTCAGAGACTAAATGAATCTAACTTCAAAATACAGCTAGACAAATCGGAATTTTTAAAATTGGAAACTGCCTATCTAGGTCATGTAATTAGCAGCGAAGGCATCAAACCTAACCCCGATAAGATAGCAGCCGTAGAGAAATATCCCTTACCAAAAACCCCTAAACAGATAAAACAATTTCTAGGACTCTTGGGATATTACAGGAAGTTCATTCCCGACTTCGCCCGGATTACTAAACCCCTGACACAGTGTCTAAAGAAAGGAAAGAAAATTACTTTTGATCCTGACTATGTTAACAGTTTCGAAAAGTGCAAGACGTTACTGACTAATGACCCTATTTTAAGATACCCTGACTTCACAAAAGAATTCGTACTCACTACTGACGCCTCTAATTATGCTCTTGGCGCGGTGCTATCACAAGGACCCATAGGATCAGATAGACCCGTATCGTACGCTTCACGTACCCTCAACGAGAGCGAAATTAATTACAGCACGATAGAGAAAGAATTGTTGGCCATTGTCTCGGCCACCAAATACTTCAGACCATATCTTTTTGGACGTAAATTTAAAATCATAACGGATCATAAACCACTCCAGTGGGTTATGAACATTAAGGAACCAAATTCGAGGTTAACACGATGGCGGTTAAAGCTAAGTGAATACGATTTCACAGTCACTTACAAAAAAAGGCAAAAATAACACCAATGCCGACGCCTTATCCCGTATCGAGTTAAATAACGAAGAGACCAGCTCAATGATTGCCAATCCGACAGACAAACCTCCAACCTTAAGTAACTCACGCACACTCACCGCTCACACTGACAACGAAAACCCTATACTAGAGATACCTATCGTTGACGACCCACTCAACAAATTCCATCGGCAACTATGCTTGACCATTGTAGGGGACCTAAAAAGACGACCGACAGTGACTAAACCCTTTGACACGCACACTCGAACATCTGTGCAGCTATGCGAGTCTAACTTAGAGGAGGACCTTATCAATGCCATAAAGGAGTATGTAAACCCTAAAATTAAAACAGCTCTCCTTATAAATCCGCCTTTAGCCATGTACAAAATTGTCCCTATTTTGCAGGGGAAATACAAAAGTTCAGCCATGAATCTTGTAATAGCCAAGAATGAAATTGAAAATGTCACGGAGTATCTTAGGCAGCGGGATATTATCCGTCACTATCACGATGGGAAAACCAACCATCGCGGTATTAATGAATGTTACCTGACGTTGTCACGCAGGTACTTCTGGCCAAAAATGAAGGAGCATATCTCCAAAGTAATCAACGACTGTTCCATATGTGGCCAGGCAAAATATGACAGAAACCCTATTAAGCCCAAGTTCAATATAGTTCCACCAGCCACAAAACCATTCGAAATTATCCATATGGACCTATTTACAGCACAAAACGAAAAATATGTTACTCTCATAGATGTATTTTCTAAGTACGGTCAGGCGTATAACCTAAGGGATGGTACAGCACTCAGCGTTATACAAGCCTTATTAACATTCAGCACCCATCATTGCTTGCCACTCACCATTATCACTGATCAGGGCACAGAATTTGCAAACCAGATGTTTGCAGAGTTCTGTAAAACGCACAAAATAACCCATCATAAAACATTAGCTCATGCACCGAATGATAACGGCAACATCGAGAGATTTCACCTAACCTTATTAGAACATCTGCGCATTCTAAAACTACAGCATCGAGATGAATCTGCCACTAACCTAATGCCATACGCTTTAATAGGGTATAACAGCTCAGTCCATAGTTTCACCAAATGCAGGCCATACGATATCATTTTAGGCCACACAGATCCAAGAGATCCAGTAAATATTGATCTAACAGAACATCTGTTGCAGCAATACACACATTCACATGGGGAAAAAATGAAGAAAGTCTACGAGTTAATTAATCAATCATCTCTCTTAAATAGAACTGCAATAATAGATAATAGGAACAAAAGTCGTGAACCGGAAGTAGAATATCAGCCACAACAGCAAATATTTGTCACAAATCCAAGTGCTAGTCGTCAAAAGCTCGCACCGAGATATACTCAGGATACGGTTTTAACGAATCTCCCAATTCACATATACACCTCCAAGAAACGTGGTCCAGTAGCAAAATCAAGACTAAAACGGGTCCCTAACAGTGCCAAATTGTTACAGGATTCCACTACTGATGTTGGTCCTCCACCTGATACAGGCGCAAGAGATAAAACTTGAAGGACTTGACAATGGACCAAGGATCTTACCTTTTAAATTAGGACCCATGAGACTTACAACCCATTATCACTCATTTTTACAGTACATTGAACTCAAAGAAATAAATGATAAAATTAGCTCCGTACAAACACAATTAATTGAAATCACTTTACACTTTAGATAACTATACTTATGCCTTGTACGCGTTACAGATTGATCATGTAACAAGTAAACTAGATGAAGCCTAATCGTCCCAAAAGAGGTCTTATAATCGCTTAGGATCCGTAGTAAAAAGTATGACCGGAAACCTAGACTACACCGATGCTATGAGATATAATGATGCCATTAAAATTCTCAAGGATAATCAGGATAAAATCATTTCTGAACAAAACCATCATATCAGTCTTAGCAAAGACTGGATGGGCCAGTACACTGAAATTATAACTAAAATCATCGAAAATCAGTCCCAAATCAACAATACTCTGCATATTTTACTGGATAAACAAATGGTTACGCAGCAGAGTCTCTTAAAATTCGCGAAGTTTGCGCAAATCCTAGGTATAGTTAGCGATAACGTAGATAAGTTACTAGATGAGTTACATAGAATCGAAGACGCAATAGCCTTCAGTCGTGCCGCAAGCACGCACCATTCTATGATAACGTTAGAAATAATGACTAGTATGTTAGCAAGACTTAGTAGCATATACGATAAGGATCAACTGTTAGATTTGGAGATTAGGGAATACTATGACGTCATAAACCGGGATCATTTTATAAAGGTGAACATATTGTAATAGCATTTCAATTTCCCATTCTATCTCCTCTTAAATACATTCTGTATAGACTAGCCATAGTACCGAATGAAAGTAGGCAGATAATAATTCCCCCTTACCCCTTTATTGCTATCACTAGAAATTTTCACGTGTACATAGAGGCTGAATGCCCGAAGTTAACAGGGCAGTATCTCTGCAAAGAAGAATTGAATCATCAACTAAGATCGCAACCAGATTGTATACAACGTATTATCTAATATATAAAATTCTCGTGTCACAGTTTTCGTTCCCGTACTCCTCCGAAACGGCTTGACCGATTCTGATGAAATTTTGTGTACATATTGGGTAGGTCTGAGAATCGGCCAACATCTATTTTTCATCCCCCTTTTTCCCCCCTTTTTCATCCCCCATCCAAATGTTCGGTAGATCGGGACAGTACAACGTCTGTCGGGTCAGCTAGTAGACGGTAAAACTACGAACGAGTCCTGTGCAAAGACAACCATTTCCCTTTCAAGAGAAGCCATGGAGAAGCTGGATGACCGCCACTACGTAGTCGTCTTCCCACAGCCGACTAAACTGCAGCTCACTTGCGAACGAGATGAATATAACACATTAACCGGCAGCTTCTTGGTTATCATCCCACGTAACTGTCTGCTACGAACACATGAATTCACCATAGTTAACATTAATGATCGGGTGTATGGTCAGCCAATGAAGATAACTGAAATTACTACAAAAATATATGAAGATCACGAACCTCAACCACCGCTTAAGATAAACTCTATCAATCTAAGAAATCTACATAATTTGCAAGACGAGATCAATCTTCAAACTCCCATTCAACTAGAGAGTCTGGAGACAACATCACTCTACCATACAACCATACCACTCTATGTGATATTATCTGGTGCACTTGTACTAACCATCATAGTCCTGTGTTACCGCTACAACGCCTGGAGACTCAAGCCATCTGCAGAGCAATCATTACCCAATGCTGCTGCTGCAAATCAAGATCATAATAATGAAGATCCAAAACCATCGCGACGCCAGAGAAAAACTCAGATGCCAGCAACATTTTCACTAAACGTCTTAAAATAGTTGCTGAGCTACGGGGGGAGGTGTTATGCGCCAGCCCTTACGCGCCAGCCCTAACATCGCGCGCGACTCACATTCGGCGAGTTCACGGAAACGGTGACGATGCAGCAGGTGCAAGCGACCGACGGCCGGCACGGTGGTCTTCGGCACGGTGGTCTCGGAAACCATGAAGGCCGCGCATTTCGATTCCCACTTCGAATCGTGACACTCGGTTTAGTTTAATTACTATATATAAATTGTAATAATTATCTACTTAAATATTAATTAAATAATTGTAAGAATATTCCGGGTTTTTTTGAGTCCTCCGATAGCGTTCGACATAATTAGTGTGTCAATTTATGTTATTTTTGTGGGTTAATTGGTATGTATGTATTGATAAACTGTAAAATTTACGTATAGGCTATGTATAACGCCACTGTTTAACTCTTCGGGTAATACAGGCATACTGTCATTTTATGTGGTTATGCTAATAATTCTATTTATTTATTTTAGGAAAAGGGAAATACCTTTGAGTATCAACCAGTACATAAAGACGCATCACTTCACACAGAATTGGTTCAAAATTCACAGCCGACATCGAGTTTATGCCCGAATCAGATTGAACATGAACAAAATATTTCAGAAAGTGAAGCAATTAATCTGCAGCCTCCAGTGCCTCAATCTGACGCGGTTGATTATTATTATTATTCACTATTCTGTCAAGCTAAACAGCATGACAAAGACAGATCACAAAACGATGCCACATTTTTATCTTTTTGCAAATACCCAGTGGAGATGTAGGCGAACTGTATTATACACGAAAATTGTGCGTGTATAATTTTACTATTTACGAATCCAAACCACCCAATAAAGGTTTTTGTTTTATGTGGAATGAAACCAATGGAAAACGGGGGAGTTCTGAAATTGCCACATGCTTATCCAAATGGATAAATATGATACCGGAATGTATTACAGAAGTTTCTATTTTTTCCGACACCTGTTCGGGTCAAAATAGGAACCAATTCATAGCGGCGTTTTTTCTGCATTTTATTCAGACGTCGCACCTAGATGTAATTGAACAAAAGTATTTGTAGTCTGGTCACACTATGATGGAAGTTGATTCCATGCATTCCGCCATAGAATCCGAAAGAAAAATAACGTCTATCTTCTCGATGAATGATTGGAAGAATGTGGCAAAGCGGGCCCGATTAAGCAGACATAGAAAGGACGCACCACCTTATGAGGTTTATGAATTAAAATATAATGATATTATTGACACTAAAGAGTTAGCTGCAAAGTTGATTTCGAACAAAACTATGTATCAAGATGGCAAGAAGGTACAGTGGCTTAAAGTTAAATGTCTGAGATATGAAAAATCTAATCCGGGCGTTATAAAATTCAGATACGGTTATGACGGCGAGTATTCAATACTGGATACTACAAGAAAGACTAGACGTAAGAAAGGTCCTGCTGACCCGGGTACAATGATTTTGCCTAAAGCGTATACCGCAATCTTACCTATTACACAGTAAAAAAAAAGAGATCTTGTAAATCTATGCCGAACAGACATAATCCCGGTTGAATTCCATTCTTGGTTTCAATCTTTGCCAGTTAACAACCAACCAGATAGACTACCAGAACCAGACACTTTCGAAGATACTGATGGAGAAGATACGTAAAGATTGTTAGTCTTAGCATGATTGTGTCGTTTGATAAGATTTAATTAATAAAGTTAATATGTTGCGTTTTTTTTTATTATATTACAGCTACTTTATTTTGTAATAATTTTAGCTGTGTTTATTACTAAACCGCCTTAATGATTTTGCATGACAGTGTTTTGCAATTATTGAAGTAAATTATTATGTTTTAATTACTTTTAGAGCTTACGATTTGACTTGTACTCATAGTTAATAATTATAACTGAAACGGATTTAAATGGCGAACAGTGGTCACGGGTTGACTAACACAGTAGTTATAGAATTTATTAGACCTCTACAAACAGTTCACCATTTAACCCGTTTAAATTATTTATGAATGCTGTGTGGTTTTTTTTTCTTTTTAAATAATTGATTTTTACTTTAATATTGTGAATTTTCTTTCATATTATCTCCTTTTGAGCAATAGTCACTAATTGCTTACTATCTGGAAAAAGTTGTACCAAGAATTAACTAAGAAACACGAAAAGTTAATTAACTAGCCCAAATTAAGATTTTTGGGTATGCCAGAATTAACTAGTTTTCTTTTTATTCTATTACACTGTAACGTTAAAAGTATATACATTATTAACTGACTAATAGAGTACAGGGTAAAAATAACAATATTTTGTTCTTAAAAACCATTGTTGTAACTATAAGCGTTAATGTGTTATAACGATTATAAGAAAAAAAAACTTTAAAACGCGTTTATCTCGGAACTAGCTTTTTGCACTTAATGATTTCTCGCTCTACAACGACGGTATGTCCATCTGTCACAGTCAATTTGCTCCGATTCTACTGGATTGATTAAGATAAAATTTGGTAAATTCTATGATTTAAATACGGAAGCATAAAGTAAATAAATGTATTCTGAACAGGGTGTTGTTTTTTGGGAAACATAAGAAAATTCAAATGAAAAGGGTAGATTTTTGAGTTTCTATAAAATATCTTTAACACCTAGTTAAAACAAGTGTGCAAGTTTTATTTCCGGTTTTTTTTTGTTTTTTTTTTATTATTTTTTTTTTGTTCTTGGTTATAGCCAAAAAATCACACAAATGAATACTTTGACTTTGACACGAAAATTTCAGTCTTAATCTGTCAAAAACGGGAACACCCAAATATTCCGAAATATTTTATTCCGAATTTCGACATTCCGATTTTCAAAAGTCCGAATTTCATAATACCTAAAAATTATAATCACTATTATTTAAAATTACGAAAGTTATTTTACCGAATGTCGTAAATCCGATTTGTTTGTTTTCCGATTTTCATATGTTCGAAGAATCAAATGCTCGATGGGTTCTCGGTCCGAAAAACGAAATTCCGAATTTCAATACTTCGAATAAACTGGTAAAATTAGGATTCTGATTCAATTCAGCTACGCATATATATTCAAAATGGTGTCCCCTTGTTTCGCAGACAGAAATTTCATAGAATTTCGTTTCCCAGAAAATGTTTCATATAATATTTGGTTCTTGTATTTTTATTTCGACTATTATTGTTTCAAAGAGTATTTACTTGAATGAAACATATTCACAGAAACACACTTCAAAGAATTTTTAATCACATTTTTTTGGTTAACAAACTTATCAAACAGTAGAATTACTTTTTAACGAATATTGTTTATTCGGTGTATTTTTCCATGGAATTTATTTCAACAAAAATATATAGGTATAAAAAGAAAGACAATAACAAAAATAATCTTAAAAAGTCAATATGTTGTGCTACAAAAGTTAATGACAGAAACGAATTGCTGCGAAACCGACTCCACGTAGTCTTGTCTGCCCTACCCTAGAGTGTAATTTAAATTCGCGTAGGCGCGGAGGGGCGAGGCGGCCAGCGAGCCGAGGAGCAGGTGGTTTTAACGCCCGCCGCCGCGGCTGAGGCTGGCCGGCAAAGCCGGCCAGTAAGCCGAAGCTGCGGTGGTGAGCGTGAATACCATCTGCGACAATAAGCTCGCGTGGTACCGCCGGAGCCCCGCAACGCCGTAGCCGTGACAGAAACCATGCCTGCTGCATGTTGCATGTTCGCTAGCATGTTGCATGCTCGCTTGCATGTTGCATGCTTGCTTGCATGATGCATACTTGCTTGCATGATGCTTACTTGCTTGCATGCTGCATGCTTGCTTGCACGCTGCATGCTTGCTTGCATGCTGCATGCTTGCTTGCACGATAAACGATTGCACGATAACGATAAAGATAATCGGAATTTTAATAATCGGAATTCGTATTTTTGATGTTTCGAATTTTTATTATGTCAGGCTTTTTGTTATTCGATCTTTTGAAACTCGGTATTTTGAGAATAGTAATTCTAAACGTTCGGAATTTTGAAATTTTAGTATTATAAAAATAGGATGAATGATAAATCGGAGTTGCCATATTAGGAATTTTGAACCATTTGGAATTATGAAAATCGGTATTTTGAAATTCGTATTTCTGACTTTCGGAATAAAGTTTTTCGTATTCCGATTTTCAAAAGTCCGAATTTCATAATACCTAAAAATTATAATCTCTATTATTTAAAATCACGAAAGTTATTTTACCGAATGTCGTAAATCCGATTTGTTTGTTTTCCGATTTTCATATGTTCTAAGAATCAAATGCTCGATGAGTTCTCGGTCCGAAAAACGAAATTCCGAATTTCAATATTTCGAATAAACTGTTAAAATTAGGATTCTGATTCAATTCAGCTACGCATATATATTCAAAATGGTGTCCCCTTGTTTCGCAGACAGAAATTTCATTTACTTGAATGAAACATATTTCACAGAAACACAAGTCAAAGAATTTTTAATCACATTTTTTGTTTAACGAACTTATCAAACAGTAGAATTACTTTTTAACGAATATTGTTTATTCGGTGTATTTTTCTATGGAATTTATTTCAACAAAAATATATAGGTATAAAAAGAAAGACAATAACAAAAATAATCTTAAAAAGTCAATATGTTGTGCTACAAAAGTTAATGACAGAAACGAATTGCTGCGAAACCGACTCCACGTAGTCTTGGTCTGCCCTACCCTAGAGTGTAATTTAAATTCGCGTAGGCGCGGAGGGGCGAGGCGGCCAGCGAGCCGAGGAGCAGGTGGTTTTAACGCCCGCCGCCGCGGCTGAGGCTGGCCGGCAAAGCCGGCCAGTAAGCCGAAGCTGCGGTGGTGAGCGTGAATACCATCTGCGACAATAAGCTCGCGTGGTACCGCCGGAGCCCCGCAACGCCGTAGCCGTGACAGAAACCATGCCTGCTGCATGTTGCATGTTCGCTTGCATGCTTGCTTGCATGTTGCATGCTTGCTTGCTTGCATGCTGCATGTTTGCTTGCACGCTGCATGCTTGCTTGCATGCTGCATGCTTGCTTGCACGATAAACGATTGCACGATAACGATAAAGATAATCGGAATTTTAATAATCGGAATTTTAATAATCGGAATTCGTATTTTTGATGTTCGGAATTTTCATTATGTCGGACTTTTTGTTATTCGATCTTTTGAAACTCGGTATTTTGAGAATAGTAATTATAAACGTTCGGAATTTTGAAATTTTAGTATTATAAAAATAGGTATATATAATGATAAATCGGAGTTGCCATATTAGGAATTTTGAACTATTCGGAATTATGAAAATCGGTATTTTGAAATTCGTATTTCTGACTTTCGGAATAAAGTTTTTCGTATTTATGTAGTGTACCTGATTTTGACATTGAGTCTCGCTGAGATGAAATTGTTACTAGATTTCAAATGTTTCTACAGTTCCGCAATTCCACATTTGTGAATACATTCAGTGAAACGCTTTGCCAATAAAGAACCTTCAATACATAATATAAGCGGTATTTCTTTTACAGTTGAAGGAAAACATACATGTGTCGCTTCTCATATGATAATAATTGTACCTACCATGTCTTTTCCAATAAAAACAAAGATGTAAACGTAAGCGTATGTATATTTACGTATCAGGTATATTCAGTATACTTTGATTACCTTGAACATGGCTTAACAGGCAAATATAAAAGATAAGTGTCACTTGCAGGAGGGAAAGTAAACGAATATGAAGCTTACTGTATATGTACTAGATATACAGATTCACTGTGTACAGAACAGGTGTTCTGTGTACTGGGTACACTGTGTTGATATACCGATTTCGCGCAAAAATGTGCAGAAAAACATTTCGCTTTTAAAGCTAACTCCCAAGCTACACGTGATTTATACAATTTTCAAAAAGAAAACATACAAATCGTAACTCTTTTTCCAGTTGTGGTGCTATTTGGGAGAGACCTTTGTGTGCCTGTAAGATATGTAGGTATGTAGGCTGTCGATTGGCAGAAATATGCTTTAAGATATCGCCTAATTTAATTACTTTAATAACTAACGGCTCAAAACAATATATATAGTATAAAGTTTTATAATAAAGCTCGTCCGAAAAATGGACATATCACACTTGGACTTATTCAAATTAGCCAAATTGACAATCTACAATCGATAACGCTAATAGAAAACTAATCAAATGTATGACAATGACGTCATCTCAACGATAAGTCACGTGTTCGAAAATCAGAGATGAATTACGACGAAGCGTTAATTATTGTAGAAAGAGATACGAAACGTTTGTAATTTGGCTAGCTCTACAGAACTGCAAGCATTGCTACATTATAAAATATGGCAATGCTGATTCTTTGGCCGAAGAATAGGCCCACCCTATGTCCTCTGGCTGGTTTAATTACTACTAATTTGTTTATTATTCGAAAGATCTTAAGTATTTTCTTGCCAGTATCTGAATGCGATCGGGGATTCAGGGTAGAATCAAAGGAACCAACGCGTTGGCCAGTCTCCATCAAATCTGTCACGAAGATCCCTATGGTAGAATGTGCTCGCCATGCAGCCAATAGGAACTGGTGGAAAGGTTCGCGAAGGCAGGGGACCGCAGTTGTAGGTGACCTTCTATGACCACAACCACTCTGTCAAGAGAGAACGACTACGAAGAGAAATCTGGATACCGAAAAGTCATGATTTTTTTTTATTCGTTCTACACTTTCGATCTCCGAGTTTCCTCCGTGCCTTGGAAAGCACGTAAAGCCCTTGGTCCCGGCTGTCATTTGTAGATCTTTGGCAGTCGTTATGGGTAGTCAGAAGCCAGAAAGTCTGACAATCAGTCTTACCCAGGGGTATCGTGTTTCCCAGAAACTGGGTTGTGGAGGTCCGATAGGCAGTCGTACTATGTAAAACACTGGCATTTAGCTGCATCCAGTTTGACTGCCCCCCCCCCCAGACCCAGACCCCAATATAGTTGGGAAAAGGCAAGGCAGATGATGAACTTAACAACTTAACAACTTAAAACCTTGATACAATTTTATGGGATAACAGACTGCTTTCAAGCCAATGTTTATCCTCACTAAATACTATGAATGGTTGTATGGCAGTCCATACAACCATCTATAGTATTGAGTGAAGATAAATATTAGCCTACCAGTGTCCACGAGCGCTAATTGCGTTGACCCCACTAAAACAAGGCTCACAAACGCTTTGAAATTACGTCAATCACTGATAAAATCCGCTTGATCTGATGAATGTTTGAACTTTCAAGCCAGCGAACTGCGCGCTGGATTGATTGAAAGGAATAATTGATTCATTATCATAATTGAAACCATACTATTGAAGATTGTTTGTCGTTTTTGACTCTTGAGCCTAGGAAAGCCAATATCTAGATGGACCTTCGTTTATTATGTCATCATCATCATGTCAACCTTTAGACGACCACTGTTGGGCATAGGTCTCCCCCAAAGACCTGTGTGTGTGTGCGCCGCGTTCATCCAGCGGCTTCCTGCGGCTTGTCCTTCGTTTTTTTTTTTGGAGAATTCTCCCAACCGAATATTGTTCACTGTAGCCAATCTCAATAAAGAATTGCCAAGTACACCGGAGACATTATAGTACACCGGAGCAAATACAAGTGCACTCTTCAGTCTCTCATATTCCGATGGAACGGTAATGCGTCACGACCGGAGAGGGATCAGGCGCGGAACCAACAGACGGACGGACTCTTACACCGCCAACTTCCAAACTTCCGGGCTGCTACTGAGAAATGACTAGAACCCAATGGCAGTTTGTCCTACTTGAGAATCGAACCCAGAACCATATGCTCAACAGTCGCGGAGACCAACTAGGCAGTATCCATTAAATGGTTTTGTATGCGTGTCGGTCTCTGAACTGACTCTCAAACCAGCGCCGTGTTTAAAGGCCATAAGACGAATGAAATATAGAGAAATTACGCTCTTCTATTTCAGATAAAACTTATACAACTTGACATGACAAAAAAAAAAAAAAAAAAAAAAAAAAACATCTAAAAAATGTGAAAATAACAACCTTCAATACGTACAGTTCTCAACGACATTTAATTAGTTAGATGAAAAGGCCTGAGACTTACCGCAAAGATTTTAATTAATTTTACGTATTTTATATGAGAGGAAAAATAGAACGATTTCGGTATTTCTTCAAAATATTTTGAAATCAGCTCAAACACACTCCGAAGCTGTCACGCTCTCTAAACGCATAAATACTTGTATTTAATGAAGAAAAGATGAAAGAGAAGGGAGAATTATATCATAGCAGCAGCAGGTTGTGCATGTGACACCAAGTTGCAAATCATGCCGCACCTACCTGTCATGTCCTCTGTGCTCCAAAACATGCGATCGGGGCGAATTATGCGCTGCCATCGACTGACGAAGTCGTGGAAGTGGCTAAGTTTTGGGTCAAACAAATAGTAAAGACTGTCGTGCCAGCGATGCGAAGAAGAAGAAGGTCAGTGATGCCATGACCAGGATGGAATGGCACGGAATAAGGGTGTGAAGATGATGATGATTTTAGACTTAAACCATTTCAATTTAAACCCTATAAAAGGTCGAGTCAAGGTCATAAAATCGCCAAAAGGTGTCTAACTACAAAAAAATCGTTTCAATCGCTCATGGTTAAGCTACGCTTTTTGCGGTTGATCCATGGATGGGTGACCATCCGTTTCCAACCGCGACCCCTCCGTGCCTCGGAAAGCACATAAAACCACGGGTCCCGGCTGTCATTCGTATATCTTTGACAGTTGTTAGGGGTAGTTAGAGGTCAAAAAGTCTGATAAAACCAGTCTTACAAAGGGGTATCGTGTCGTTAAAAGTTTAGGTTGGCAGATCATGATCAAACTCATAAAATACACTATTATTCAGTAACTACAATAAAATTATATTTTACTTTACCAATTTAATCAACGAGCAAACGTTTTTTTCTTTAACTTACAACAAGTTTAACTAGCAGAATAATCATTGTGTTTACGCCTGTGTTAATCTAAAGTTGTTCAGTGTTGTGTCGTGTTTGCTAATATAAAACGGCCAGGCGCCAAAGGATTTTTTACACGTACCGTCACAAATTAATTACTTTTTAGTCTACATTTTACCACCATCAAAATTGTACGCTCCGCATCTTATCATTGTGAAAAGTATATTTAAAGCGAATTATACAACCACTACCTCAATACGGGAGTTTCATTGAAGTTCGCTGAAGCCCCAACATCTGGCGACCGTAGACGAGGACCAGAATCTCAGTAATTACGACCACGCGCTGCCGGTGTAACCATTGCGATTGCGCCGCAGCCACCTTTTATCAAAACCAAATATACCTGGGGTTCCTGGAGGTGCACCAGCCATTGCAGCCACCGCCGGATAGCGATCAGCAATCAGCATCGTACCGCAGCATCGGCCAATGCAGCTAAGTGCCCATGTTCCTTGAATTCCCTGTTACCTACTCACTCTTACCTTTTCTTATTGTTATACCCATACCCATACCCACAGATCGTTTAAAAAACCGTAATACTCTTAGTAAATCTATCTACAATCTTCTTAAAATATCAAAGCATATATTTCACCCACATCGCCGAACATTCCAGGCCGATCTCTGCGTCGACCGTGTCTTCGGGCCGCCTGCCGTGTCACCGTGACCGGAGCGGAGCCCTACCCACTGCTGCGCCGTTCGGCCGGCCTCAGGTGACGTTAGGCGAGGAGCGTGAGCTAAGTTTTTAGTTATTTTTCATTATTATAACCTAGTTTGTGTCTGTATATTTCCATAATCAAACCTACTTGGAATCAATTACTTTATTCAATCCAATTAATCATTTAATATTGGCAAGATTTTAAGTCCACAATGGGTAAAGATTATGGAGGTGAATCTAGCACAAACAATCCTCAAGAATTACAGGATCTTTTAGTGAAACGTAGTTCCATAAAAGGTCAAATAACTAAATTTAGAAACTTTTTATCAAATGTTACCTCTAAGGAAATGCTTACTCAGATTGAGTTAGCAGAGTTAACATTAAAACTCAACAAATTTGAATCCATCTATAGCCGTTTTGATGACTTGCAAAATCAGATAGAAGTATTAAATTCTGATAATTTACCCAATGAGATTGATGAACGTTATACTATCGAACAACTATTTATATCCAATATTGCAATTGCTCAAAGTATTACACAAAAACATAACTCGAACCGTCATGATGAAAGTAATTACAAGGATTTAAATTCAAGTCAGATAACTACAGGTCCATGTAATCACGATCATTTTGATATAGGTTTTAAATTACCTCAAATTCAAGTTACTAAGTTCGACGGGTCTTGCTTTCGTTGGCTTGAGTTTCGTGACACATTCTTATCTATAGTACACAATAATGACCGCATCGCGCCCATTCACAAATTCCATTATCTTATTTCGTACCTGACCGGCGATGCAGCGCGTATTATTGCAAATTTAGAGGTATCCAGCGCTAATTATGCGTGTGCTTGGAAATTATTATGTGACAGATATGACAATACACGACAATTAATAACTCATCATATAAATTCATTATTATATATAAAACCAATCACAAGCGAGTCTGATAAATCGTTACGATTCCTTGTGGATCAAGTTAATAAAAACTTACGTGCTTTAACTAGCCTCGGTCAAAGTTCACGTGACTGGGATATTTTACTCATTCATATAATGAGCCCCAAACTTGATAGCCATACCAAAGCCAAGTGGGAAGAATACCGGGGCACTTTAGATACTAACATACCTAACTTGCAACAGTTTTTCAAGTTTCTTATTGATCGCGCTGCTGTACTTGAGTCGATAAATAGTAGCCACCCCCACTCTAAACCTAAGATTCAAACCACTTCAAGGCCTATAGATTCTAACAATAAAATAAAATCACATCAGTCATACATCACAAATAGTGAAGACAGTAATATTTCCGATATATCATGCGACGTTTGTAACGGTAATCATCGCCTTTATGATTGTCCCACCTTTTTGACTATGAGTGTGGATGACCGTATCAGTGAAGTAAGCAGATTGAAACTTTGTCACAACTGCTTAAGGTCTGGTCATTCTGCACGCAATTGTCGCATGCATCCGTGTCGCATGTGCAATGCAAGGCACAATAGGCTCTTGCACAAACAATCTAGTAATAAAAATATTTCCAGTGTTGTCACCATTTCACCCGACGTCACTGACGACACTATCGTAAATTTTTCTAATCAAAACAATCACCAAGTTTTGCTGTCAACTGCATATATTGAGGTAGCTAACCCTACTACCAAAAAAACACATAAGGTTCGTGCTCTTTTGGATTGCGGTAGTCAGTCATCGTTTATTACTCAATCTCTTAAAACAAAATTGCTTTTAGAGCCGACCACCACTTTGCATGTCAATATAATTGGCATTGGCAACAAAACCACCACACAGGCTACAGAAACCTGCGTGATTCAGTTGAAATCTTTGATGAAGCATTTCACCATCACTTCTTCTTTTCTAGTGTTGCCAGTGTTGACCGGTAACATACCTCGAATACACGTTGACCTTAAAAAACTTAATATTTCGAGTGATTACTTTTTAGCGGACCCTCACTTCCACCAACCAGCACCTGTCGATGTTGTCATCGGTGCCGACATTTTCTGGGACATTATTGGCCGCGATCAAGTCTCTCTCGGTCTCAATTTACCTGTATTGAGAAGTTCTAATTTCGGTTGGCTGGTTTCAGGTCCTTTGTATTTTAATTTATCCACAAACAATAAGATAAATGAAATTGTCAATAATATAGATTCAAATCATTCAGTTGTTTCATATGTGTCGTCTGTTGACAAAATACATCAAGAATTATCAAAATTTTGGGACTTAGAAAATGTTCCCCAAACTAAATCGATTATGATGAGTCATAGCGAGAAGACATGCGAAACACATTTTTTATCGCATACCCTTCGTTTAGAAACTGGTAGATTCTCAGTTAGTCTACCCTTAAAGGATACACCCGATTGTCTTGGTGAATCATATTCACTAGCTAAAAAACGCTTGTTTAATTTAGAAAGGCGATTTCGCAAGCAACCTCATGTGAAATCCCAATACGTCAATTTTATGCGTGAGTACGCAGACTTAGGTCACCTTTCTGAGTCCGCTGTACCTATACCTTCTACATCTTATTTCCTCTGCCATCACGCTGTCTTCAAAGACAGCAGTGAGTCCACAAAAATTAGAGTCGTATTCGACGGCTCGGCTCCTACTTCATCAGGTCAGTCTGTCAATGATATCCTCATGGTCGGGCCTAATATGCAGGACTCGCTTTTTTCTATTTTAATAAGAGCTCGACACCATAAGTTTCTCCTCACTGGTGACGTCGAGAAGATGTACCGTCAAGTCCGTGTCCGTGAGGAGGATCGCAATCTTCAACTTATTTTATGGAGAGAGGATGAGTCTTTGCCCATCAAAACTAGGTACTGTGACTTACGGAATGGCAAGTTCCAGCTACTTGAGCACTCGGTGTCTATGGCAGATTGGTGAAGAATCTTCTGATCCTATGGTTAAGGATATAATTCAACATGATTTCTTCGTTGACGATCTCATCACCGGTTCTGACAGTGAGGATACCCTCCGTTACATTTACCAATCTGTAACTGAAGAATTAAAGAAAGGTTGCTTTAATCTTCGTAAGTTTAAGACAAATTTACCATCATTGTTTGATTCACATACGCAGTCTGATGATAATCTTTTAGTAAGTGAGTCTACTAGTACACTAGGCATGGGATGGAACCCATCAACCGACCAGTTACATTTCCCCATCAAATGTCCATCTTCTTGTAACAATAATTTAACCAAAAGATCTTTTCTATCATCTCTTTTTAAAATCTTTGACCCTTTAGGACTTATTAGTCCATGTGTAATAAAAATGAAAATTTTATTACAGCAACTATGGCTGCTTAATTTAACTTGGGACTCTCCAGTCCCACATGAAGTTCAAAGAGACTGGAACCATTTTATGCAGTATTTACCATGTCTGTTAGCTCTAGAAGTACCACGGCGTGTGCTCTGCAATGAACCCACATCGGTAGAATTACATTCTTTTAGTGACTCATCCCAACATGCATATGGTGCTTGCATTTATTTACGTTCGGTAAATGCTGCGAACGAGGTCACAGTCAATCTACTTTGTTCTAAATCCAAAGTAGCTCCGATTAAAGGTACGACTATCCCTCGTCTAGAATTGTGCGCTGCCTTACTAGCAGCAAGGCTATGCAAGGTTGTCAGGAAGTCACTGCGATATGAAGTTCAGCATCAAGTACATTGGTGTGATTCGTCAGTAGTGCTAGCCTGGCTCCACACCAGTTTTATAAATTTAAAAACATTCGTTGCCAATAGGATTTCGGAGATCTGTGAGCTAACAGATGCCTCCTCGTGGCGCTACGTGCCCACATCTGCCAATCCTGCAGACCTCATATCAAGAGGAATTAGTCCAGATAAGCTTGGCAGTACCAATCTATGGTGGTCAGGGCCTGCATTCCTCACGGAGCCTGAAAGTAATTGGCCTATCTTAAAACCTAATAAATTGAATACTAATGACTTACCGGAAACTAAACCTAATTGTACTATAAATCATGTCATTACTCAGAGCGAACCTCTAATTAATTATAAAAACTTTTCCAGTTTAACTAAAATAAAACGATCTTTCGCTTATTTGCTAAGATTTATTAATAATTTAAAACCTGGCAAAGAGAAACTTTTCGGAACTCTTACCGTTGATGAATTAAATAATTCCTTTCTTTATTTGTGTCGTCTCGCACAGCAAGAATCCTTCTTCTGTGAATATAATTTACTAATTAACAACAAGGCTTTAAGTTCTAAATCAAATATTTTATCATTGACTCCATTTTTAAGTGACGACAAGGTTATTCGCGTTGGTGGCCGACTAGGTTCATCTGATTATAATTTTAATAAAAAACACCCTGTTCTCCTGCATGCTTCGCATCATTTTACCAAGTTGATCTTCGAGTACGAACATAAACGCGGACTACATGCTGGACCACAATTATTGTTGGCTGTTGTTAGGGAATACGTTTGGCCGATTAACGGTAGAAATTTGGCTAGACGCATTTTTCATAACTGCTCCAGGTGCAGACGCTTGCAGGGCAAGACTATTGCACCAATAATGGGACATTTGCCCTCACAACGAGTCATGCCAAATTTCCCCTTTCACACAGTGGGAATTGATTTCGCTGGACCATTCCTTATTGTAAACAGAAAGGGACGTGGTGCTTCGTTGGTCAAGTGCTATCTTTGCTTTTTCATATGCCTTCGTTATAAAATTTCTCACCTCGAAGCCGTGAGCGATCTATCAAAGGACGCTTTCGTTATGACATTTAGAAGGTTTGTGTAACGAAGAGGCAGGCCAGCGGAGGTATTCTGCGACAACGGACGCAACTTTGTCGCAGGAGCTAAAGAGCTTAATGACTTTTTTAAGATTCATCAAAACGAGCTATCTGATTTTGCATGTTCGGAAGGCATTCAGTTTTACTTTTCACCCGCTTACGCTCCTCATTTTGGCGGTATTTTTGAGGCCGGTATCCGATCAGCAAAATTTCATAGTAGGCGAGTAATGGGTGATTCTCATTTAAGTTTTGAAGAACTCCAAACTCTTTTCGCTCAGGTAGAGGCGGTTTTAAATAGTAGACCTCTCTGTCCCTTATCCGCCTCTCCTGACGATTTCCATTGCCTTACCCCTGGGCACTTTCTCATTGGCCGGGCTCTTACCGCACTGCCTGAACCAGCTTTGGAGGACTGTCCCTCAACCAACTTGCAGCGCTATGCCAGGCTGCAGCAAATATATCAACATTTTTGGCAGCGTTGGCAACGCGAGTATATCGCCGAATTGCAGCTTCGCCGTAAATGGAAGACCAACACCGACGCAGTCAAAATTGGGGACATGGTCCTATTGAAAGAAGATGGCGTCCCACCCCTATGTTGGAGGCTTGGACGCATTGTACGGCTATTCCCAGGACCAGATGGGATTTCAAGAGTAGCCGACATAAACACGAAGAGAGGAACTATACGGCGTCCCCTGGTTCGCATCTGCCCTTTACCAACCGAAGAGGAACTACTTACGGGTTGAAACTGGAGTTTCAACGGGGGGAGGATGTTTACGCCTGTGTTAATCTAAAGTTGTTCAGTGTTGTGTCGTGTTTGCTAATATAAAACGGCCAGGCGCCAAAGGATTTTTTACACGTACCGTCACAAATTAATTACTTTTTAGTCTACATTTTACCACCATCAAAATTGTACGCTCCGCATCTTATCATTGTGAAAAGTATATTTAAATCGAATTATACAACCACTACCTCAATACGGGAGTTTCATTGAAGTTCGCTGAAGCCCCAACACATTGTTTTAATATTTTATGAAAGTTGTAGTAAAATTGAAACGATTATTTTGTTCACAGAAAGTAGGTATGAAAGTTATTTGTTATCTGGTTTTAATAAAATATTTTGTGTTAATTGTTTTGTGATTTTGATATTTATAGAAATACTAGCTTTTGCCCGCAACTTTGTCCTCTTCGTGAATTTTTTACCCCAAATATTTTTGATAATAAAGTATAACCTACAACATTCAGGGATGACGCAGTTTCCTATTAGGGAAAGAATTTTCAAAATTGGACCAGCATTTTGGGAGATTAGCGCGTTCAAAAAGATAAACTTTATAATATTAAGATGACATTTATAGTTCTGCCGATTCCTTTGTTTACAAACTGAACTAAAACCAAGGCCTGGCCAAACTTTAGCGGACAAAATGCGGGGGCGGTCGCGTTACATTAATTATGATCAGTATATAGGTACATAGGGGCTCGTGGCGTCGCTGAGGGTATAATACATAATACAACTCTCCTAATCTTAAGACCTATGTTGACTACCTATATTCATGCAAATAAATATATCATTCATTCATTCATTCATTCATTCATACATACATAATACATCTGCGACAATAAGCTCGCGTGGGACTGCTGGAGCCGCGCAGCGCCAAAGCCGTGACAGAAACCATGCCTGCTGCATGCATGCTTGCTTGCATTCTGCTTGCTAGCTGCATGCATCTTGCATGTTGCATTCGTGATGCATACGTGTTTACATGCTTGCTGCATGCATGGTAAAAATATGTTTTAATATCTTTATATGTAAATAAAAGACAATGCCCATTTCCTAGAACAATCCTGGCCCACAGTGGCCACTTATAAATAGTTTATGGAATTATAGTATACTTTGTTATGAACACTTCCTAGAACTTGTCAGTTTAGAAAATAAGTCTCCATTTCGAAATACAAGAGTTTTTGTGTGTTCGTATGATAGTTTTAAAAGGGCTCTAGTTTTTTCTTACAAGTGGTGGCTGAACAGTCTCAAGACGTAGAGTTTACTAATTTTATTGTTGGTGCATCACGGTATACACAATAAAAAAAAATGTAACCTTGAATGACTAATCTGCCCGGGTTATAGGTGCAGTTGAGTTATTATTATAGTAGTACTAGCTGACCCAATAGACGTCCTGTACACATTATTTATCTACCCCTACCCTACCTACCTACTCTACCTACCTACCTACCTACCCACCCTACCTACCTACCCTACCTACATACCCTACCGACCTACCCTACCTACCTACCTACCCTACCTGCCCTACCTACCTACCCTACCGACCTACCCTGCCTACCTATCCTACCTACCTACCTACCTACCTACCCTACCTACCTACCCTACCTACCTACCCTACCTACCTACCCTACCTACCTACCCTACCTACCTACCCTACCTACCTACCCTACCTACCTACCCTACCTACCTACCCTACCTACCTACCCTACCTACCCTACCTACCTACCCTACCTACCTACCCTACCTACCTACCCTACCTACCTACCCTACCTACCTACCCTACCTACCTACCCTACCTACCTACCCTACCTACCTACCCTACCTACCTACCCTACCTACCTACCCTACCTACCTACCCTACCTACCTACCCTACCTACCTACCCTACCTACCTACCCTACCTACCTACCCTACCTACCTACCCTACCTACCTACCCTACCTACCTACCCTACCTACCTACCCTACCTACCTACCCTACCTACCTACCCTACCTACCTACCCTACCTACCTACCTACCTACCCTACCTACCTACCCTACCTACCTACCCTACCTACCTACCCTACCTACCTACCCTACCTACCTACCCTACCTACCCTACCTACCTACCCTACCTACCTACCTACCCTACCTACCTACCCTACCTACCTACCCTACCTACCTACCCTACCTACCTACCCTACCTACCTACCCTACCTACCTACCCTACCTACCTACCCTACCTACCTACCCTACCTACCTACCCTACCTACCTACCCTACCTACCTACCCTACCTACCTACCCTACCTACCTACCCTACCTACCTACCTACCCTACCTACCTACCCTACCTACCTACCCTACCTACCTACCCTACCTACCTACCCTACCTACCTACCCTACCTACCTACCCTACCTACCTACCCTACCTACCTACCCTACCTACCTACCCTACCTACCTACCCTACCTACCTACCCTACCTACCTACCCTACCTACCCTACCTACCTACCCTACCTACCTACCCTACCTACCTACCCTACCTACCTACCCTACCTACCTACCCTACCTACCTGTACTATCATCAGCATCATATACCAACACACCGTCTTAAAACTGTGCTGGAGGGACTATATTGGTTTGGTGCCATGCCCATCCAAGATACCAGACAACAGACACATCCTACAGTTCTGCGGCTTACAATACAATTACAGCAGTACCTACTGATAAATGGCTGCACTTCCAGTGGCATTATTCCTTGTAAAAATATAGACAAAGTATGTCTTTCGTCTAATATGCCTGCTTTGGACTCGGGCCCTTAATAACGAGCAATCATTTTCAAAAAGTGAACCTTCCAAAATACTGGTTCTCCTATCATAAGAAACCTCAATACGATAACATCCATTTAATCTAATGTGCTCTCCATATTAAGACCTGGCATGTTTTAATTGATATGTTTATCTTATTTATACTAAATATAAAATAAAATACATATTTAGGTTTATTAAATATTTATTAAATATTTATACATATCTAACTATTTTTTATTTATACATATATATCTATACATATTTTTTATACATATCTAAATGTTTATACATAGTCTGCTGCAGCAAAGAAGCAAACTCTTTGATGTGGGATGAACTAAAATTAGTATTGGGTTTTCTGTAAAGTCTCCGAACAAGTCCAATGAGTTGCTTGTTAGATGATAATTGCAAATTCTGCATTGTACGGGTACATAATATTTAAGATTCACAGAAAAGTGTTACTCTTAGTGATGCTGGAGCAGTAAGGTGATCAGAACTTGTAGATCTAGGAACAAAGCAGCAGCGCTGAGCTTACATAATTTGGTAAAAATATCTCTTGCCGTTGTGATGAATTTTGTGTTGACTCATTTGCTTCAGTATGATTGAATAATATTATAAATCTAAATATTTCACACCATAAACTGAAATATAAAAACTATTTATTTGAAACCTTAAGTACCTACTTGACATGGAGCAATTTGTCTAGAAATATTTTTTCTTATTTGATTTTCTTGTGGAGAATCTTGAGACAGCAGGTGATTTCTTTGTCTATGTAGTGAGCGACCACAGCTAACACAAATGAGTCAAGCAGTAGAAAGTGAGACTTTCTGCTGCATGTCTTATTTCATTCTATACTGCAGTCCAAAACAAAAAAAAGTGACCAAGTCATTGAGACAGGCACCTGAAAATGCAATTGATTATTATTTTATATTAATTTCACTGTAAATGGTGAGAAAGAATGAAATGGGTAGCATAAAAGTCAACAGATTTTGTTCGTTTCTCAAAATATTTATAAAAAATATTTTTACTAAGTCTTGTATGAAAATGTTTCATAATACTTATGTGAAATTACTTTTTTTAATTACTAAAGGGTCAGTGGGTCATATTAGGGGCAAGGTTGCATATGTTGTTACCTATGTTATCATGGTTTTCTAAAGGATTAATGTAGATGAGTAAGCTTACCTGTTGTGAAAGAACCCATTGCTTTGCTGTACAATTCATCGTATTTTTATTTAATGGTAAGCAATGTCGAATTATAAATTATAATTTGCACTTTTCATTTCCATGTTCGTTTTCACTTTGATACTGGTAGAATTTTCGACATCTACACAAACTAACAAAATCTGTTGACTTTTATGCTACCCATTTCATTCTTTCTCACCATTTACAGTGACATTAATATGAAATAATAATCAATTGCATTTTCAGGTGCCTGTCTCAATGACTCACTATTATAGTGAGCGCGCTTATTGAGCAGATTGTCAAATCAAATACATACACAATTAATTATACATATTAAACATTACATCATCCGTCAAAGGAAGGATAATGTTGCCATATTTTGAAAAATAATCGATTAATTTTATCGATTTTTAGTCTCGATTATTTTTTTTTTTCAAACTACGTTAAAGCTATAAAGAATACAGTGGTTTAACCATTCTATGTTTATGTATGTGTAAACTATTGGATAGTCTGAGGTGTTTATTAACATAATTGTTCTGTCGAATAAAGTGTAAAGTCGAGTAGGTTTCGTTCAGAAACTTAAATGTCCATGACAGCAGAAAAACTTTTTGCTAACCATAGTAATACATAAAATCAGTTTTAAAAAACTCTAACGTATTTAGCAATATTATATATAAGCGCTTCCTGAAGTTACAGTCATAAAATACTCAAGTAGTGTATTTTATGCCGTTGTATTTCTTTTTACTGTCGGGTTTTAGATTTCAAGAACCTATTTTTTTTTTTTGTTATTTTTTGTTTTAAACCAATATTATATTATTATTAATTAATCCGTAATCGATTAGACTTATTAAATAAATGAATTGACATAAATTGACCATATAATGGCAACACTAAACTACATGTTAAAATGGCTGTCGTGTTGATAATAAGTTAAATGACTTATTTGTTTGTTGTGATTACGTAGACTTATTTGGATAGGTAGCACTAATCGGATAATTCCTATTTTAAAAAGTTATATTTTTTGATTATCTTTCAAAAGGTGTCCGCTGGCGGCCAATTCTTGGCATTGTCCTTTATGCTTTAAAATGTTATGCTATTATGATTACATTATTATGATTAGAGAAATTATGCTCATAAAAATTGTGTGTAATCTGATATGCGTAAATAATGTTATGCGAAAATATAATTAGGAGTAACAAAAGTATGCTAAGTTATATTTAGGTCTTAAAATTTTATGCCAATGGATTGAGAACCCTCCGTGTCTCAGAAAGCACGTAAAGCCGTTGGTCCCAGCTGTCATTCGTAGATCTTTGACTATATAGAGTCAAAGATCATTCAGTGGCTTTGTTCTGTTTGTTGTTTTGTATTGCCACCGACTTCCGAAACTAAAGTCAATGTGTGTTCTGTGCTAAAGGTATTTATCACTTTTTGAAGGCGGTTGTCTTTTTTGTAAAAAGCTTTTTATTTTCCGCTTTTTAGTACCTCCTTCTCATTAAATCTATTAAGAAGAGATTGAAAGTTAACTACTACAAAGATTGATGAAACTGAAACGTCGTTTATGTAAAATTTTTGGGTATTTGTTGATTTTTCAAAAAGTGCTGAATCAATTTCGATAAAATTTATATGGAACCACCCCTGAAGCATACCCTATCCATATCCAAAGAATTTTCTAAATCGGTTTACGTTTGCCGGAGAAATCGCGTAACAAATCGCGCACATACTTAATGCAAATTTAAGACTTATACGGTTTTCTCATGGATGCCATTGTCAGAACTGGACCAAATTAAAATGGAATCACACGGGAAGCACTAGCTTTCAAATAAAAAAAATCATCAAAATCGGTTCACCCAGTCCCAAGAAATCAGGTAACAAACATTAAAAAAAAATTAAAAAAAAACATACAGACGAATTGATAACCTCCTCCTTTTTTGAAGTCGGTTGAAAATGAGTTAATTTCGTAGTAATAATAACTCAGTGGTTAATTTCAAAGAGTTTTACTTTTATATAAATACCAGGGTACAGACAGCGCCATCAACTGCTTACCCCCTATCCGAAGTAATTTGTATGCGTGGGGGGTTAGCAGTTGATGACGCTGTCTGTACTAGCAGACCCGACAGACGTTGTCCTGTCCCTATCTACCTACTCAACTGCCTATATACCAACCCTACATACCATACCTGTACCTACCCTTACCTACCCTAAAATAGGGATTCATTATTATATAATATACTAGCTTTTGCCCGCGACTTCGTCCGCGTCAATGTCGGTTATCACGGATGTAAACGAAGTCACTGATTAAAAAGTAGCCTATGCCCTTCCCTGGGGTTCAAGCTATTTTCATACCAAATTTCATCAAAATCGGTTCTGCCGTTTCATCGTAAAAGCGTAACAGACAGAGTAACTTTCGCATTTATAATATTAAGTAAGGAAGTAAGGGTAGTAAGTAGGAAGTATGGATAATAACTATAAAATAAAAATGAATCCCTTTTTCCCTTTACGTCGTTCTATTGCGATGAATTTCCTTCATCCACCATCTTCTTTGACGATGGCGTCTTTTTTTTTGAACCGACTTAAAAAAAGGAGGAGGTTATCAATTCGTCTGTTTTTTTTTTTTTTTTTTATGTTTGTTACCTGATTTCTTGGGACTGGGTGAACCGATTTTGATGTTTTTTTTTTTATTTGAAAGCTAGTACTTCCCGTGTAGTCCAGTTCAGTCCAGTTAATTTGGTCCAGTTCTGATAATAGCATCCATGAAAAACCGTATAAGTCTTAAATTTGCATTAAGTATGTGCGGGCTTTGTTACGCGATTTCTCCGACCAACGTAAACCGATTTTGAAAATTCTTTTTTTTTATGAATAGGATATGCTTCAGGGGTGGTCCCATATAAATTTTATCAAAATTGATTCAGCACTTTTTGAAAAATCAACAAATACCCAAAAATTTTACATAGACGACGTTTTAGTTTCATCAATCTTTGTAGTAGTTAACTTTCAATCTCTTCTTAATAGATTTGGATGAGAAGGAGGTACTAAAAAGCGAAAAATAAAAAGCTTTTTTATAAAAAGCTTTTTTTAAACACATAGTAGCAATACTGAGCAGACAAGATGCTGTCGCCACAACAACCCCGACGTCATTCATTGTTGCGAGTCGTTCACTAAAGAAGTATGAGGGCTGAGTGTGAACAATCACTTGCTTCGGTACTCGCGCAGAAGTATTTAGGGCAATATTTCCGGCAGCGGCACGAGCAGTGGCAGGGGCTGAGTGTAAATGGGGGGAAACGCAGTCTGCCAATTTCGCGTTATGCCAAAATGTCATTTAAAATAAGCGTTGGGAGTAAGTATGTTTTTGTCTATGTCGCAATAGGTCTACTCCTCATATTGCCCATTTCGCGATACGACTGTCACAGTACACCTATTTCTCACTATGGTCATTTAGCGATATGACTATGTCGCAATAAACCTATTTTTCATCATGGGAATTTAGCGATAAGACATTCACGAGAGTCGATTGTTCAGTACAAACTTCAATACAATAGAGGGGATCTGGCGCTCGGCGGCAGCTGCCGCGGCACCGCTCACTACCCTAGCTCGCCTTCGCGCTTTGATGGTCACAGTTCTAACCTAATCTAACCCAAACGACCCACCATACCACCAGGGGTATGGCCTGTGGTATGATGGGCCCGCACACCGCACTGAAACTAAGTCTTAATTTGCCTGCCTCACTCATAACCTAACGCTCAATATACCTAACTCGCCCTTGAGCTAATACGCACTAAACCGAAATCCCAATTCGCCTACTTCGCTCATTAACTAATACGCAATGGGTCTAAATATCAATACGCCGATCTCTCGTTAGGTCTAGGCATAACGCGAAATTGGCAGACTGCGTTTTAGGTAATCAGCGACTAAAGGACACGATATAAGACAAAGACTAGTTGTCAGATTTTCTGGCTTCTGACTACCCATGACAACCGTCAAAAATCAGCCGGGGCCAACGGCATTACGTGCTTTCCGAGTCACAGAGGGAACTTTGTATTAAATGGTTGGTCACCCATTCACAGACCGAAAACGGCAAGCGTAACTTAACCTTGACTATTTATTTGGCTTCATCCGTATGGGTTTTATTTTGAAGATGGCGGGACACCTTGGATGACTTCCTTTGGGATTGGCGAAATGAAGGGAAAGAGACAACGTTCTGAGATATGCGAGGGAATGGGGAGCCCTTTGCCTAGGAATGGGTCAGTAACGACTAGTAAAAAAAAAGAAAAAGAAAATCGTTTAACATCGTAAAACTTTACACCTCAAAAAAGGAAATAACTATACAAAAACATCATTATTCGCCTCAACAAGATAATAAAAATACTTGATCCAAAAATGAACCTATCTCAAAAACAATGGCCTACCTAAGATTCCAAATCGAATAACTACAGTGTCCTTATATCTCCAACTTCCTCGTTAATAAAATAAAAGGGATTTTAGGGTAAAGACCCTTCGAGATTCTTTTATGACAAAGCCATTTTCACACAAGACGTCAACAATTCCCGCTCGCTAATCTAGCCTATTAGCGAGCGGGAATTGTTGACGTCTTGTGTGAAAATGGCTTAGAGGGGGTCCATTTTTTTCTATAGCACGTTTTTGTGAGAGGCAGGGAATATCCAATTCTTCTGACAAATGCAGTTTCAGATATTTTATTGACTTCGTTTTGGATTTTGTAGTGTCGTGTGTACAATGGTAATAGAATTCAGTGAACGGCTCGTGGCGTTAGTAATTTAAGGGGCTATTAAACGACTTTTACAGATTTTAAACTGACAATCACGTCAAAATGTGCAGTGTAAATGATTTGAAAAAAATATATGTTAAACTAGAACATTCTCTTAATCACTTAGTAAGTGAATATTTTAAATTATATTCATATTATATAGTTTAAATAATACGTGAAGTTGTGTCTGACGCGGACAAAACATTGACAATCACACAAAATCTACCAGGTAGAATTAAACGAAACTTTGAGAGTTTTGGACGCAAAACTGATGCCGAACGGACGCAGTCTGCGTCCAAAACATTCAAAATTTAGTCGAAAAAATTAAATAAAAGTAGTATTCTTTCAAAATAAAAAAAAAGGCGTATACTAAAAGATAGATAATAAAATTGTCTGTAAGATAGTGTAAGTTTCGGATAATTATACCTGGTAGATTTTGTGTGATTGTCAATGTTTTGTCCGCGTCAGACACAACTTCACGAGTTAATTAAAGAAAGAAAGAAAGAAAGAAAAAGCATTTATTAGCCCGCACAGGACGAAACACACAAATAACAACAAGGTTTAAAATTATTACAAAATAAAAAACGAATCGGTCCTGTACGATGCCAAAAGGCCCCTATCTCAGCATTGTGCTGTAACATTTAAAAATGTCACAGCGCTGATATTCTGATAGGGCCCAAAGTGATGCCACGGTCAGATACGGATATAATAAAAAATAAATAATGTAAATGAATAAACAAATATAAATACATGTAAAAAAGTAAATTAGAGAAAACAGTAAATAAAAAATAATTATTATTATTATATCTACACCCAACGTAACCATACCCTTCGTCAATCTGCGCGATGGGATGGCCGATAACTTTCATTTTCATTCACTGGCAAAGTGGCAAGTGGCAACACTGACGAACAGAGACGGACGCGGGCGCAGACATATTTGTTTATTGTTATGGAACGTAGCATTAATTATTATAACATCAATTATCAAAGCGAATTCAAAATCATAATCCATACTCTTTGCGTAATACCAGATAGCGTGCAGTGATTGTGAAACAAACTTGTATTATAGTGGGGCTCTAAACCCAGTTAAAACAAGAAACAAACATTACCTATCAGCGGTATAGTACCTACGTGAGTTACAGATGGAAAGAACCAAAAAAGTGACTTTAAAATAACGGCAAAACAATGCATCTCGGTGTCGAGGTGACGGGAATTCACTACCAGACACAAGAAAACTAAGTATCGTCTTGTTAATATCTACTAAAAAATTAAAATAAGCACGGCCAGACGCTCCGACCACCCCTGCAAACTGCGTGCAGAACATTAGTGAGTTTATTCCGACAATTTTTTTTGCTGTTGGAGTAAGTAACATTTGAATTTACTTCTAAACGCACCAATTGTTTTTAGAGCACGAAGAGGTGGAGGGAGGTCATTCCAGCAGCGACTGGCAGCGAATTTGAAACTACCACGGAAAGCAGCAGTTTTGTGAGAGGAGGCCAACATCAGGTAAGAAGATGCTCTGGTTTTTATTTGGTTAACATCACGCGACCAAGACAGTCAGAAACTATTTAATATGAACCTAATCAAAAATATTCACTTTCTATATGATTAAGAGAATGTTCTAGTTTAACATATATTTTTTTGAAATCATTTACACTGCACATTTTGACGTGATTGTCAGTTTAAAATCTGTAAAAGTCGTTTAATAGCCCCTTAAAGTCAAGAATTCTATTGGAAATGTACATTACATTCAAAACCCTGCTTTGAAAAAAGAATAGGGGTTAGATAATACAGGATGCTGATTATACAAGCAATAAATAACACAAATCAACTTCACTGAGAAAGCAGCCAAGCATAAGTAGGACTGCACCGACCACATCTTCCGCATGTCGTTCTGGAAAACGTCTAGCGACATCGGGGTATACCCAGGCGAAAATAGCGGGATGGGCTTGTCGCTTACAGGAGGGATTGGTCCACACTCGCTCTGGACAGATAGTATTGAAACATTCAACATTGAAAGAGTAACATTCTTCCATTCATCCTTACACATTTTTGCATTTATAATTATAGTAATAGAATTTCAATCCCAATTTCGAAGGTATTAAATTCTAAATTGAGTTGAACGAACCTTGCTCGCGGTAGTGCGTCACTTCCCAAAGTCAAATCATTTATTTATTTAAAGGTACTCCAACGACTTATCCATTATTAATATAAGTATAATGAGACGAATTTTCGAACATTCGTTAGAATTAAAAGCGTTGTTCTAAATTCCAAAAGTTACTAACAGATTTCTACATTTATTTCAATTAAACCATTTGCAGGCACTTTTGATTTGTCAAGGACTCAGTTATTTAGAAAAGTTGAAGCTAGTTGCCCGTTCCAAACAAAGATAGGTCTCTATTAAGATGAACGACCAAGAAACTCCACAGACTTTTTAAGAAAGTTTTATAAAAATCATGGTTACATAATTATTGTTGCTTCTAAATGTGATAAAAATTTATGTAAATAGCAACAAAAAACAAATTTAAAAATATCAAAATATAAATTCAACTGATAATGCCCGTTCGGGAATATGACGCGTGGCATTTAGCTCAACTATTTTGAAGTCAAAGTCAAAGCATTTATTTCAATTAAACCATTTACAGGCACTTTTGAATTGTCGAGGAGTCGGTCAGTTAGTCAGAAAGTTGAAGCTAGTTGCTCGTTCCAAAACGTAGGTAGGTCTCTATGGAGAAGAACGAGCAAGAAACTCCACGGACACTCTTTTAAAATCAGGTTTTTACAAAATACTGCTTACATTATTCTTGTTGCTTCTATATGTGAAAACAATGAAGGTAATCTAGAAATACAAAATATAAAAAATAATCAAGATAAAAACCATGGCAGTTAAGAGTTGACCAATCTCTACTGACAGCGCCCGTTCACGAACATGACGCGTGAATCAGCACCATTCAGCTCAACCATTTTAGAGAGAGCCGAATGATCCAACACACGCGCCACCACCAGCGAGACATTTGAGTGAGCATGACAATTCTGTCAACCGCCATGCTCATTTATGTCAAACACATAATAATTTACTTAAAATATGGCTCCATGGTACTCACATTTACAAAATTGAAATAATGCTGCTAAATTATACAAAACTAAGGTTTCCAATGTTTCTAAAATGTCGAAAAAGTAATTAAAATATATTTGTGTATAATAATAATGATACTCGTTACTCATGTCAATAAAAAAAGGTGTAGGAAACAACATTCCTCCAATTAGGAAATTCCCTAAACTGCCTGTGGAGCAGGACCAGCATTTAGCCAAGCATTTTTATCATTGATGTAGTCTTCTAATTTATAATATGCTTGTCTACACAGTGTGCGTTTAATACATGTTTTAAATTGTCTTTCATTTAGTTGTAGAATATCAAGAGGTATTTTATTATAAAATTTTACACAGTACCCCATAAAAGAAGTATGAACTTTTGACAATCTGAAACTTGGCTAATCTAATTTGTTCCTATTTCTAGTATAAACACTATGTCTGTCACTTATTTTATTAAAAAGATGAAGGTTTTTTCGAACATGCATAATGTTTTCATATATGTATCGACAAGGTACTGTCAAGATATTAATTTGTTTAAACAATTCTCTTAGAGACTCGCGTCTGCTGAGATTATAGATGGCTCTGACAGCCCGCTTTTGCAGAATAAAAATAGAATCAATATCTGCAGCCCGCCCCCAAAGCAAGATACCGTAGGACATGATGCTATGAAAGTAACTAAAAAATACTAGCCTAGCGGTATCCACGTCTGTCAAATGCCGGATTTTTCTAACAGCGTAAGCGGCCGAACTCAACCGCCCTGCAAGAGATGTTAAGTGAGGACCCCATTGCAGCTTTGAGTCAAGCGTAATCCCTAGGAAAACAGTATTTTCGACGAATTCAAGTATATCCTTATTCAATACAACGTTACATTCATTACTTTTAACATTCGGTAAAGCGAATCTTATGCATTTAGTTTTCTTCTCATTTAATACTAAATTATTTACAGTAAACCAATTATGCACCTTAAGCATAGCGTCATTTACGTCGTCATGGTGCTGTGCCCGTCTATTAACTCTAAAAATCAAGGAAGTATCATCAGCAAATATCACCATTTGCGGTTGATTTTTCAGTAAATAAGGTAAATCGTTTATATAAACTAAAAAGAGGAACGGACCCAATATTGAGCCCTGCGGTACCCCCATTTTTAATTTTAAGCCCGATGAATTTACACAGTTTACTTGAACCTGTTGCAGTCTGTCAGTCAAATATAATTTTACTAAGCTAAGCGCTAGTTTACCCAGTCCGTAATGCTCAAGCTTTAAGAGTAGTGTTTCGTGATTCACGCAATCAAATGCTTTGGAGAGGTCGCAAAAGATACCAATAGCATCCTGCGAATCCTCCCAAGCCTTAAATATATGCTTGATTAAGGTGACACCGGCGTCAGTAGTGCAACGTCCTTTGGTGAAACCATACTGTTGATCATGTAAAATTTTGTGACAGTTAAAATGACTGAGCATTTGATCAAGCATTACTTTTTCAAACACTTTGCTAAAAACCGGCAAAACCGAAACGGGTCTGTAATTATTAGAGTCTTTGCAGTCGCCGGATTTAAAAAGTGGTATAACTTTGCTGAACTTCATTAGATCCGGGAAAACCCCTTGGTCTACACACAAATTAAAAATGAAAGCTAAATATCGCGCCACTGTCTCAATAATTGATTTACAAACATTAGTAGACATCCCTCATAAATCTTCAGTACCCTTGATCTTGAGTTGTTTAAAAGCTTTAATAACAATTGCAAGGTTTATATGATTAAATTTAAATTCCGTGGAACATGCTGAAACATTCGAACTTAGTAAGTTTAAAGCAAGTGAGGGCGAAGAATCTAAAGTTTCAGTAGTTTTAATAGGAATATCGGTAAAGAATGTTGCAAATTCCTGAGCAACTTCTTTATTAGTACTTAAGAGATCACGGGAAGTCTCCAGAGTGTAATCAGTATTATGTCTTTTGTTCCTGTTTGTTTCATTATTAATAATTTTCCAAACAGTCTTAATTTTATCATCAGCTGATTTAACTTTGTTGCTAATGTATAAGGCTTTAGCTGCTTTACAAACATTTTTAAAAGTTTTAGAATAAGTCGAAACATACTTATTAAATGTTTCGGTGTTAATATAAGGCTTAAGGCCATACAACTCAAAAAGCCTTTCTCTACTTTTCCTGATACCTTTAGTTGTCCAGTCACTAAATAAAAACTTAGGGCAAATAGTTTTAGTTTTTTTCTTAAAAATATTATCAAACTCTGTTTGCACAACTGAAAAAAAATCTTTATACAAAATATTACCATTATTCATATTAAGTTCCTGAACGGGTAACTTACTAATTAAAGTCTTATTAAATTTATCTAAGTTACCAGATGTTATTGGTCCTGACTGTATCTGTATTTTTTGCAAGGGTGTGTTGGACTCAAAAGCAACGGTTTGACCGCTGTGATCTGAAGGGAGATAATTTACAATAGCTTTATCTAAATAGTCGCAGCTACAAAAAACATTATCAATACAAGTAGCAGTGGTTGCAGTTATTCGTGTTGGTTCTAAGAACACATTTGACAAATTAAAGGATTTAAAGAGGCTTAATAATCTACTGCTATTTGCGTTATTTTCTAAAATATTAATATTAAAGTCTCCACAAATTATTATTGATTTATTACCAGTTGCAAGTTTAGTTAGAACATCCTCCATTATAGACTCAAATATAGAATATGTTTGATAATTCGGGGGTCTGTAAACGCACACTATGTCATGCCTATCTAGCTCAACACAGGACAGTTCCACTCAGCAACCACAAAACTCCATCTGTACGGTCGTCGTAGTCCAATGTTCAGTACCATCGATTTTTCACCATAAGAGGGTATTGACGAGCCGTTGGCGGCGTACAAGTAATTACTTGGGTTTTGTTTTCGTTTTTCTGTTCCTCGTACTGGTAATACTGATACGTTCGCGCCAGTATCGATTAGAAAGTGAAGTCCCGTTGATAATTCCTTGATAAATAGACGGCGATTCGTAAGTTCGTTGACTTCGGCTCCCGTCGTAGCTAAAGTCTTCTCTAGTTTTCCTGGGTCGATTTCGTCCTGTTATAATTGCACGGGCTTCGACATTTATATGCGTCCCTTCCAAACTTTTGGTGATAAAAACATATATCCGTAGTTCGCTTTGATGATCTTGAGCGTGATCGCGCTCCGCGCCGATAATTTTGCGAACGACGGTAGTTGCCTCGCGCTCGATCCATTTTCAACTCGGCAATTTCTTGGGTGAGCGACTCGATCATGCTCATTATCTTCGTTTCTGAGGAAGACGAGGTCGACGGACTTGCTGTATTTGCGCTTCGAGCACAGGAACAAATGGATGATATTTCCTTCGTTTGCTCATCCATTTTATCTGCCATCGCTGCCAGGGCGTCCAATCTGGATTCTTCACTCACTGACAGTACCGCCCGCATTGCTGCTGGTAGGTGGCTCATCCACAACATACGTAGCGTTTGGTCGGGTATCTTGTCCCGGGCCAGATCTCGCATCCGCCGCAGTAGTTGCGATGGACGTTGGTCGCCCAGTTCGACGTCGTTGAGCAGCTTCTGTAACTGTTTGTTCTCCGACTCCTCGTAGACGGACAGCAATCTCTTCTTGAGTTCGTCGTACCTTCCTGCGTTAGGCGGTGACATGATGATATCCCCAACTTGCTCCACGTCTACTTTCTCAAGTTGAGAAACAGCGAGACCGAATTTGTTCTCGTCGCTTAGCTTCTGGCTGGCAATCATAGTCTCGAACTGCGCAAACCAAAGTCTGGGTTTGTCACGCCAGAACAGAGGTAAACGCGACTTCAGGGAAATAGCTTCCACATCTTCTCTGTCGAGCGTAAGTTTGTGATCTTCGTTCGGCATGTTTTCAATCGTCGGATGTAGGCCTTCAGATCACGTCGGGGTCACCAATGTTGGGGATAGCTTGTCGGTGTATGAGAATAAAACTCAGATGACGATGTGAATAATTGGATTTATTTTGGTCTAGTTATATTGACTTGTAGTGCCTTGTACATAGTGGTGTTGGAGACATACAACGTAATTGGAATCGACCAATCAGGGCTCGCCGCGCGTGATGCATAGTATTTGTTCCAACTTCCATACTATGCCTTGCCGGTCGGTGTGTCGGTGCGGCGGCGCGCCGTCGTATATAGTTTCTCACCGGACTGCGCGCGCGCTCACTCTTCGCTCGACGCTCGCCGCGCACGGACGTGTCGCCGCTTCGCTCCACGCTCTGCCGCTACGCTCGTCACCTGCTCTCGCTGCGCCCGCCGCAACGATTCCTGTAGTCAGCCGACTGCAACCAACTGTTCAAAAGTTGCCTTTTTCAAGGCGACGGCTGAAATTCATATTCCTTTAAACAGAGTCAGTCGTGTAGCTTCACTTGGCCCCTTCAGAGCAAAACCACAGTTTCGTGGTACTCGGTGGATACCTTACGGTGCCAACGAAGCCGAGTGGGTGTTGCCCCAATCACACCCGCCAAACCCCTTCAGGGCGAGGCAGTCAATTGGAGTCGGGAGCTAGTGTTTCGGCCTTGGGGGGTCTCCTAGTCGAACCTAGTCTCTGGTTTCCTTCCACAGCTACACACCTAGTGTCGGTTGGGCGTGTCTACACCCTTCGCACTAGACTGGCTAGGGCCCCGTTTGCACAATAAGACTGGCGACGGGTTTACATGCTTAGGGCTCACCAATAGGTACTCACCTCCCTGTCTACACCCGACAGGGAGGGTTACACATCCCCGGGCCACTTCACCCGGGGAGTTAGAGTTAGGTGTTAGGTATAATTTAGGCTTCCCGGAGAGTTAAATCTCCCAAAATTCCCTTCCCAACTTAACTCTCCCTCCGACCATGTCGGACGCTGATATATTAGCGTACGTCAAGGCCCGCTTATGGCAAAGCGCCAAGTTCCATGCCGATCTGGACACATGGCTAGAGAACTCGTCCGCGTCCCGAAAAGCAGCCGAAGCTAGCGTCGCTGACTTCAGTGACATATTAGATAGCCCCTTTTCCCCCGATAACGCCAACGAAGGCACACCTGTGGCGGCATCCTCTATGCCACCGCAAATCCCGTCCCTATTGTCAATTAAGACAACAAGCCCGTACGCGGAAACACCTATTGTTTCCGAACCCATTGTTTCCAAGCCCATTGTTCCCGCGACCATTGTTCCCGCGACCATTGTTCCCACGCAGCTGCGCTCTGCGTCGCCATGTTTCTCAGAAACAATGGATACCTCTGTCCCTGTCTCTGAGCCATCTCACTCCGACTCTGAGGAAGCCCACTCTGCCTCCGCGTCCTCGGACGACGACTACCAACTTGTCGGTCCGGGAGGCAAGAGAAAGAAGGGTAAGAGTCCCTCTCAGGCCACCAAGGCCAAGAAAGCCGTAGCCGCGCCCACCCCCTCGGTTTCGGCCCCCTCCGTCTCAGCTACCTCTCGTCCAGAGGGCAGCCGTCCCGCTAGTCCCATGTCCACTGCTGCCCCCAATCCTTCGGTTTCAAAAAAGAAACTCCCCGCCCCGCCTCCCTTGTTCATCCAGGACAAGGCGAAGTGGACCGACGTGTCCAAATTGTATAACGATCGTAAGATCAAATACACAAACGCGCGCTCGACCCAACAGGGTATCAAAGTTCAAGTTCCCACGGTGAACGACCACAGGGAACTTACATCCCTGTTAAAAGTGAGGAACATTTCGTTCCACACTTATTCCCTGCCCGATGATAAACCCACCCGTGTGGTAATCCGACGCGTCCCCAAAGAAATCTCAACGGAAGAGATTCTCGCCGACCTTCAGTCGCAAAATGTCCCAGTATCCGCTGTGCATCGTCTGCACAAAGCTAGGGGTGCGATTGCATACGACTCGGTTCTTGTCGTGTGCGATCACACCGACGGCCACCATCCGATCTTTAAAGTAAAGTCGGTATGTCACTTGTCGGGCATCTCTATCGAGAGGCCTTATAAATCCGATACGGTTGGACAGGCAACACTGCCTCAGTGACATGTCAAAATTTTAAACCATATTTAAAAATTAGTTTTAATTATTAATTAAGTATTTAATAAGGTGTAATAATACATGTATAAGTAAATAAGTGCATAATAATCCAGGATTATTGTTTTTCCTGCAAAGTAACAAAGTAAACCCTGTTTTGGTTATTCACCGTTACCGGTAACCTATAACGGAACAGCTGATGTCAACCTGCAGATTCAAACGGGGAGTATTGTTTATTTTTATTTTATTTTATCGTTGCCTGATATTAACACTCAAGAGTCTCATATTTTCTATCACGCTCTTTTTGAGGCCTAGCATCATTTATTCTGGTAGATTTCGTACTTTGCAATAGGTCCTTGTCACTTTGTTCTCATACAAAAGACAAAACTTAGGTTCGAAATAGAGTTAATCTTAAAGTATATTAGAATCCATAACAACAATAACGTGTATTTCTCTTTACGTGCATTGTAGTCTTGATTTAAATCTGCAACTTCAAGCTTAGGACCCTACCCACATACAGGGAAAAATAAAATCATTATTTAAGACAATTTTGAATTAATTTAGCTTTGCAGTTAATGTGATTACAGCCTACCTCATTTCTTCTCCTTAAGCACTAGATTTTCCATCTGTTCTTTCATTTCTACCATTCCTATTTTGTTTATTCAATTAGTTCTCACCGTTTCTTCAATTCTAATTTCAGTACTAATCCTGAAACCATGCCTGTGATGACCCGTAAGGCGACTGCTCAGGATTTGGAGCTCAAATTGAGAACGGCCCTACAAGAACTAAAGGCCTCGAACATCCAATGTCAACAATTATTACTGGAGAGAGAGGAATCTGAAGAGGAAGTTAAGAAAATTGTTGACAAAAACACCAAATTAAAGCGGGAGCTTGTAGACCTTCATCAGCAATTCCTGGATGTTGTTGATGAACGGGATAAACTACGGGTGGTCACAAATGGTTTCAACAGCTGTAGCAACCTATACGAGGAGGCCTTGTGTAAAGTTAGGGATTTAGAGGAGGAATTAATTCATGCAAATGTACGGTATTCAAAATTACAGAAGGAAAAAGAATGTACTCAGGTTGTGGAAACTAATCATTTATATAATGAATTGTTGAAAAGTAATTGTAACACAAATTCGTTAATAACAATTGACCTTACTGAAGATTCTATAATGAAACACAATAATAGTAATTATAAAATGAGTCACAATAAAATAAAAAAATATTTCAAATTGAATAAAATTATTAATAAATGTAATAAATATAAGAAACAACAGAAACACTATTCCAGTAATATAAAACTAAGGAGGGAACGTGTGTTTCTAATAAAT
This sequence comes from Charanyca ferruginea, assembly GCA_947361185.1. Taxonomy (NCBI): domain Eukaryota; kingdom Metazoa; phylum Arthropoda; class Insecta; order Lepidoptera; family Noctuidae; genus Charanyca; species Charanyca ferruginea. The sequence continues at coordinate 46,510,269 of OX376056.1, read as the reverse complement.
AAATTAGATAATTTCCAAATAAAGTTAGAAGACAGTGCTAACATTTATCGGGTTGACACTCAACGGCTTCAGTCAGAAATTCAGGTACTTGAAGAGTCACTACATGCGCTTTATACAAAGTATGTGCATTCTCAAAAGCAAATAAAAGAACATATCCTTGCCACAAATGAGTTAGTAGATATGTGTAACTCCAATGCAGACAGAGTAGACCCACTGCCTCTCAGCACCTCTCCAGATACCTTCCAAATGGAACCAAGCTGTGAGGTTGTTCAACCTGATGCTACAGAAGTCCTGTCCCAATCTGAAAGAGCTAGGGAGTGTATGCTAAAAAAAAATGTAACAACAGATATTGTACAGGGTTCACCTTCTGTTGTACAGTCACAGTCAGACAACAGTTTTCTCAGTTGCAATAATGTTTCTAATAAAGATTGTTATTGTCCTATTTTGTTTTCAGATAGTTTAGGGAGAGGGTTAGGTAGATTATTAAATAACAACCTGAGTCATTCTGTATTGAATTATTGCACGCCTGGGCATTCATATAAAGAAATAATATCTTCAGTTACTAGACAGGAATATGATCCTAATACAATTATTACTATATGTGTAGGTAATAGCTCAAAGGTTAAAATTGATGATATAACTGACAGTGTCACTGAACTATTGAACATTAATTGTCAAAAAATAATATTATGCGCTTTTCCGTACTTTGAGCACCTATCAAATAGGACAAATAATAACATACATAGGCTTAATAATCATATGCATTTATTAACTAGTCACTATAGTGACAAGCTTATGTTTTTTGACACCAACAGTTTCGTTGAAAAATTAAAATCGACTAGAGATACAGCGTATCTGCCCATTAGGTTTAGACGTCAGATAGCATGGCTATTAGCTTTTAATATTAACTCAGACATAATTAGTATGTCGAAGTGTTCTATAACTAGCACCATGGTTAGTAATAATACTAATGTTAAGGTGGTAAGCTCAAGTAGTTTAAACTAGTAAGTAAGACAACAGAAGGTACCAGTATCAATATAGTTCAACTTAGTAATAACAAGGTATCTTCTAGCAATCATGCAGAGAATTTAAAAAAAAGGGCTAAGCAACATTCCTTGAAATTATTTCATCAAAATATTCAAGGTTTTTCTTCCAAGCAATTAGAAATTGAATTGTTTTTAGAAAAGACAATGTTTGACATTATTTGTTTTACTGAACATTGGTTGAAATCTTATGAAATGTTAATTAATTATGAAAATTATACTGTGGGCAGTTGTTTTAATCGGAAATCTATGCTGCGTGGTGGTTCACTAATTATAATAAAAAATAATATTAAATTTAAGTCTCGCAGAGACATTGTTGCACTATCAGTTGAACATATTATTGAACTGTCCTGTGTTGAGCTAGATAAGCATGTCATAGTGTGCGTTTACAGACCCCCGAATCATCATAACTACTCTTTATTTGAGTCTATAATGGAGGATGTTTTGACTAAGCTTGTAACGGGTAATAAATCAATAATAATTTGCGGAGACTTTAATATTAATATTTTAGAAAATAATTCAAGTAGCAGTAGATTTATAAGTCTCTTTAAATCCTTCAATTTGTCAAATGTGTTTTTAGAACCAACACGAATAACTACGACCACTGCTACTTGTATCGATAATGTTTTTTGTAGCTGCGACTATTTAGATAAAGCTATTGTAAATTATCTTCCTTCTGATCACAGCGGTCAAGCCGTTGCTTTTGAGTCCAACACACCCTTGCAAAAAATACAGATTCAGTCAAGACCAATAACATCTGGTAATTTAGATAAATTTAAAAAGACTTTAATAAGTAAGTTACCCGTTCAGGACCTTAGTATGAATAATGGTAATATTTTATATAAAGAATTCTTCTCAGTTGTGCAAACTGAGTTTCAGAATATTTTTAAGAAAAAAACTAAAACAATTTGCCCTAAGTTTTTATTCAGTGACTGGGCAACTAAAGGCATCAGGAAAAGTAGGGAAAGACTTTTTGAGCTGTATGGCCTTAAGCCTTATATTAACACTGACACTTTTAATAAGTATGTTACTATTTATTCTAAAACTTTTAAAAAAGCTTGTAAGGCAGCTAAAGCGTTATACATTAGCAACAAAGTAAAATCGGCTGATGATAGAATTAAAACTGTTTGGAAAATTATTAATAATGAAACAAATAGGAACAAAAGACATAATACTGACTACACTCTGGAGACTTCCAGTGGTCTCATAAGTACTAATATAGAAGTTGCGCAGGAATTTGCAACATTCTTTACCAATGTTCCTATTAAAACTACTGAAACTTTAGATTCCTCGCCGTCACTTGCTTTTAATTTATTAAGTTCGAATGTTCCAGCCTGCCCCACGGAATTTAAATTTAAACATATAAACCCTGCAATCGTTATAAAGACTTTTAAACAACTCAAGATCAAGGCTACTGAAGATTTATGGGGGATGTCTACTAATGTTTGTAAATCGGTTATTGAGACAGTGGCACCCTATTTAGCTTTCATTTTTAATATGTGTGTAGACCAAGGGGTTTTCCCGGATTTAATGAAGTACAGCAAGATTATACCACTTTTTAAATCCGGCGATTGCAAGGACACGAATAATTATAGACCCGTTTCAGTTTTGCCGGTTTTTAGCAAAGTGTTTGAAAAAGTAATGCTTAACCAAATGCTCAGTCATTTTAATTGTAACAACATCTTACATGACCAACAGTATGGTTTCACCAGAGGGCGTTGTACTACTGACGCCGGTGTCACCTTAATTAAGCATATCTTTAAAGCATGGGAGGATTCGCAAGATGCTATTGGCATTTTTTGCGACCTCTCCAAAGCATTTGATTGTGTAAATCACGAAACACTGCTCTTAAAGCTTGAGCATTACGGACTGGGTAAACAAGCGCTTAGCTTAGTAAAATCATATTTAAGTGATAGACTGCAGCAAGTTCAAATAAATGGTGTTAATTCATCAGGCTTAAAAGTAAAAATGGGGGTACCGCAGGGCTCCATATTGGGTCCGTTCCTCTTTTTAGTTTATATAAACGATTTACCTCATTTACTGAAAAATCAACCACAAATGGTGTTATTTGCTGATGATACTTCATTGATTTTTAGAGTAAATAGACGGGCACAGCACCTTGACGACGTAAATGACGCCATGCTTAAGATTCATAATTGGTTTACTGTAAATAATTTAGTATTCAATGAGAAGAAAACTAAATGCATAAGATTCGCTTTGCCGAATGTTAAGAGTAATGAATGTAACGTTGTATTGAATAAGGACATACTTGAATTCGTCGAAAGGACTGTTTTCCTAGGGATTACGCTTGATTCCAAGCTACAGTGGGGTCCTCACTTAACATCTCTTGCAGGGCGGTTAAGTTCAGCCGCTTACGCTGTCAGAAAGATCCGGCATTTGACAGACGTGGATACCGCTAGGCTAGTATATTTTAGCTATTTTCATAGTATCATGTCTTACGGTATTTTGCTATGGGGACGGGCTGCAGATATGGATTCTATTTTTATACTGCAAAAGCGGGCTGTCAGAGCAATCTATAATCTCCGCAAACGCGAATCTCTAAGAGAATTGTTTAAACAGATTAACATCATGACGGTACCTTGTCAATATATATATGAAAACATTATGCATGTTCGAAAAAATCTTCATCTTTTTAATAAAATAGGTGACAGACATAATGTTTATACTAGAAATAGGAACAAATTAGATCAGCCAAGCTTCAGATTGTCAAAAGTACATACTTCTTTTATGGGGTACTGTGTAAAATGCTATAATAAAATACCACTTGATATTCTACAATTGAATGAAAAACAATTTAAAACATGTATTAAACGCACACTATGTAGACAAGCATATTATAAGTTAGAAGATTACATCAATGATAAAGATGCTTGGCTGAATGCTGGTCCTGCTCCACAGCCAGTTTAGGGAATTTCCAAATTGGAAGAAAAGGATGTTTCCTACCCCTTTTTCTATTGACATGAGTAACGAGTATCGTTATTATTATATATAGATATTTTTAAATTATTAACTTATCACACTTCATATGATAAAATAATATACATTGGAAACCTTAGTTTTGTATAATTTAGCAGCATTATTTCAATTTTGTAAATGTGAATACCATGGAGCCATGTATATTAATACCTTTATGTTTGACAAAAATTAACATGGCGGTTGGGAGTATTGTCATGCTCGCTCAAATGTCTCGCTGATGGTGGCGCGTGTGTTGGATCATTAGGCTCCCTTCAAAATGGTTGAGCTAAATGGTGCTGATTCACGCGTCATGTTCGTGAACGGGCGCTGTCAGTGGAGATTGGTCAGCTCTTATCTGCCATGGATTAGATGCCACTTTATCTTGCTTCTTTTTTGTGTTTTGTATTGTTAGATTACCTTCATCGTTTTCACATATAGAAGCAACAAGAATGTAACCAAACTTTGTAAAAACTTGATTTAAAAGAGTGTCCGTGGAGTTTCTTGCTCGTTCTTCTCCATAGAGACCTACCTACGTTTTGGAACGAGCAACTAGCTTCAACTCTCTGACTAACTGACCGACTCCTTGACAATTCAAAAGTGCCTGTAAATGGTTTAATTGAAATAAATGCTTTGACTTTGACTTTGAGTGTCACCGCTGCCAACTTTACGGTCACGCCCAACGCAATTGCTACGCGACCCCTAGATGCGTCAAGTGTCTGGGTGAGCACGCAACTGCTGACTGTCCCCGTCCGAAAGACCGCAATCTGTGCACAGAACCTCCCAGCTGTGTGCTATGCGGACAATCAGGTCACCCCGCCAATTACCGCGGCTGCCCCAAAGCCCCAAAATCCTCTTCTCCCAAGTTGACCAAGCGTGCGAACGCTCGTCAACAAAGGGAAAGCCCCTCTGTTAAGATTCCCTCCTCAGAGATGCCCGAGCGTCTCAGCCCTCAGAGGCCCTCCCCATGGAACTCGCTGAATCATCAGAGAGCGTTCCCTGCATTGAGGCCCTCCCAATCTCTGCCCATGCCAGCGCTGATGGATTCGCCAGTCCCCGCGCCGAACCTAGCCTCCGCGACCACGCCCCCCCTACCTAAGGTCGCCCCCGCCGCTCCTAAAGCCGCCACCGCCGCTCCTAAGGCCGCCCTCGCCCCATCTAAGGCCGCCCCCGCCGTTTCAACCGCGACCTCAGCCTCCCGCGTACCTGCATCTCTCCCTACCGAGAGGATAGGCGAAGTCATCAACCTCGCCTATCAAATTTACCGCAACCCCGCTGCTGAAGCTATGGCTAGGGATATACTCGCGTGTAAAGCAAATATTAGCGACATCCTTAAGGTGTTCAAAGCGTATCCGGAGATTACGCAAGCCTTTACCCTTGCTAATCCAATGGATAAGGAAAGGCCGTGTACTAATAAACCCCGATCCCTTAAGTTAGGATTCTTTAACGCCAATGGCATTACTAACCAACGTGATGAGATCGCCAATTTCCTCCGCGACCATCAACTTGATATTCTTCTCATACAGGAGACCTTTCTTAAGCCCCATCATCGTGACCCGAATATTGCCAACTACCGTATAGTTCGCAATGATAGGTCTCGTTGTCACAAGGGCGGTACCCTAATATACTATAGAAAGGCTCTGTACTGCATTCCTATGGACCCTCCTCCCCTCGCTCGCCTCGAGGTCTCTGTCTGTCGGCTCGGCATGACCGGTCATCAGCCGTTAACTATTATATCAGCATACGTCCCTCCATCACCATCGGAGGATGATCCTATCCTCCTCAAGGAGACGGATTGTACAAATCATGTACAATCCGTCTTGAACGATTGTTCAAGGGAGGTTCCGGCGATGAGCGATCATCGCTGGAAACTGCCTGACAATGTGCGTGATCTGTTGACCGAGAAGAACGCGGCCGTCCGTGCGTACAGTGCCTTCCCCTGCGATGCGAACAAGGCTCACATGCGCTCTTTACAGCGTGCTGTAAAGAAACGCATCGAGGAGCTGCGCTCCAGCCGCTGGGACAAGACATTTAGCGAACTCGAGCCCACCCACCTAGCCTTCTGGGAACTCCAGAGGAAGCTCCGTTCTTCTAACGAGGCCTCCATGCCCCCTCTCATTCGTTCCGACAGTAGCGTCGCCTTCGACAACGATGAAAAGGCTGAATGTCTAGCTGACAGCCTAGAGTCTCAATGCACCCCCAGCTCTCAACCAGTAGACGAAGCTCACCTTTCTGAGGTCGACGCCGAAGTCGAACGTAGAGCCTCTCTCCCACCCGTTGAAGACCCTGATTATCCTCTGCCTCCTGTCACTCCCGACGAAGTGCACGATATTATCAAGAGGCTCAAACCCCGGAAAGCCCCCGGCTCTGACGGTATCACCAATAAGGTGTTCAAACTCCTCCCCGCCCATCTCATAATGCTAATGACCGTCATCTTCAATGGCGCTCTAAGCAACAACATTTTTCCTCAGGCATGGAAAGAGGCCACCGTTATCGGCATTCCGAAACCAGGCAAACCCAAGTCTGATCCCACCAGTTACCGTCCCATTAGTCTACTCAATGTTCTAGGCAAAATCTACGAGAGGCTTATTTATAAGAGACTCAAAGACTTTGCCGAAGCAAAGAGTCTCATTCCCGACGAGCAGTTTGACTTTCGAACCGAACACAGCTGCGTCCAACAAGTCCACCGCATCGTCGAGCACATAAGCGCTGGTTTTCAGCGTGGCTTGATGACGGGTGCACTCTTCTTTGACATAGCGAAAGCATTCGACAAAGTCTGGCACAACGGCTTACTATACAAGCTTTACCAACTCGGAGTGCCAGATCGTCTCGTGCTCATCTTGCGTGACTTTTTGTCGAATCGCACCTTTCGCTATCGCATCGAGGGTGCGCTCTCTTCACCCCACCCGATACGCGCTGGCGTCCCTCAGGGCTCCGTAGTATCCCCCCTCATTTTCACGCTGTTCACCAGCGACATCCCCAAAGATAAAAAAGGCTCAGTTGGCTCTATTCGCTGACGACACGGCCATCTATTACTCGGGTCGTAACCCAGACTGCATAGCTCGTACCCTCCAATCCGCGGCAAAAGCCTTAGGCGCTTATTTCCGGAAATGGAGAATCGAGGTAAACCCCATCAAGAGTCAGGCAGTACTCTTTTCCAAACCGCGTTCGTCCCCCTCTCTGCCCAGTCCGATAACCATGTTCGGTAAGCCTATCCCTTGGGAGAAGCAAGCCAAATACCTAGGTGTGATTCTGGACCACCATCTTACTTTCGGAGAGCACATAAAGACGGTGCGTTCGCGCGCCGCTTTCGCTCTCGGTAGGCTCTACTTCATGTTGAATGCACGCAGCAAATTGTCACTCAAGTGCAAATTGCGCATTTACACGGCGTGCATTCGTCCCATCATGACGTACGCCTGTGCTGTATTCGCACACGCGAAACTATACCGTCTCCATAGGATGCAGACCCTCCAAAACCGTTTCTTGCGAAGAATCCATCGTCTAGGTAAATATAATATTCAAAAAAGTCGTCCTATTAAGATATACTACGCATCAGAAGACTCACCCAAATATATATTGCGCAATAAATCAAAACTGAATGACAAATCGATCAAAATATATCCCGATCAAACACCCCTCCAACAAAGTTACTTAGAAAACCTCCGAAAAGAACTCGAGCAACGCACAGGAAATGGTGAGACAAACTTAAGTATTAAATACCTGAAAGGCGTTCCAAAAATTACTCAGGCTGTATCAAAAAACTAACTGTAACGACTTCACAAAATAGCCCACAGGTTGAAACTCAAAATACTATTAATTACCAGATTACAGATAACTATACAAATATTATTACTACTACTAAATCTCTAAAATTCCTATATACGAATGCTCGAAGTATTGTCAAGCCAGGCAAACATGACGAACTTAAATGTATTGTAGAATCCTTCCACGATACTATACATGTCATAGTGCTCACCGAGACGTGGATCAAATCAGATGAAGAGGCTCAAAGACTGCAAGTACCAACCTATACTCATTACTACAACTTCCGAACAAATGCCAGAGGAGGAGGGGTTTCAATTTACGTACACAATTCACTGAAGCAAACCTTAATCGAAGAGAAAACTGAAGACGATAACCATTACCTTTGGGTCCACCTGGAAAAATTTTCTCTTGATGTTGGAGTTGTTTACAAACCGGAACGGACGAATGTAACAAGATTCTTGGACACCTATTCATGCTATTTACAAAAGATGAAACGAGCTATTATATTTGGGGATTATAACCTCAATCTCCTTAAACCTGATAGAAACGTGAAAGACTACAAATATTTATTAAAAGAAGATGGCTACACAATATTAAATAGGATTTCTAAAAAACACTGTACACGAGAAACTTCAACTACCAACACTATCTTAGATCATGTGAGTACTAACCTGCAAATCACCGACTACAACTTTAATTTGGCAGTTATTGAGTCGTCGTTTTCAGACCACAAACAAATTTACTTTGAAATTAAAAGATTATATCCAGAACTACTGCAGAAGATGAGATACAAAAAAACTGATTATGTAAATTTATTCAAAACTATAAATGAAAACAGGTTTGAAAATGAAAATGATGACTATTTGGCACTTGAAGAATATTTGAAATCTGTGATCAATAAAAACAAAACTGAAAAGACGAAGATTCTTAACCCACCCAAAACCGATTGGATAAATAAAGATATTATTAAAGCTATCAATACTAGAAATGCACTGGGTAAGAAATTGAAAGAGAATCCTGAAGACGTAGAAATAAAAAGCAACTTTATAGCTGAACGCAATTATGTAACAGCTATTATCCAGAATGTAAAGAGTTCTTATTATATAAAATCTTTCAAAAATTGTATTGGAAAGCCTTTTAAGATGTGGAAGTTGATTAACAGTATAACTTGTAATAAAATAAAAAGTAACTCAGCCCCTACAACACTTGAAGGCCCGATTACTGATACAAAACTTATATGTGAGAGTTTTAATCATTACTTTTCAACTATTGGTACAGTGCTAGCGAGTGAAATCCCAAAATGTAATCAAAATAATGTAACTGACACGCTTTCGAGACCCCGTACAGGTACGCAGGCTGGTATAGAACTTGCAGAGTTGTCACCAACTACTACTAAAGAAGTTTCAAAAATTATTGACGAATTGAAAACCAACACGAGCACTGGTATCGACGGCATCAGTACTAAAATAATTAAATGTATTAAAGATTTACTTTTGGATGACTTAACAAAATGCATTAACAAAAGTCTTCAGGAAGGAATATTTCCTGATACTCTAAAAATCGCCAAAGTCACACCGATACACAAAACCGGAAACAATGCAGATGTAAGTAATTATCGCCCAATTTCGGTCTTACCGATTATTTCTAAAATATACGAAAAAATAATCCATAATAGGTTACAAGCTTACTTAAATTCTATAACTTTTATTTCCAAAAACCAATATGGCTTTCGACAGAAATCAAATACCCTATCCGCGACTATTGACCTTATTACTAACTTAAAAATTAACATTGATAAAAAACAAATAGCTCTTGGGATATTTATTGATTTAAAAAAGGCATTTGACACGGTAAGTCACAAACTTCTTCTTAAAAAACTAGAAAACATCGGTATTACTGGCTTAGCATTAAAAATATTACAGTCTTATCTTGCTAATAGGTACCAAGTTGTTGGTATTGGTGAACACCGAAGTGAACCCAAATCCATTACCTGTGGAGTACCACAAGGTTCTATACTAGGGCCTTTGTTATTCCTTATCTATATCAACAATATTAATGAAATTGGACTTAAAGGAGCTATTTCATTGTATGCCGACGATACTAGTCTTTTCTACTTTGGCAGTAATATAGAAGGAATTGTTAAAGAAGCACAAAGTGATCTTGATAGACTGGCCATCTGGTTTCAATGCAATCTGCTCACAATAAATGCTAGTAAAACCAAATACATGATATTTTGTGCTAAAAATAAAAAACTTCATACACATGATGAATTATATATAAATGGTCAACCCTTATTAAAAACAAATGATGAGAAATATTTAGGTCTTACTCTGGATGATAAACTTTCAATGAAACCTCACATTGAGAAAGTAAGAAAAAAGATATTATCACTGACTGGTGCACTTAAAGGAATTGTCCGATGTCTTCCACTGCGCGTCAGGTATATTATTTATAACTCGATGGTTAAACCACATCTCGATTATTTAATCGAAATATGGGGAAGTGCTGCCAAAACTCACCTTAAAAAGATACAAACATCTCAAAATAAAATTATTAAAGTCTTATTCAATTATGATTATTTAGCATCCACTCAAAAGGTTTTAAAAGAAACTAAGCTAATGAACATTGATCAAATTTATAAATATAATACCTGCATACTTGTACGTAAAATAATTAATAGAGACATACATACACAAATAACATTTACAAAAAGAATGCAAATTCAAAAACGCATGACGAGGCAGGCAAACAATATAATTTTAAGAGCACCAAGGACAAACTACGGTAGAAAGACTATCGTATATGAGGGGGCTGAACTCTATAACTCTTTACCTAAAGTTATTAAGGAATCCAAATCACTTTCAACTTTTAAAAGGCTACTAAAGCACCACCTGTGTAATGCATAAATTGTAAGTTTTCACCAATTTTTATACCTTAATTTTAGTTTATTACCAAGCGAAACCGTCGCTTATCTTAATTATTATGTTTTTCCTCATAGAAGTGAATTATTGTATTCTTTTTGAGCGAAATAAATTTCTTAAACCGTAACCGTAATCACAGGAGCCCCTTTTTACCTTCGCAACGACAACCTCCATCTCGATCTAAAAATACCTACCATCCAGCAGTTCATGAAACGCTCCGCCAAGCGCTTCTTCGACACTGCTGAGAAGCACTCTAACCCGTTAATCGTATCGGCCGCCCGGTACACTCCCTCCCGTATTAGTAAGACTCGACGACCGAGACATACTCTGACCGACCCTGACGATGCTATTACTCTCCTCCAGGAGAGCAATAAGGTCACCAGTACAGTTAAGAAACACAGACACAGACCGCCGTCATTCCGTCCTCGCCGCCGAGGCCCGCCGCGACGACCCCGTACGTCCCCTCCCCGACCCTTGCTCGTGCCAGCCCGCGCCGCTGAGCCTGTAGTTTTAAATTCGTCCCTAAATAATGGAAATCCGATCCAGCCTGTCCCTTTGCTGTCCTCTCCCAGCGACGCCCTAAGCCGAGGCTCGTACCCCACAGGGGGTGCCCTTAGCGTGTAGTCGCTTAGTTTGTAAGCTTTTATGCCCTGGCTGGAGGCCCTAAAAAAAAAAAAAAATAATTTTTAAGGCACCACAGGAAAGTCCGGTTAAGCAGCCGACAACCTCCTAGGTTGACCTGCGAGATGCCAATCCGAAAAAAAAAAAAAAAAAAAAAAAAAAGCGCGCGCGCTCAGTCACTAGCTTGATCCCGCGCTGACATGTTGTTTCTCATCGGCCGATCGGCCACTGCGGTCGCCGCGCCGTCGCAGGTGGCGTACGAGTGACACGTCCGCGGTCCTCAGTGTTCGGCCGCGCGCCGTCGCGGTCGGACGTGTTGATGCGACTATGTATGAGGTCACTACAATATGTTCAACCGAGAGTTCAACTATGTCTTTGCGAGACTTAGATTTAATATTACTTTTTAATATAATTAGTGAACCACCACGCAGCATCGATTTCCGATTGAAACAACTGCTCATAGTATAATTTTCATAATTAATTAACATTTCATATGATTTCAACCAATGTTCAGTTATACAAATAATGTCGAACATTGTCTTCTCTAATAACAATTCAATTTCCAATTGCTTGGAAGAAAATCCTTGAATATTTTGATGGAATAATTTCAAAGAATGTTGCCTAGCCCTTTTTTTTAAACTTGCTGATTGATTGCTAGAAGATACCTTGTTATTGATAAGTTGCATTAAATTGATACTGGTACCTTCTGTTGTCTTGCTAACTAGTTTAAACAATTTGAGCTTACCACCTTAATATTAGTATAACTATTGTGGAGCTAATTACGAAACACTTCGACATATTAATTATGTCCGAGTTAATATTAAATGCTAATAGCCATGCTATCTGACGTCTAAACCTAATAGGCAGATACACTGTATCCCTAGTCGATTTCCATTTTTCAACAAAACTTAATTTATAATTACTATTACCATGTTTTATTAAAGAATCTTCGGTAAGGTCTATTGTTATTAAAGAATTTCGATTGCAATTACTACTTAACAATTCATCATATAAATGGTTGGTGTCCCTAAACTGAGTACATTCTTTTTTCTTTTGTAATTTTGTATACATTTGCATGAATTAGTTCATCCTCTAAGTCCCTAACCTTACACAATGCCTCCTCATATAAATTGCTACAGCTGGTGAAACCATCCGTGACCACCTGAAGTTTGTCCCGTTCATCAACAACATCTAGGTATTGTTGATGAAGGTCTACAAGTTCCCGCTTTAACTTTGTGTTTTTGTCAACAATTTTCTTAATTTCCTCTTCACCTTCCTCTCTTTCCAGTAATAATTGTTGACATTGGATGTTGGACGCCTTGAGTTCTTGTAGGGCAGTTCTCAATTTAAGCTCCATATCCTGAGCAGTAGCCTTAAGGGTCATCACTGGCATGGTTTTAGGAATAGTTACTGAAATTTAGAATTGAAGAAACGGTGAGAACTAATTGAATAAAAAAATAAAAAAAATAGGAAATGTGGAAATGACAGGAAAAGATGGGAAATTTAGCGTTTAAGGTATAAGTGAGGGAGGCTGCTAATTAAAAATCAGCTGCTCTAAATACATTAAATGCGAAATTAAATTAATTTACAATTGACTTATGATTTTATTTTTTCCTATGTGGGTAGGATACTTAGATTAAAATTATAGTTTTACATCAAGACTACAATGCAAATTAAGGGAAACACGATAATGATATTATGAATTTTAATTTAGAGTAAGATTTATTCTGTTTGGAAACTAAGTTTTGTCTTTTGCATGAAAATCAATGTGACAATGGCCTATTGCAAAGTGTGAAATCTACCAGAATAAATGATGCAAAACGAGCATGTTACAAAATAATTGACGATCGTATGCTAATATATAGCTACGATAGAATAGAAATAAACAATACTCCCCGTTTAAATCCGCAGGTTGACATCAGCTGTTCGGTGTAGGTTACCGGTAACGGTGGATAACCCAAAACACTGTTTACTTTGTTACTTCGCAGAAAACATTAATCCTGGTTTTTTATACAGTTATTTTACTTAAACATATGATATTACACCTTATTTATACTTATTTAATAATTCAAACTAATTTTTAAATACGGTTTACAATTTTCACATGTCACTTGGGCAGTGTTGCCAGCGCTTTTCAAGAGAAGAGAACCGAATAATCCAACATATGTGCCATCAGTGAATCATTTGAGTGAGCATGACAATGATTAGAAAGCCATCTCTCTCTGGCAAACAATATTATGAGGTACTTTCATTATAATAAAGTGGGTATTCCATTCAAGATTTTACAGCCTTTTTCCTTATACGCATCTCCTTTTAACAAAGCTTGGAAATACAGAGACTAATGTCAGTTTTTCTTTAATAATGACATTATTAGTTTTCTTCACTATTTCTGAGTCTTTGATAAAACTGGTTTGAAAAGACTCGGTTGTATCTCCCGAGGCATTATTTAGCCCACAAAGGATAAAAACTTGGAACTATTTCAAGGAAAAAATATATTAGTATTAGTTTCTCTTGTATTCTTTATTTAAGATTACCTTTTTGTGATATGGAGAAGCGTATGAGGAATTTTAGTGACGTGGGTAACAACAAAACCGAAACCAACTTACTATTTTTTTCTTTATCTCTTGGCGATATTATAAACTGAACATCTACTTGACAAAAATTGGTTACAATTATAAAATTTCCTCGACTGAATTTTCAGTCACGACTTCCAATCTCACAGTTTATCATCATCTGCCTAGCCTTTTCCCAACTACATTGGGGTCGGCTTCCAGTCTAACTGGATGCAGCTGAATACCAGTCTTTTACATGGAGCGACTGCCTATCGGACTTCCACAACCCAGTTACTGGGTAACACAATACTCCTTGGTAAGACTGGTTCTCAAACTATCTGGGTTCTGACTACCCATCCTAACGACTGCCAAAGATCTACAAATGACGACCGGAACCAACGGCTTTACGTGCTTTCCAAGGCACGGAGGGAACTTGGTATGATAGGGATGGTCACCCATCTACAGACCGACTGCGGGTAGCGTAGCTTAACCTTTGATCGATCGATCTGTACGGCTTTAACTTAGCCACGAGCTCCTCACACCAGCACAAACACAGGTGATATATTTATAACTAGGGACTTAATATTGGTCCTTTGTATCAATAATTTGAATTCGTTTGTATGAATCACTGACCAGTCCACCCACGTTTTATGTTGAGTGTAGGTAGACAATGTCTGGGCAGAGCTTAGCCCATCATGGTCAATAATAGATAATATTCTTTGACATAGACATCTCTATCACAAAACTATGTAAATTAGGTAGTCCTTCAATCTATATGTTCTGTTTGTCTTATTAAAGTTTTAACTTCGTTGTTAGCAGATATTATTAATTGGAATAATGATACTGTTTTAAAGAAAATGATTGGAATTTTAAGAAAAAGTAATGTATTCCTGCTTTTACATATTTATATCTTCATAAATTATGATGTATGTAGATGAAGTCATGGATTAAAAGTATGCTATGTCCATTCTTGAGGTTCAGGCTTAGTTTTAGCAGTAGTTTACCCATTTATTTATTTTACATAACATAAAACGGCCATTGGCCAATCTCATTAGTTAAAGACGTAATATAATAATATTAGTCCTCCTTATCGATTACGATAACAGCGACCCTTTATGAAAAAAAACCTATTTCCTTGCGTGTGCTCTAATATGACTCAGACCGAATTTGGTTTTAAATACCCGGTCACAACGAATGCAGGGAAATTGATCTGCAGAGTTAAAAGTATAGGTGTAGGAGGGTTTAGGTCTCTTTTTACGTATTTGGCGCTTCTCATTCAATGTGTCAAGTCGCTTTTGCTCAAATAGTTTCACATTTTTATGGATAGTAGAGCGACATGACGACCTATTCGATGCGAGCCTCTCCCAACCTTTAGGGTCAATAGCTCAAGCGTTTAGGTGTCTTTTGAACACATCTTTATAGCGCAGATGCTGACCACCATGCTTTTGTTTACCTTCTGCTATCTCAGAGTAGAATAATACTATACGTAACGATATTCACCCGCTCATCTCACAATACTCCAAACATACTGTCAAGATCGTCTTCCATTGCGAACACATCGCAGTCAGGCTTGGCGTCGAAGAGAGCATGAAGTGAAGACAGAACACGTGGGATGGGCGACAGCATGGGCCACTGTACGCCTAACAGCCATGGAAGCGTAACAAACAATATCACTTTCGTATTTACAATATTAATATGGATTAGCCAATGATCGATGGCGGGTTTCTGAATATCCGTAATAACTATAAAATGTACGTATAATAACGTAATAAAAAAAATCAGACAAGTGCGAATTGGACTCGTTGACCGAGGGTTCAAACGCACACACACACACACTTTCTCATTTGTAATATTAGTATGGATGAAGCGTAAGAGATAGCTGTTACGCTTCCACGATGAAATTACTAAACCGATCTGGATGAAATTTGGTATGAAAATAGCTAAATGTATAGTTTTCATACTTTTCCCTGTATTTATAGTTTAAGACGATATTACTTGCCAAATTCCATAGTTCTAGATCAACGGAAAGTACCCTATAAATTTTGATTCTCTTGAGCATGTCGAAATGTACATTTTTTACGACATAAACGGCCCTATCTTTTTTTCACGTTAACTTAGAAGTCTGATTTTTCACACACACATTTTGTAACAGCTTCAAGGGACCGTAGATCTAAGTATATATGGTTTTAATTTCAACTCGATACCTCTACGCGTTCCCAAGATAAAGGGTCTTGACAGACAGACACAAAGGACAGGACAACAAAGTGATCCTATAAGGGTTCCGTTTTTTCCTTTTGAGGTACGGAACCCTAAAAATAAAAAAGAATTAATTTAAACCATCGATTCAAAAAGAAGATAGACTGGTATTATTTAATTTAATACAAAAACAGCTGCTACAATAAGAAATTCAGTACGATTAAGGTTAACACTACATTGACAACATTGTGTCCGAAGTCTTAGTAACCGTCGGTCAACATCGTTACCCCAATGCAGCTCTGTTTTAGGTGCATCGACACCAGTCTATAGGTAGGCATAAATAGGCTCTTTGTATTGCAGATTAAAATAGTTAAAGAAAAGAGAGTCTTTTATGAAAACTTGTGAAAAAAAAATCTGTGGAATTCACTGCCCGCCGCTCTATTCCCCGATACATATAATTTTGGTATCTTTAAAAGCACGAGTGAATCGGTTTATTCTAGGAAAACGAGCTCCACCATAGGCCGCATCATCATTTAAGATCAAGTGAGTACGACCAAACGCAAGCCTATAAAAGGTAAAGAGACTATAAAAAAAAACTTGGTGAATAGTAGACAATTGCGTAGATGCCTAGTAGCATGACGGTGTTTTTACCTTAAGAGCATTTTACCCTAACAGCCATTTTTAATCAGACGCAAATATATTCAAATCCTGAGAATTTTGTGAGAAAAAAACCGGATTACCTACACTTTGGTTGACACAGAAACTAAACCCAGGATTATACGATTAGAGGGTAATTCCAGTATTCTAATGTCAATCTTACTTTGTCAAAAATACTTCTGAAAAAACCAAAATTTTTGCAAGCTTTTGACATTGATCGTCGCCGAAATGAGAATGTGACAACATTTTTAATTAGGGAAAATTGGTTTTCAGACTAAAATCACTTGTTTCTCGTTGACTTAATGTTTAGTTAAGTTTCTTAATACTATATTACAGCGAATCTTTTGTACTCACTAGATAGTAATATGTAGATAGGGAAATGAAAAAGTAAGTCATCTTCTGCCTAGCCTTTTCAAAACTATGTTGGAGTCAGCTACCAGTATAACCAGATGCAGCTGAATACCGGTATTTTACATAGAGCGACGATTTGTCTGACTTCTACAATCTAGCTACTGGATAGCAAAATACCCCATGGTAAGACTTTCTGGCTTCTGACCACCTATTTCTGTTCTGTCTCCTGCTTGATTTGGAGGGAAGTGAAAAATGTGTTTTTCTTACTCCTCCGCTGTTCTTTTCTGATTAATTTCGTTGCGGGATCCAAGACAGTTGAATCGCTTCTCTGGGACTCGTCGAGCTTCATTGCTGGTGGTCGCCACTGTTGATTCTGGATTACAGGAATTACAGTGGTTTGGGAATAGTGTGGCGGTATTGAACACCTATTACAACCCGTCAAAGATCTACAAATGACAGTCGGGACCAGCGGCTTTACGTGCTTTCCGAAGCAAGTAGGGGTCTTGGTTAGAAATGTATGGTCACACATCCATACACCGACCGCGGTAAGCGTAGCTTAACCATGCCCCATCAAAACATAACAAAAAACCGTGAAAATTCAAATACGATCAACAACGCATCAATTAACGCTATATAATATATAAATATGAAAGTAACTGTTTGTTTGTTACCTCGTCACGGAAAACCACTGAACCAATCATAATTTTTTTTTATCAAAGACAAAGCTTGAGAACCGCGGGGCTAATACTGTAAGTATTTTATTTTATGGACCATCTCATACTAATTTCAAAGTTTCAATCTGTCAAAAGTACCTATCTTCTTTTAATTTAAAAACATCTCAGTGTTTGTTATCGAAATCCTAAAAAACAGCCAGACCGATTAAAAAAAATTATGTACATTTGGTAGCTCTGAGAATTGGTCTTAGCCTATGTTTATATCCATAAGTGATAAAAAATAATTAATAAAGCAAAACAACGTTTGCCGGGTTAGTTAGTAATTTACATATTTTTTTGTCATTTTAGTTTTAGAACGTTTTTCTTTACGAGAACTGTCCTTCTGAATAAAGGCATAATATGCTACTTACAAGGCAGCCGACATTCACCTTGAAGAATTCGCAGATAACTGCTAGTAGAAAATTAATGCAGAACCAGAAGAGACGGTACAACGAAGTATTCTCATTGGAAATATGCTAATAACAGTCATTTGTATAAAGAGTAGCTTCTGTATAGTTTCCAACATTTTTATTGCTGGTTAACTAACATGAATAGTAAGGTCTGGTAAGAAATAATGTAGCCTAACGATAGCCAAAGTATCAACTTCAATGTAAATAGAATATTACAAATATCGTCGCGATTAAATTTTATAAGATAAACGCGTAAGTTTTATAGAAAGTTTCCAACTAGAATTAACGACAAAACACGACAATTTACACCGCACAAAACTTATAGAAAACCTTTGTAAAACACCCAAAACACACGCTCTAAAATATTTAAACTGACTTACCTCAAAAAATTTCATGCAAACCATCCATCAGAACTCACACACAAAAAACATTTTCATCAACTCAAAAATAAAATAGTAAACTCGCGAAAATCGGAGCGCTCCAAACGTACAGCACGTTCTCTCCCGACCGCGTCTATAGTGGAACTGGGGCAGGGGGGGCACACTTAGCACTGTTAACAAATTCTATAGATGACAGTGACATCTGGACTATGGCGGTAGACTTACTTTGGTAGCCATCTTGTCTTGGATGTCAAACAAACAAATGTCATTGTCATTGTCCCCAACCGTCATTGTCAACTCCGGCTTTCCCGATGTTGATGCGTTTGTCGATTTTCTCAGTTATTTCTGTTAAAATCGTTATTTTTGTTACTTGTTACTGTTATTTATTTTTGTTAAGTTTGTTTTTATTTTATAACTAGCTTCTGCCCGCGACTTCGTACGCGGATCCTGTATGCTTATGCCAGCGACAACGGGGTCGGCAAAATCGAAGATCTGAAACGTCTGATGTCGAATTCTAAGAGCCCGGGGACGGGACCACAACGGGATGTGCAAGACGATTCGAGACGTTCAAAAAGTACAATTTTGAATCATACCTCCGATGGCGGAATATGTGGCGTAGTCAATCATAGGAGTATACGTAAATGCACTCCGTTCCTTATCAATCCAAGAAAGGTCGCCATGCCCTACGGCTATATCTTGAGACACATCCGATTCTTCAGATGATATCGACATTTTGTTCAGAGAATGTCGAAGTCGATCAGAATTCAAACGTTCGTTGCGCTCTTCTTCTGTCTCTTCATGCCATACTCCAGCAATTTTTTCTCTTTCACTTTCTAACTGATTATGAATATTTTGTTGTATGCGTGCTCGGAACAATGTATGATAATCTCGATCAGCAGTTAGTCGCGCATCACGTTCATCACTCGTTTTAAAAGACCCGTTAGTAGATGTGCGAAAACTCAAGCGTGATTCTGTATCGGTAAATGCATGTCGCTCACGATCAGCGGACAGTCGCGCATCACGTTCCGCACTTGTCTCTAGAGACCTAGAAGCAGATGCGTAAATACGCTGAGAACTCAAGCGCAATTCTTTATCCGTGCAGTCGTGCACCATATTCTTCACTGGTCTCTAGAGACCTGGATGTAGATGCCTAAATACGCTGAGAACGCAGGCGTTCTTCGCGATTTAAAGAGGTTTCCACGGCGCGAGTTGCAGTCTGATGTTCTCGAACAACATCAAGTCTCTCCTGACGCTCTTCAGTAGATTCTTGGGAACATATGATCCTCAATCTTTTAGCTCCTTTGGAACATTGGGAAAGATTAGACCTCTTTCTAGGCATGGTTATAGTTTTATTGTGAAGATACCTGATCAATTAAAATCTAAGTGACTGCTCCCGTGCGTTACCGGGTAGGCTACCGTGTCACGAAGATAAATGGAAAAGGAAATTAAACACTCAAATAACATAAGCCCAAAGGCATATTTATTCAATAAAATAAATAAATAAATGGGAGTTATGGCCAGTAGAGTAAAATTTTCAATGATATACCATCGTCATCAAAAATCAGTCCTGAACTGTTAGCGCCTTCACCGCGTGGAGGTACTCCCACCTTATTATAATATACAGTGGAATTAGTGATAGCTTTACAGTGAAATTTTAAAAATTACAGCTTTGATTTCCACATCAGATGTTTTTGATCTTCGATTTTTATAAGTCAACAGGAAATGCTCATCAGACCGAACAACTTTTGCTAAGACGTCATTAATATATGTGTTATGGTGTAGCTGGGCTCTTGGAATTCCACATCAGGTGTTCCAGATCTTCAAATTTATTCTCTCAGCAGAAAATGCTAATCACGTGGAACAATTTTTGCTACGGTACCATTTTTGTATCTCTTATAGTTTAGCTGGTCTGTTGCGGTTCTGCATCAGGTGTTCAAGTTTCCAAGATAAATTATAGCCTATATGTTGCCTAAACTTAATACCTATACAACAACAAAAAATCATTCAAATCCGTCCAGCAGTTCCGAAGATTAGCGTGTACAAACAAACAGACAAACAGACAAACAGACAGACTTTTTTTTTTGGATTCGTGCTCTATTACTGTTCCTAAACCCCCCTCAATTATTTTTTTTTTAATATATTCAATGTACAGACACAGTTTTTTTACTGTTTTATAATATGTATAAGATATTGTTATCAGTTCGTTTTTCGTTGTACATTTTTTTTGTTTGTTGTTTTGTTTTAACATGAGTGAACTCCGAAGAAGATACTGTATTTTTGACTGTGATAATTTATGTAAGTGTGTAATTAATATACCCATAATGTCATTTTCCTATCCCTTTCTAGCCATACCATCCAGTAATGGGTAATATTTATTCCTCGGAGTGAATTGATTCACTTATTCCGTCTCCGACTCCGGATATGATACCCCTTATTTATTCCTCACTTGGTTCTTGGAATAATTTCCGTCGATCAAAAGGTATTAAAGAGCAAGACGGCAGTTACATTCAGTCATTCACTCCTGAATAAATAATTCTTCGGTGACCATTAGGATGTGAAGGAACAAAAAGCTTATCGTGTCCGGCACTGGTTCTGATTCCTTTGATTCAGTACCTCCGGAGTTAGACACCACTATTACCATCTTTCATAAAATAGAATATACATCCATCGTTTTTTTGGTCATTCAACCTAACGTTTTATTACAAGATAGTTTTTGTTAATATTGAATTTTGCACTATTTTCAGTTACACACGGGGTACCCCATCACCGGTTGCGGTTGTTGGTGGCAAACTTGTAGAAACTGATTCTAAGAAGATTTACAAGAACAAAAGAATTTGTGATCACCATTTTGACCCTAAATTCAAGACAACAGGAGGGCGTCTTGTTTGTTCAGCAATACCAACAGTTAATTTGAATCGTAAGTAGAATTAAATTGGTAAGAAAACTTTTTTTATAACAATAAAGGAAAAAAAGTAATTCAACTTTTGCAATAACACCTACAGCGAGTTAAGTATGAAGTGAGCATAAAATCTCAATGTTTATGCTGATATTGCAATGTTATGTTACAGGTGTCCAGCAGTCAATCAGTACTTTTGTGGAGACAGACCATAACTACTGTCGTCCTAAAACGCAATCTGGTCAGGTCAGACCTCTGGTTGATATCACCGACTTGCCTGGATCGAATTCGAAACTGATGGAACTGGTTCAACCTGAACATCTACCTGGTCCATCTAGATCTGAACCTTTAAGTGCTGTTGATTCTATAGAATTCCCAGTACCATCTGGGTCTACCTCAACTACTTGTTTGACAAGAAATGAAGAGTGCCATGAACAAACACCACTGGTACTGGCAGGTACTTTGTTATTTTTCATAACTATTATTATAAATGTCAACTGGTCTGTTGATACATATTTTGCGTACATGATCCCTTTTCCCAGTTGTGATATGCTCATAACTGATAATAATAATAATGTTTACAAATTAGGTGTTTTTATTATGACATTGCAATGATCCCATGTATGAATGTATGTCGTAGGTTATCTATACTTAATATTATAAAGCTGAAGAGTTTGTTTGTTTGGTTGATCTAGCTAATGTCAGGAACTACTTGTTCGAATTCAATAATTATTTTTGTATTCCATTGCCCATTCATCAAGGAAGGCTATAGGCTATAAACCATCACGCTACGATCAGTAGGAGCAGAGCATCAATTATAAATGTTGCAAAAACGGGATAAAATATCTCTTTTATTAGCTTACGTTGCGTGCGCTGCTTAAACGGTTAAAGTTACGCAAAAATCATATATGACAAAATAAATTGTTCCCCTTTAAAAGTTAAAGAAAAGTCCACAACAGCCTAATGTCTTTCTTTTAAGGTTGACTCACTATAACCTTTTTTTCTAAAATTAGGATTCAAATTTGTTCTAAAATAATGCAATATATGCATAGGTGTTATATGTATAAACATGATATCAATCCATATCCAAATAAATACGTTACTCAACACAAGTATTCAATTGTAAACATAATTGCCCTTGACATCACTTGATTTTGTTGAATATCTTAGGAGATATTATAGATTTTTTTATTGGGTATTGGTTCGCTAATTCTTTCGGTGGTTTTTCTTTCTTTACCATTTTTAAAACTACCTAACATATATTTATAAAAAATGTAATTTACCTAGGTGTCATCAAGCGTTGAACGTTCTTAGCGTTTGACCTTATAAAATTCCCGAACTTTGGGGAATCACGAACGGGAATCCATCGCTAAACGCTTCCAACGTTTGACCTCACAGAATTCCCAAAGTTTGGTGAACCGTGAACAGAATTCAAGCGTCAGCGCTTGATTCCGTTCCCACCGATTAGCGCAGGAAAAACAAACGTTAAAAGAATTAGCGATTAAATATCCTGTACGTAGAAGTACTTTAAAATACCTACTACAAAAATACTACTAAGTTATACACCCACGCACCCACATTACAATACCCACATTTTACAAGAGTAGTATAGTACTCCAGTACTTTTACCCAGCCTTCCTTTGTTATTCCTGTTTCCGTGCCATTTTTTGGGGTTCCGTACCCAAAGGGTAAAAACGGGACCCTATTACTAAGACCCCACTGTCCGTCTGTCGGTCTGTCTCACCAGGCTGTATCTCATGAACCGTGATAAATAGACAGTTGAAACTTTCAGATGATTGATGTATTTCTGTCGCCGCTATAACAACAAATACAAAAAACTATAAAACAAATATTTAAGGGGGGCTCCCATACAACAAACGTGATTTTTTGCCGTTTTTTTGCTCGATGTCTAATGTTGTATAGTATAGATAATGGTACGGAACCCTTAAAAATAAAAAAGGTTACAATACTTAAAATGGTACCATTATAGTTATGTAACCTCTCTTTGTGTGTGATGGGGGTGTGCGTGAATGAGTGTGAGAGGGTGTGTAAGATTAATGATGATGAGAATTAATGATGGATCATTCTTAACCTAGCTATCATAACTCTCCATTAAAAAAAAAGTATGAAAAGATTGTCTAATCTATGGGACGATGAAGATATACATCACTGACAATAAAACCATGACACTTATTATATTTTACTTGCATGTGTATATAATCTATGTTCAAAAGATTTAGCAGTAATAAATGTATTAAATGTTGTTTAAAATATGTATTAGTTTATAGTTATCGTTTTTATATGTATATATGTATTGTGTTAACGGCCTTAGTTGCCTGAAATAAAGGATAAATAATAATACTCTGTAGCAATCATTTATTTTGTGAACCTATGTTCACAACACAATAAATTAATTTGAATACTATGAATAAGGGGCAGGCCTAGTATTAAAGCAAATTAGTTTAATATTTTAAATTTGAACTTTCAGATAAAACCTTCGACTATCTGCTGAAAACGACTGAAACCAAATATGCCAGAAAAAAAAGACAAATGCAAAATGAAGTAAGGAGATTGCGTCAAAAAGTAAAAACTTACAAGTTGCGCCTTCAGCAAGTTCAAAAGAAAACCGCCAACACGGATTTTGAAAAGTTAGCTCAAAACATGTCCGAGTCAG
This sequence comes from Charanyca ferruginea, assembly GCA_947361185.1. NCBI lineage: Eukaryota > Metazoa > Arthropoda > Insecta > Lepidoptera > Noctuidae > Charanyca > Charanyca ferruginea. The sequence continues at coordinate 46,486,117 of OX376056.1, read as the reverse complement.
CTAAATTATTTACGCGAATGCAATGTATAGAAGGACTGAAAAAAAAGGGACGTGATTCACGCTAGAAGAAAAGATTTTATCCCTATCGATTTTTAAAAAAAGCCCTAAAGCATACAAATTAATGTGCAAGCATTTTACATTGCCATCTAAAAAAGTCCTGAAGTCGTTGCTTGCTCAAGTGAAGTTGTCTCCAGGCATCAATGAGATAATTTTTAAAGAGTTAAAGGCCACAGTGTCGAAAATGTTGCAACAAGATCGTCTGTGTACATTAATATTTGATGAAATGTCCATTGCTCCCCAAATCCATTACAATGTGTACACAGACGATCTTGTAGGTTTTGAAAACTATGGTAATTGTAAGACGCACAATTTTGCCAATCATTTTCTGGTGTTCATGGTCAAAGGGGTACGAAAAAATTACAAACAACCAGTAGCTTACTACTTTACGCAAACCTTAAAAAAATCGCAACTTAAAGAAATGTTAGTAGATGTTATAACTAATGTACAAGCTACTGGTCTAAAGATAATCGCAACTGTCTGTGACCAAAGTTCGACAAATGTATGCACGATAAATAGCTTAATCTCCGAAGCCAAAACTGCCTATTTCCAAGCAGGAAAACAATGGCGAAAGGAAATAATATTGATTAATAATCATGAAATAATCCCACTGTATGATGTTCCCCATCTACTAAAAGGAATTCGAAATAATTTCTTAAATAAAGAAATGCATTATATGCACGACAATAATTATGTTAAAAATAATAAAGTGGGAATACTTTCAGCGGGTTTTTGAAGCCGACAGGTCGCATGGAGAGTTGCGTATTCTGCCCAAGTTGACTAATGAACACATTGATTCCACAAAAATAAAGAAAATGAGGGTGAAGAATGCGGCTCAAGTATTAAGCCATAGTATGGCAGTGGCTAGAGAACATTTAGCTGCAAGAGGAGATATACCCTCAGAATGTCGTGATCTAATACCATTTGTATTATTAATTGACAAATTATTTGACACATTTAATGCATCAACTTTTTCCCCACGAAATGGTAAAATTTACAGAGCTGCTTTAAAACGAAATTCTCCTCATCACATTTTATGGCAAGACGCACTAAAGATGTTTAAAACCGCCAAATTTATGGTGAAAAAAAGTGATGAGGAGAATATTCAAAAGTCTGTACCAACTTTAAATAATTTGATTAGAACAATAGAAGGTTTCAAATCGCTATGGCAATTGTTATAAAAAAAATATTCCTTTGACGCAATGTTGACACGTAATTTTAACCCACTCGAAAATTTTGTGGAGTATGCAAGTGGCAGCTGCAGCTATCCCGGAATTTCACCTGGGACTGTAGGATTAGGTGTTCGAGCGAGGCAAGCTATAATGAGCGTTATGGTGATTGATATAAGGGTGATTTTATGGTGCACTATTTAGAAAGACGGAAACAAAAATGAAGCGATTTTATTTAACTACTTTGCACTAGTTTATTATTACTTTGCAATAAGAGTAAGAGGAAATTACAGTAAGTACCTACTTGTGGCTAAAAACTAAAGCGAGCAAGACTGGATATAAACTAAATAATAATGCGCGAGCGCGAGTCAAAAGCAAACGGAAGACTGCCGGCCGTCGTCCGCGCTGCCGATGTCGGTTTCTCTGGAACATTCTTGAACGAAGGCGGAGCTTGCGCGTCGAGACAAAGGATCACGCGATTTGGCGTCATATATCGGACGCGGTCCAATAATCATAAGCGGAGCGGAATGCGTAGTGGGTTTATGGTCACTACAGTACTCCCCCGCTGAGATCGTAACTGTCACGATCGATAGTAGTCCGGAAACCGTACCACTCGTCCCGTCCTCATCTTCTTGGCTGGAGTCTGGTCTGCGCCCCCCTCTGCTGTTGGCGCTGATGTGTTGTCCGCGGCTGACGCTGGTGTGTTGTCCGCGTCTGACGCTGGTGTGTTGTCCGCGGCTGACGCTGGTGTGTTGTCCGCGGTTGACGTTGGTGTGTTGTCGGCGCTTGGTGCTGGTGTTTCATTTCGGGCCATGTATGCTGGTTTTAATCGATTTATCGATACTGTGGCTGTCTTGCCTTGCACGTCTATGTCATAAGACCGACCGTCGCCGTATGACCGTGTATGGGCCTGAATACGAAGCTTGCAGAGGTCTGTGTGCGGGCCTCTGCCCGTAGTTGGGTGAGGTGTGAGTTTTGTGATGTGTTCGCGGAGCCTACTGTTGAAATTTTCATAGTCTACGGGTACTGGTGGAGCGGTGGAGAAGAACTGTCCAGGCACGCCACGCGGCTTTGGAAGTGTTCGAAATTTAGTTGCTCGAAATGTAATGCCTAATTGCGTGGGATTTGTGGGAGCATTTAAGACTTTATTACTAAATAATTTCAGCGGTAATCATTCAATAAACTCTAATTGCGAAGAGGATTCAAATGAATGCTTACAGTCACTGTCCTTTTTCCTTAAAAATAAAGAAAATAATAATGCTCCCTTGCAATCTCAAGGTATTGTAATTGATCAGCCCCTGAATGTTATGCAAAATATAAGAAATATTTCAGATTTAGGGGCTGATCAAAGAACTTAATATGTTTGTGGGTGGGCCTTGACAAAATGTTTACAAAAAGTCGTCAAAGGATGTAAAAATTGAAAAAGCAAGCTACTAGGTAATTCGGACAATGAAATGTGTTGGAGCGCCTGCAGGAGTTCAAGAGCAACGATTTTTGATTCGCTCTCGTTATGCTAATGAGCCGTATTTTTTATTGGTTAAATGACACTGTTCTTATAGTCTTATACTCGGAATACACGATTTTACAATTTTAACTATTTTAATTCATTTATACACCTTGGAGTCTTCTACATGGTCCTATTCGAACCGGATAATTATTGGAATATTATTATATATGAAGATCAGCGATAATTTTCAAGAATAAACGTATATTTTACGAAAATTACGACGGGTTAATGTGACAACGTGGACAAGTTCAAGAGGTGTTTGAAGAAAGTGGCTTGGACATTAAAAATTAGAAGTGGTCTATGTTGTTAATAACCCAACACTCTTAAAGGTAGTATTTAATGTAGTTAAAATCATCAATAAGGTTAGTACTTGCACAAATTATCTTTACCTAATGTAAAAACCTGCTGTGTCATTGAGCAAGTGTCGGTTAACCTATTTTCATATTGTCTAATTTTGTTAGACTTTAGTTAATTATTAATTGTTTGTTATTAATTGTATTTAAATAACATTTATATTAACTATTTTGTTTAGTTTCTCCGTCATAACTCATTTTAGGTATATCCTGACAAGCAGGCTAGAATAGATAATTATTAATAAATTGTTGCGTAAAGTCATTATATCAACCTTATAAAGTCAATTTCGAGTAATCAAATGTTAATTTATTGATTTAGTCTACAACTTAATATTGTTTTCGAAATATTCACTAAAATTATAGTTAACTCCTGAGTTTATTGTTCACATAACAGGTAGTGACTTTTTATTGTTATCAAATTCCAGGATTTAACAACCGTCTCCCAAGATGTCTACGAAATCTGATAAAACCGAATTGGAAGTAGCAAAGGAAATAGCAGACCTCACTAAGAAACGCAGTAGCTACAAAGGTCGTATGACTATCTTTTCTGGATTTTTAAAGTCACTAGATATTTCATCTATATTACCGAAAGATATTAGCGAAATCGAGATGCGAATAGGTAAGCTTGAATCATTGTATGCTAATTACGACGAGACGCAAACGAGATTAGAATGTATCTCAGATTATGACACTCAAATAGCAGACAGAGAAGAGTTTGAGTCTAGGTATTACAAGATTCTCTGTCAGGCACAGGAGATAGTGGCAAACCACAAAAAACCTCCCGTGCCTAGTGATTGTAGTTCTCGTAGTGGGATTAATAACAAACCCGTCAAATTGCCTACCATTCAGCTTCCTAAGTTCAATGGATCTTATGATAATTGGCTCGAATTTCGTGACACTTTCAATAGCTTAATACATTCAAATGATGACATAGATGTTATTAACAAATATCATTACCTGAGAGCGTCTTTGGAAGGTTCAGCTGCTGTGGTAATTCACTCCATTCAGTTTTGTTCCACGAACTATAGTATAGCTTGGCGATTGTTGTGTGATCGTTTCGATAATCAACGTTTATTAGTTAACAATCACGTTTCAGCTTTATTTAACATCGATCCAGTCACGCGAGAGTCGTCAGATAATTTAAAACGTATCATGGATCAATTTAATAAGAATCTTCGTGCACTGGAGTCCTTAGGCGAACCTGTTCAGTACTGGGATACGCTTCTCATTCACATCATGACACATAAGTTAGATTCCAAAACGTTTCGTGAATGGGAAATGTACAAAGGTCGCATAGATAAGGATCAAAAAGTTACACTACAACATTTAATTGATTTCATGAAGATTCGCACAGATCTCATTGAAACTATAGAATGTCACAACAAAACACAGCACTACACCACACAACACAATAACTCAAACACTAAATCATCAAAACATAAGACTTTGATTTCATTGGACGACAGTAGTTCTAACACTAACGCAATCAGTTCAAGTACAGCTAATTTATGTCCTAAATGCAGTGGCGATCACAAGCTTAACAATTGTCCTCAGTTCTTAGCCTTAAGTAACGAAGCACGACTTCAATTATTACCTAGTTTTAAAATTTGTTTTAACTGTTTTTGCAGTGGGCATTATGCTAATCATTGCAAGAAGCCTGGTTGCAAACTGTGTAAGCGTCGGCATAATACCTTAATTCATGTGGCAGATCATAACAATAAAGCAAAACCGGTTGTGCATAGCGGACGAGCTGATAAGAGTAGTAGCAGCGCGCCCCCCACCACCATCGATGCGAATCCCAACTTAACACTGTCGGCGAGCGTCGCGGCCTCGAGTCACCAAGGACACGGTCATCACGCTGACGTTCTGTTATCGACGGTATTAATTAAGTTATATGATTCAAATAATCGCGAACACTTAGCTCGCGCCATTCTCGATAGTGGTAGCACCTCTTGTCTTATGACAAATAAAATGTATCGTCAATTAAATCTGCCTTGTATTTGTATTGACAAATCAGTTATAGGGATTAATAATATTAAGTCACAAATCAATAAAATGTGTTTAGTTTCTATGAAATCGTTGAATGAAACTTTTATGACTGATATAAAATGCTTTGTTTTGCCGTCGATAACAGACAACGTACCGTGCCGTTCTTTCGACTTGTCTAGGCTTAATATACCTACTGATGTGTGTTTAGCTGATCCTAACTTTCATACGCCTTCGTCAGTCGACTTAATAATAGGCGCTGACATCTTTTGGGATATATTAGGATCGCAGAGGATAGATCTAGGCACTGGCAAACCTAAACTTTACGAAACTAGGCTAGGGTGGATAGTTTCTGGTTCATTCAATAACTATGTACCTAGTTCTTCCAACCCTGTTTGTAATTATGTGCAGCTTGAGTCGACCACCGCAGAAAGATTTAATGAGCAGATTCAACATCAGCTCGAACGTTTTTGGAGTTTAGAAGACGTCAACGAATGGTCTACTTATTCACCAGAACATAAATTGTGTGAGGATCATTTTATCACAAATACCACACGTTTAGGAGATGGACGCTTTTGTGTGAGAATTCCACTGAAGAATAATCCGAGTGTTTTAGGCAATTCTTTACATCGTGCTAAACACTGTTTTTATTCTTTAGAACGTAGGCTATTAAATCAACCAAATCTTTGTAAAATGTATCGTGACTTTATGTCAGAATACCTGTCATTGGGTCACATGTCCGAATGTAAACTTACTTCTGACAATAATGAGCATTATATACCCCATCATGGTGTTATTCGCGATAGCAGTACGACCACTAAATTAAGGGCTGTGTTCAATGCGAGTAGTCCAACGTCTACTGGCGTTACTTTTAACAGTATACAAATGGTTGGACCTACTGTACAGGATGACCTTTTATCAATTCTTCTGCGGTTTAGGCAACATAAGTACATTATAATGGCTGATGTGGAGAAAATGTACAGGCAGATACTGGTACATCCTGATGATAGGTACTTACAGAGGATCATTTGGCGAGACAATCCGAAAGATTCACTGAAGGCATTTCAGCTCAACACAGTTACCTATGGCACTGCAAGCGCTCCCTTTCTCGCGACCAGGTGCCTTAAGCAGGTAGGTATTGAGTGTGAGGATAAGGGGATCGCTGAAATTATCCTACATGACTTTTACGTCGATGACCTTTTAAGTGGTGGGGATGATCTGCTAGAATTACAAAATATACGTCACAAACTAACTTTGGTTCTCGCTTCAGCTTGTCTTCCACTCAGAAAATGGAAATCTAATGAACCAATGTTAGTCTCTGAGTCCGCTAAATTCCCCCTAGACTTGAATATAGGTGGGACTGAACCTAGTAAAACTTTAGGTTTAGGATGGCGAACCGACTCTGATGAACTCTGTTTTCCCATCGGTACATCGATCACCAAGACAAATTCAAAACGTAGCATACTATCTATTATTTCGCAAATTTTTGACCCTTTAGGACTGGTTTCTCCTGTAGTAATAAATATGAAAATGCTCTTGCAAAAACTATGGTTGCATAAATTGTCTTGGGACGAACCGTTATCGTCAGAGATAGAAGAGATTTGGACTGATTTAGTTAAGAATTTGTGTTACCTTAATAACATTCGCGTCCCGCGCCGTGTTATAATCGATTCATATGATCGATTAGAATTTCATATATTTTCTGATGCTTCAGAAAAAGCATATGGTGCATGCTTGTACGTCCGTAGCATCGATCCTTCTGGCAAAGTTTTAGTTAGATTATTAATTGCCAAAAGTCGAGTAGCTCCCATTAAGGCTACTACAATTCCAAGGCTCGAGCTCTGTGGAGCTTTGGTAGGTGCTCGGCTTTATGAAAAAGTAGTGAAATCATTACGGGTTAAGGCGGTATGTACTGTATTTTGGACTGACTCAACAATATTATTAGGTTGGTTAAAGATGTTGCCGTGTAAGTTACACACATTTGTTCGCAACCGCATAGGCGAAATTATAGAAAAAACTGGCGATTGTGTATGGCGGCACGTTCCCACGGAACACAATCCAGCGGATCATATTTCGCGAGGGGTGAGTGTTGTGTCTATTCAGTCACTCGACATTTGGTGGTCTGGTCCAAACTTTTTGAAGGAACCTGCAGTTAGCTGGCCTTCTATTTCAGTTAGTACTGAGTCACTACCGGAAACGCGTACCGAGTTGTCGTGTATAGCACAACTAGACGAGGTACCTAATGATTTTATTAATTTTAATAGATTTTCAAATTTAAACCGGCTTAAGCGTGCAGTTGCGTATATGCTGCGATTTATTGACGCATGCAAACGACCACCTGCTAAAACTAATCATCTTTCTGAGACCGAATTATATAAGGCACTGAACGTTGTCATTCGTGCGTCACAAATGGAATCGTTCATTGAATATAATCTTTTAATTAAAAATAAGGGTTTGCCTAAAAAGAGTAGTTTGCTTAAGTTTAATGTGTTTTTAGATGAATTAAATATTATGCGAGTTGGTGGTCGTCTTGAGAATTCTGCTTTTAGTTACGACAAAAAACACCCCATTTTAATACAGTCCACTCATCGTTTTACAAAATTATTATTTGAATTTGAGCATGTAAAACTCATGCACGCAGGGCCACAATTATTATTAGCTTCAATTAGAGAGGTTTACTGGCCAATAGGCGGCCGTAATTTAGCAAAGGCTTGTTATCGTCGCTGCATTAGGTGTTCGCGAATGAAAGGACAGGTTACAGCTCCTCTGATGGGTAATTTACCACGGCAGCGCCTTTCCCCTGGGGGTTTTCCATTTGAAACCGTAGGTGTAGACTACGCGGGCCCTATTTCTGCTGTTAGTCGTCAGGGACGAGGTTGTCGCATTGTTAAAGTGTACATCGCGTTATTTATATGCTTCACCACCAAAGCGATACACCTGGAGCTGGTAGGTGATATGACGAGCAACAGTTATTTGTTAGCCTTGCGGAGGTTCATAGCTCGTCGGGGAAAACCTTCTCATATGTTCTCTGATAATGGGACAACGTTTGTTGGAGCATACAATGATCTTGCTAAATTCCTAAAGGATAATGCTGATTCATTGTCTGGTGACATTTCAAATGAAGGAATAGATTTTCATTTCATTCCTGCCTATTCACCACATTTCGGTGGCATTTGGGAGGCGGGAGTTAAATCTAAAAAGTTTCATTTGCTTAGAGTGCTGGGAAATTGTCGGTTAAGTTACGAAGAATTGAACTCGACTTTAGTACAGATCGAGGCTATTTTAAATTCACGGCCACTCACACCCTTGTCATCGCACCCGGAAGACATGACACCTTTGACCCCCGGACATTTTTTAATCGGACGCCCACTCACTTCCTTGCCAACGAAGGACCTCCAGGATCACAACACTGATCATCTCAGGCGATTTCACCGCATTGAGCAGTTGAGGCAGCACTTTTGGACGAGGTGGAGCAAGGAGTACGTGTCGGAGCTCCAGCAACGGACAAAGTGGCAAATTCCCAACAATCCACTGAAGATTGGTTCACTTGTCCTATTGAAGGAAGATCATTTGCCACCTTTAAAATGGAAACTCGGTCGGATTGTGGCGGTTCATCCTGGTTCCGACCAAATCAGTCGCGTGGCAGACATCAAAACTTCGACTGGAGTCGTCCGACGATCGTTCAGCAAACTCTGTCTGCTTCCAATGAATGAGTCTGATTGTTGAAAGGAAGCTTTCAACGCCCGGGGGCATGTTGGAGCGCCTGCAGGAGTTCAAGAGCAACGATTTTTGATTCGCTCTCGTTATGCTAATGAGCCGTATTTTTTATTGGTTAAATGACACTGTTCTTATAGTCTTATACTCGGAATACACGATTTTACAATTTTAACTATTTTAATTCATTTATACACCTTGGAGTCTTCTACAAAATGTACAAATACATACGTGCCAAAGAATATTGTAAAAATAAGCAGTGGCTTTGTTATCCCTCTGACTTCCTAGTAGCTTGTTTTCAGGAGATACAAGAAACAACTGTTGCATTTTTAAATAATGAATGCCATCAAAAAAATATCAAAGAAAGAATAAAAACCTTTATTGAATTATTTATAGATTTTACTTTTATCAATTGTGAAATTCGTAAAGACAAAGTAAAACAAAGTTTTCTTGATACATCTATTAATATAATTATTTATAGTTGGTGCAGATCAATCAATAAAATACTGGAAGGGAAAATCACCTACGAAGGTGAAGATATTACAAAAAAAGCAGCTCAAATATATTATGGTAAATATAAAGCAAATAAATATTAGTGAAAAATTGATAAATTTCAATAAATTAACATTAATCTGAATTAATACAAGTGTTTTTTTTAGTAATTTGGTCAAAACCTTTAACAGCCTCTCACTCGACAGATTATCCTGGTTTCTCATTTTTATTACGTTTGTCTATAACAGCGTAGCAAATGTACTTTATAATTTCTAAAAAAATACCAGGATAAAAAACTGAGTGAGATGGCTGTGAAATTGAACCCTTTATGAATATGAACCTGAGGTTACAGCAGGTAGTAATGCATACCTATAGCTATGTATGTATGTATGCATGTATGCTAAGCTTTAGTTCAACCACCAAACGTCAAGGTGGCAGCACTTTCCGTACATGCAAATTTTACCATAGAGTTGCTACTCTTCCCCATACTACTTACTTTACTCTTTGAACTGGGGTTGTACCAAACATACAATATTTTTGGTATATATCGACAGACATCCCTTCCTCGAGTGCTGCCATCTGGCGGGACAAAACTTATGCATTAACTACAGGCTTTAAGAATTAAAAAGTTTTGATAGCAAAACCGTTCGAACCGGTAATGCCTTATTAAATTTTTTAATGGTTTAATTGTAAAGTTTTTTAAGAGGGTGTTTTTAGGGGGCTGTTTCGGTTGTTTATAGGATTAGTTAGGGTTGTTTAAATAGCTGTTGTAAACGTAATAATGTTGATGTTGAGATTGGTGATCTTTAGTCTTGAATCAAAGATGCCGCTATCTTATCTTTTGGAATGAGAAAATCATATTATTCTTATTATCATTTGGTTTTGAATTGTATTAAATTGAAGTCTTAAGGCAAGTGTCGTCTGATTAATTGATTATTAACTAAAATACAAAAGAAATAGAGCTAAAATTGTGTGGCAAAAATAAGGCACTGCGTTATATCTGTCACTTTTTACAATTTTAACTGATGTCTATTGTTTTTACCCCGACTGCAAGGAAAGGGTTATGTTTTTAGTAGGTAGTTATTGGGCATTCTGAGCCATTATCCTCCAGTAGCTCGGCAAGTAAGCCTCGCTACAGGACAGTGGCTCGGAATGCCCAATAACCACTAATCAACTCGTCTAGAACGCCCAATAATCGGTAATCGACTCGACTCGTTCATTTGTTCATTCGTTCGAGTTCTTAGCATTCTGTCCCACAGATCGCTCGTACGCGAAATCTGTTACTGTTTCAGTTTATAAATAATGTTGTAATAAACACATGCACTCATTGTTAATCAGTTTGTTGACAACAGTAATCATGAAATTTGTAAAACAACCACAATCACTGCATGTAAGCACTATTTGCGATGATTTTTGTAAAACTAGATCTCGTCATGGAGAATTATTACCTAATTCAGTACGATGTATCATTTGCGGACCATCGAATTGTGGAAAAACAAAACTTATTGGACTTCTTATACATGAAAATGGTTTACGGTTTCAAAATGTTTATGTCTATTCAAAAACCTTCCACCAACCAAAGTACATTTTTTTAGAAAGAGTTTTACAACAGGTACCAATTATCTCATTCCAGAAATATCAAGGGAATGAGGAAGTTATAAGCGTTCAGGACGCAAAACCCAACTCTGTGATTATATTTGAAGACGTTGCTTGCGAGAATCAAACTAACATGCGTGATTATTTCGCAATGGGAAGGCACAAACACATCGACTGTTTTTATCTCAATCAAACATATAGCAAAATCCCTAAACAGTTAGTAAGAGATAATAATAATAATAATAATATTCATTTATTTCAGGTACTTAACCCATATAGAACAATACATTAATAAAATAAAACTAATAATACACCAATTCATAAATTCAATTCAACAATATAACAATTCATAACAATTCATTCAATTCATTAATTTATAAATATAACACACCATTATTATTATTGCGATACATAAAACTAATTTTTATTTTTTTATTAAATTAAATATTACTTATGCTAAATTTGCAGCACTCATACACAGCCTTGACAGTATTGTTTTTTGTATTTCTTATTCTCTCCATAAAGGAGGCGGCCCTTTTCCTTATCACTGCATAAAAATCATCTACTCTATTCTCGGCGAACATGCCAGACGCGCTACACCGCCACGGTAGGTTGAGCATAGCTCTAAACGCGTTATTGTACTGCACGCGTAGTGCATGGTATGTACGCTGTGTGTAGTTCCTCCACAGGTAGCAGGTGTAGAAAGACTGACAGTACGCCGCGAATAGAGTAACTTTTACATCCTTACTGCACCGCGCAAATCGGCGTGCCAACATATTGCTTTTTGCAGCAATGGACCTTCTCTGTCTTTCCATGTCGTCATCATCTCTTAAGCTATCTTTTATGACATGCCCCAGATATTTAAAAGTCGACACTATTTTTAGTTGTGAGCCGGCGAGGGTAATTACTGGGTTAAAATTATTTGTATTTTCATGCTTGAATATCATAACTTCAGTTTTTTTTACATTGTAAGTTAGCATATGACTCATGGCGTATTTTTCACATATCAATAACAGTGTACGTAGGCCTTCGATTGAGGGGCTCAACAGGACCATATCGTCGGCATAGCTTAAGTTATTAACTGGTTGATTGCACATGTGACAGCCAACCCCTGACCCGCTGAGCTCCTCTATCAATCCGTTAACATATAGGTTGAACAAGGTCGGTGATGTCAAGCCGCCCTGCCTTACGCCGCATTTCAGCGTGTACTCGTTAGAAAAGCCGCAGCTGCCCCATTTTACTACATTGGTCTGGGATCCGTACCAGTATTTCAACAGTCCCAATACGTCACATGGTATGCCAGCTTCCTCCATCTTTGACCACAACATGTTATAATTTATAGTGTCAAATGCCCGGCTGAGGTCCAGGAAGCAGGCATACACGGTTGTATTTCTTGAGTTGTAGTATTTAACTGTATTTTTTAATGCATATATGGCCATATCTGTTGATAAACCGGCACGAAACCCAAACTGCGCATTATTTATGTTTATATATTTAAGAAGCTGAGGGTGCAGAATACGCTCGAAAATTTTTGAGAAAATTGTTGCCAGGGAAATGGGTCGGTAGTTTTTTAAGTCAGAGGCATTTCCAGACCCATTCTTAAACAGAGGGACTACTACAGTTCTCATAAAGTTTTTTTGGTAGAAAACAATGTGATAAACACAAGTTATAGAACTTAGCTAGTATTTCATACAATAAATGTCCGCCGTACAGTACATGCTCCACGCTCAGACCGTGCCCAGGTGACTTTCCTCTTTTCATATTTTTAACACATTGTAATATCGTGTCAGCAGTTATAGAAATACTTGTATTAGATGATGACTCACGGGCTCGACAATCCGCGCGCGATGACTCATACTGCAGGCCGCCACCTGTGCTGGCGGACACTTGAAACTGCTGAGCGAACATCTCCGCTATTTCACTGGGGTCCTGGCTATTGTTAACGGTTACGGGTATGGTAGGTTTAAAAGATAATTTATTGGTTGACTTCCAAAAAGTTCCGAAGTCATTATTAGATCTATGCCCAGCAATTATATCCATTTGAATCTGCGTTTCGTTATTTTGACACCACTTTATTTTATTTTTAATTTTTTTCCTAGTTACACACATATCATCGTATACTACACCTTGTTTTGGCTTACCGTGTAACAACCATAGTTGAAATGCATGTCGAGATTGTGTATGTAATTCCTTTATATGGTAGTTCCAGCCTATTATGCGTTTCTTTTTATTAAATTTGTTGCCAGCGTAGGCCAGACTGGCTGCTTTACACAGACAGTTTGTTATTTCCGAATACATTTGATCTAACATGTGATAATGATCTTGGTTATTACACGGAACGCCATTACAATGTATGTTGTACCGGTCACAGTTCAAGTTTGTTAAATAATCGTTACAGAAAGTTGTGTATGATTCTATTTGTTCATTATTTCTATGACCCCATACAATTTTATTCTTAACATAGTCATTATTATTTAAAGTAGTCTTTGATATGATCACTGACAAATCACATGCCACTTCCAAAGGAAAATGATCCGACCATGAGACATCAGTAACAACTCTTGTGTTTTTTATAATGTTGTAAGCCGCCGACGTCACGACGCAGTAGTCAAGCCAACTACACGTACCGTGAGCCTCACTCAGATATGTAAAGGTGTTGGAAGACTCACCAAGAATGTTGAGGTCAGCGCAAACCCAATCCTGCTCCTTGCAGTAGCAACACAGCTCCTTATAGAACATACTACCTACGTTTGCGTTAAAGTCACCTAACGCCACCGCGTACTCAATGCCGTTATCTTCTATTATTGAACTCATCACTCCAAGACACTCCGTGAACTCAGGTAGATTGTCCGCACACTCGGTAGGCATGTACACTGACATCACTAGCAAACAACGGTCCAGAAGGCTCGCTCTAATCGCCACAATGCGTTTCGACGGCGACACTATTGGCTCGACACTAGTAAATAGTGACTTTCTCCAGAGGAGTGCCACACCACCGTACGGTCTTCCTTTCAACGTCCCTGATGATGTATCGATCGGTGACACCGCTTGGTATTCAAATTCTGTACATATTGTACCCAGGAGCCCTAGATCTTCGGGTAATAACCATAGTTCTTGTAAGGCTATTATATCATAATCTTCACATAATTGCGTGACATACGGCAGTGACCTTTTTATAGATTTGCAGTTAAAGCTGACCATTTTCACTAACTTGTTCATATTTATATTTTTATTTCGTACTTTCTCTTCCAAAAAAAAATAAAAAGTATTTATTTATGTAGTGGTTTTATATGTAGATATGTAGGTACTTCTATGTGTTATTTATTTATTTATTTATTGAAAATATTTTAATCTTTTAAATCTGAGACTGTGTTGCTTTCCGCATCGTTTTTACTTGGTTTATAGATTCTAAAAACTATTCCTTCTGGCCAAAATTCTTCTTTTAGCACCGTCACGAGATCCTTCTTCGCTACCAATACTTTAAATGACTTAAAGTTCGTAGTTTTCTTTTGGTTTAGCGTTTCAATTCCATAAATGGTACGCTCGTTCTCGGAGAAATAGTTTTTTATATGCGTTTCCGTGCATTCGTTTGCAAACCTAGATATATATATTGAAACTATTTGCTCTGCTGCTTTTAATGTTGATGTGGTATTTGTCCCACGTTTGTTTTTCGACTGGTATTTTGGTTTATACATAGGTTCGGTGTAGTTTTCGATACGCTGCCGTTTTCTTTTTCTTGTGACCTGAGTAAAACCATCGTCATCAACATTCCCGCTGATGTGGGCACTGGATGGAGTAAGTTGCGCCTTGTTGCTCATCACCGCTTGCTTAAAGTTTAAGGTTGAGTTTTGCATTAGTGGAGTACTTGGCTGCTCACTTTCCGTTAAAGTAACGTTTCTAATTTGAAGTTGACGCTCAGATGTGTTCGTTAATGGGGGTAGGTTGTCGCGTACGCGCTGAACGGCGACTCTCGATGACGAATTTTGTTTTCTCAATTCGGTTATTTCTCCTTCAAGTTTGTTAATAACATGTTTAGTCTCGTCCTTGAAAGTCTGCATTTCGTTCCTTATAGTAGCAAGCGTCATAAGTAAGCTGCTTACATCAAGGTGGTCGAAGGTCACGGGCGGTAGACGGTTCAAATCTCTTGCAACGAACTTCGGCACCTTTTCTGTTTCTTTTATAATTTTAAGAATATCCGATATATTGCTAGACGCTTTCTTTTCTCCTTTCCTTATGATCTTTCGATTACCAGTTATTTCGCACAGATACGTTTTTGCATTTTCGATTTCTTCTTCATTGTACCAGGAGCAGCAAATCTGCACTAGGCTTAATTCGTCCATTACATGGCACTTGTTTTGGATGAAGCACAGTAGTTCGTTAATCGTTATATTGCACTCACACGACATTATCTCAGTTTTAATTATATCTACATAGCTGTGACGTGAAAATACAATCGACGGATCACTTTGCACGTAGACGAAGTCAACATTAACTCAACGCGGTAGTTAAAATGATAATAATGATAACTTAATTATATTATTCAAACAAGATGATATTAACTTGAAGCATGTTTATGAAGAACATGTTAACACTGATATGACATGGCTTGAATTTCGTGAAATGTGTTCTAAAATATGGAGTGAGCCCTTTAATTATGTTGTAATTAATAAAGATTGCAACAAAAATACTATAGAAATAAATTTGACACTTTTGTAGTCTTTGATTAGAAATACAAATATTTAAGATATGGTACTAACATGATATCATTATTCCTTGGTCAACTCTTCATCGATAACTATTATAGTCCGTAAAATCGTAGTAATGGAAAAATCACTTAAAAGGCAAATGCGAGATTTGGAGACTGAAAATAAGCAAGCATTGGAATCAGTTTTTAGACCTGTAACAGAGTCTCTCAATTTTTTAGCTGACACCAATAAGCAAACTGACCTCTTGCGATCTAAAAAAGTTGAAGAAACAAAAGTTTCGTTAAAAAACAATACTTTACAGAAAGACAGTTCTAATAACGAAGAAGATAGTAATGTAGAAGAAAATGAATGTGATACCGACAGTGATGAGTCGTACCAATCATTAGGAGACAATCAAGAGCGTAATACATCATCCTGGTCAGTATCTGCGGAAGCACTAACAGATATTCCATTTGGTGTTCGAGCGGAGCGAGGACAATTGATGTTAGGTTCTGCTGTCATAACGATCAGCGATGATTACATCACCGTTACTGGACGGAAATATCGAAGTACTCCAGGACTGAAACAATTATTATTGAAAAAGGACGTAGATTTAAGCAAAGTTACAGAGTCTGAAATGCAGAATTATAAAATGATGTTGATTGCCACAAACACACATCGTCGAGACTTTGATTCGAACAAACCAATAAAAAGTAATAAGGGACAAAAATATTTGCAAGTTATAAAACCTCTTTTCAAACTGCCGAATACTATTCAAAACAGTCAAGCAAAGGGGAAAGGGCTACCCTTGACAAAAATGTGGAAAAAAAATATAGATTTTGTATATTGGGATGATCCTAATGAACTTGTGGATAGGTTAAAATTATTAATTGCATCTCGAGACGCTGGTAACACTGGATTAGACAACGAAATTATATCTATTATTGAAGAACTGCGTGAAAGTAAAATTATTAAGTAATAAATAATTGGTATAAATTTTTCACCGTTCATTTTATTATCAACCTTTAAATATAATACACCTTAAATATGAATGTAGATAAATTTGGACACCATATTCATAAGAGAATGCGTTTCTCTGAATTATTAGAGTTCAATGAAAATGCATTGCAAAAATCTGAAAGTGGTGATTTTGATTTGAAAAAATCTAGATTAAGAGGAATTAGATCTCCTGTAGACATAGATGATGCTGTAAACAAAGATTACGTCGATCGATTGTACGATCAGATAATAAAGGAACAGAATAGGGTGATTGGATTGTTGCGTGCTCAAATCATAAAAGATGTAAAAATAACTCCAAGCCACTTTAAAAGCGAAGATACCTGAAGTTTTAGTTCAGTTGGAAGATAAGTTTTATAACAAAGCAGAAGTCCAAAAATTACTTGAAAAAACTCCGTGATGGCAAAGCAACAAATTGTTAATGAACTTCACAAAGCGGCACGAAGAAACTTTGTTAGACGTTCAGTTATTTTAAAAGGCATTGATGACTTATGGCAAGCTGATCTGGTAGATATGCAAAATCTAAAAAAGTTTAATAAAGGATATAATTATATTTTAGTGGTAATTGATTGTTTCTCAAAGTATACCTGAACAGAACCACTAAAATCCAAATGTAAACTTGATGTTACTCGTGCATTTGAGCGAATACTAACTACGAGTAATCAAAAACCTGATCATTTACAAACAGATTCTGGGACAGAATTCTATAACGTAACATTCCAAATGCTTATGAAGAGCTACAATATTAACCACTACTCTTCGTATTCTACCAAGAAAGCTTCGATTGTAGAACGGGTTATTAAAACGATTAAAAATAAATTGTATAAGTACTTTAGTCTCTTTGGGAATTACAAATGGTTAGGTTTACCATTAGAAGTTATTCTAAAAACCTATAATAGTACAAAACATCGTACAATCAAATTTAAACCATTCGAGGTAAATAAGTTGAACGAGTCAAAGATAAGAGAAAATATTCAAAAAACTCAGAAACTTACATCACGCCGATGTCAACCTAAGTTCAAAGTAGGTGAAAATGTTCGGATCAGTAAATACAAACATATTTTTGATAAAGGTTACACTCCTAATTGGTCAACTGAAATATTTACTGTAAAAAAGATTAATAAAACCATACCAGTAACATATCATTTAGAAGATCATCGAAAGCAAACCATTAGAGGATGTTTCTACGAACAAGAACTTCAAAAAACTAGCTATCCAGATGTCTATTTGATAGAAAAGGTTCTTAGAAGGAAAGGAAAGTGTTCGTTATAGGGAACAAAGTTAAAATAAATAGGCAAAATAACCCTTGGCTTAGGTTTAATTACAGTTTAGACAATGTTACAAGGTTACAAGTTAGATTTGTACAGAGAGGCCGCAGAAGGCGTCTTTAATTAGGTTTTTAATATGTGCTAGCTGTGTGGCCGACCGTCAAGCAAGTGGGGTGCGTGGACGCCGTCCCGCGGACAGCGAGTATGGCGCGATGTAGCGGTCATGTGATTGGTTGATGGCGAGCGTCACCACATCAGGTGATGGAGAACGGCCGCTATTGGTTGCGGCGGCAGGATGCAGTCGTAGGCTGTGTTGCCAGATGCGGTTGACTCGTTTGGAAATTGATACGGCGTCAACATCTTCCCGGCCGTTGAAAGCTCTAGAGATCAGCTTTCAAGCATCATTAACTTCGGAGGGTGGAAGTAACACCAGACGATTGAGAGCTCTCTTTATTGTACCTTGGGCTGTGGATATATCAGCTACTCTAGGTGTCTGGTCAGAGCCAATGTAGAGCCGGCTTACTCTTCCCAGGCGCCAGCAGAGAGGCGGCGTGTTGTCTTCCTTTATCAGGACTAGATCGTCCAGCTTGAGATCCCGGCACTTCACTCGCCACTTGGTTCTTTGTTGGAGCTCGGAGACGTACTCAGAAGACCATCGGTTCCAGAAGTGCTGCTTGGCTTGTTCTAGGCGCTGGAACTGGTTGAGGCGATTCGGGCTGGAGTCCATGTAGCTCGGCGAGGGCAGCGCTGTCATTTGTCTACCAATCAAAAAGTGAGCCGGGGTAAGAGACTGGAAATCGTTAGGGGACGGGCTCAAAGGACATAGGGGTCGGCTATTTAGGATAGCTTCTATTTGTGAAAATACAGAGGTTAATTCCTCAAATGTTAGGTGAGATTGACCTATTGTTCTGTGTAAATGGAACTTTGCAGATTTGACGCCGGCCTCCGCAAGACCATTGAAATGAGGAGCGTATACGGGGGCGAAGCGAAATTCAATGCTCCGGCTAGCAGCAAAGTCACTTATAGAGTCACTATTAGACTGTAGAAAGTTGCCAATCTCCTTGGCAGCGGCAACGAAATTACGGCCATTGTCGCAGTAAATAATCTTAGGTACTCCTCTGCGAGCAATGAACCGTTTTAGTGTTTGTATGAAAGCATCTTTGGATAGTTCACTTACCACCTCCAGATGTAGGCACTTATATCTTAAGCAAACAAAAATGCATAAATAACATTTAGTTATTTTGCATCCTCGTCCCTTGCGATCGGTTATGAGAAACGGACCGGCAAAGTCAGTGCCAACAGTACTGAAAGGGAAGTCAGGTTCTACTTTATCAGTGGGTAAGTTTCCCATTATATTGGACAATGTTGTTCCCTTGAAGCGACGACAGACAAAACAGTTTCTAGCTACGTCTCTAGCGAGCTTGCGACCTCCTATAGGCCAGTAGCGCTCACGGATAGAAGAGAGTAAATGTTGTGGTCCAGCATGCAGGAGCTGGGTGTGCTTAGATTGAAAAATTAGTTTTGTTAAATAGTGATCAGATTTTAGAACAATAGGATGTCTTTTTTCATAGGGGTAGGCAGACGTATCAATGCGTCCACCAACACGGAGTAGACCTGCATCATCTACAAAAGGATTTAATGAGCACAGGTGAGTATTAGTTTTAAGTGGTTTATTGGATTTTAGGTTGCTTATTTCCTTTTCAAAGGATTCTTTTTGAGCTATTTTAGTGAGAACAGTCATGGATTTTTCAAGTTCATGAACTTGTAGAGTTCCCGTTAGCTTATTAGTAGGTTTATTACAATTATGGATAAATCTGTAGACCCAGGCATATATTCTTTGTAAAGAAATTAATTTAGAGTATTTTTCAAAATTTACTAAGGGCACCTCAGGTGGATCCTCCGCCACCAAAGCGGGCAACGATTTCATTTCTGGTAGGTCCATTACTTTTCCGGCTGAAAGGGAAGGCCATGTTGATTCGGGTTCCTTAAGAAAGGCTGGCCCATGCCACCATAAGACTGAATGTTGTACGTCTTGGGGTTCCACACCTCGTGAAGCGAGGTCTGCGGGATTTGCTGTAGTGGGAACATGACGCCAAGCGTTAAGGTCCGTGAGTTCACCTATAGCTGCTATTCGGATAGCTACGAAGGTTTTTGTTTTGTCTGGCGATTTTAGCCAGCCTAGAACGACACTAGAGTCGGTCCAGAAAACAAAACGCTTTAGTTCTAGTCTTAGAGCTTTTTTGACAGCAGTGCTCAATTCGGCACCTAGCAGAGGACCACAGAGCTCTAAGCGAGGGATAGTGCAAGCTTTGATGGGAGCTACACGGGCTTTGGCACATAGTAGGTTGACATGCACATTGCCATCCATGTCTATAGATCTGAGGTAGACACAGCTTCCGTAGGCGAGCTGCGAAGCGTCACAAAAACAATGAAGTTCAACTTCATATAAGTTGTTGGCACACACCTGTCTTGGGACCTTAAGACACGATAGAGTGCTAAGTTGTCGACTGAATTTTGCCCAAACAGCTTGGATAGAAGGTGGGACGGGTTCGTCCCAATCTATTTTATCAGACCAAAGTTTCTGGAGTCATATTTTAGCGCTAATAGTGCATAGGGATAGTAGGCCTAGGGGGTCAAAGATTTTAAAGGTTGACGACAGAATACTTCTTTTAGTGAAAATTGTGTCAGGTGCATCGGTGAGAGGGAAGTGAATATGGTCTGATGGCGAAGACCAGCCGATACCTAGAGTACTAGAGGCATTGCTTATAATTAGATCCTCAGAATTAATGGAGCCGGAAGATAGAAAATTAGGTAAGTTGGATCGATACTTTCTGAGTGGGAAACACCCTTTGGCAAGTTCATCAGAGACAGAGCGCTGAATGTATCGGAGCTCTTCTTCAGTGTCAGCCCCAGTTAAGAGATCATCGCAATAAAAATCTCTTTGAATTATAGTTTTAATTTGAGTGTCAGTGCATTCCTCGCCAACCTGCCAGATGCATCTGGTACTGAGGAAACTAGAACTTGCAAAGCCATACGTTACCGTGTTTAGCTTTAAAGTACGAAGATTCTCGTCTTCGTTATCGCGCCACAGTATGAGCTGGAGGTTGCGATCTGACTCTCTTATTTTTACTTGGCGATACATCTTCTCTATATCTCCAGAGAGGACATAGCGATACTGGCGAAATCGCAGAAGAATATCAAACAATGAATCTTGAATTGGGGGGCCTACCATTTGGAGGTCATTGACCGATAGACCAGAAGTAGTGGGTTCAGACGCATTAAATACCACTCTAAGTTTGGTTGACTCACTTTTCTCTCGCATGACGGGATGATGAGGAAGGAAATAGGAATTAGGGAGTTTAGTCTCCTTAGACTCGGAAAGGTGGCCTAGGTCAGCGTACTCATGAATGAAGTCAGAGTACATTTTCTTCAACTCTGGATTTTTTTTAAATCTAGCTTCTAGATTGAAGAACCTTTTTTTTGCTATGAAATAGGATTCGCCCAGACAATCTAGTCCGTCTTTTAGTGGAATACCTACGTAAAAACGACCGTCACTTTCACGGCTAGTAGTGGAGAGATAGTGCCTTTCGCAAAGATTTTGTTCCTCTGATAGAGGTTGGATTTTTGGGACGCTTTCCAGCTCCCAGAATTTAGATAGCTCCTCCTTGATGTCTGTGGGATTTTCAGTTTTTATTAGAAAATTACACATTAGTGACTTAGTCGGGGGAGTGCGACTTTGAATAGGTGCAGGACCTGCAATGAGCCATCCAAGCTTAGAGCTTCGAAGACTAGGTTTATTTGACCCTAGGGATTGTTGGTTGGAACCTATCAATTCCCAAAAAAGATCTAAGCCGATTAGCATGTCAATAGGTGATGGTTCGTTGAAGCTGGGGTCCGCAAGCTCAAAGTCCTTTATGTTTACTGAACTAATATCGAAATGATGCTTGGGCAAGTCATCAGTTATAGTTTTCAATACTAGACAGTACATTAAGACTTGAAAGGAAGTTGAATTAGATTGGAGTTTTATGAAGCAGCGCTCTGGGTTTTGGTCTAGGGTGTTGTTACCTATACCTACAATACTGACATTTGATGGCTGAGGAGTCAAATTTAGTACCGACCTTACACGCTTAGTGATGAAAGACGATTGGCTCCCGCTGTCAAGTAATGCCCTAACGCTAATAGTTTCATTGGTTTTTGGGTTAGTTAGTCACACCTTAGCGGTACACAAAAGAACCTCTGGGGACGACAATGCAGACATGACAACAGATGTAGGTTGGCTAGGGCCAGAGACTGCATCTGGTAAATGTAGTAGTGAGTTGTGTTTTTGTTTACATGACCTACAAGAACCGGGGAGCTTACAACCTTGACTATCATGGCCAGGCCTCAGACAATTACGACACAAGTTTAGTGTTGCAACAGTGGAGTTCCTATCTTCAGGTGTCTTAGCCTTAAATGTGGGACACTCGTATGCACGATGATTGCCTGAGCATACTACACACTCAAACGAAGGGCGAGAAGAGGAGGACGATTCCTTAGATGTAGCTACCAATGATTTACTTTGTGTAGTGTTCCTATCGTGAAAGGCTGGGTTCTGGTTAACTTGTTTAGCTCCAGGTGTTTTGTCTGTCTTGTTTTTATTAACAGTCTCAAGAACGACTGCACGATTTTTTAAAAATGAGAAAAAGTCATCGAGTTTAGGTATATCAGATATGGTGTTACGGTGTTCTTCCCATTAAAAAATAGTACTGTTGTCTAACTTTGCCGCCAAAAGATGAATGATTAGGACATCCCACTTGTCAGTAGGGAGTCCTAGTGTGCAGAGGGCACGTAAGTTTTTAGTCACATGATCAATAATATATCTTAGAGACTTATCGGTGTCACGACTCGACTCAATAGTAAAGAGAGATTTTAAATAATTATTAATTAGTTGCTTCTTGTTGTCAAACCGGTTGCAGAGAAGTGACCAAGCTTCTATATAGTTTTTATCGGATACTTCTAGGTTGCTTAGAACTCGCGCAGCTTCACCCTCCAAATAAGAGCTGAGGTAGTGGAATTTATGAATATTTTTTATTTTAGGATTATCATGAATCAATGAAGAGTAGATTTCTTTGTATTCTAGCCACTTGTAATAGGTACCATCAAATTTAGGTATATTTATGGTAGATAACTTGAAACCTAAGTTATTGAACCCATCGTGGTCATGAGGGCAACCATTGCTGTGAGGGCAGCTAGAAGTACCTTCAGGTTGCTTGGGGGATGAGCTGTGCAATTGAATTAAATTTTGGGCAATAGCAATGCAAGTATCAAATTCTTGCTCAACTAGATCACGAGTGGTTAATTCTACATCTTGATTAGACTCGTTAAGTATTTCTATTTGACTCTGCAACCTGTCGAACTCAATGAATAGCGCTTCAATTCTTGACAACTTCATCGCAAGCCTATTTACTTCAACAGCGGATATACTGTCAAAGGTTCCTAATGAGTCTAGATACATTTTAAATTTAGTTACGCGTCCCTTAATGGACCCACGCTTGGCATTTAACTCCTTAAAATTGAATGTCCTTATGGTTTGCGAATTTGCAATGGGTAAATAATCTTGCAAATAGTTGAAGAACTTATTGGGAACTTACAATGACTTTAGATATTTAGGTTATGAATAGATTTTAGGCTTACTCGACTTGAAATAGATTAGGCGGCCACGTGCCCGACTTGAAAAGATTAAGCGTGCAAGGACTTTAGACAGCAGATTCCCTTTGAATGATTAGGCAAAATGCTTAGAGCTAAAACAAATATAGGCACGCACTTTCCCAAGCCTTAGATAGATTGAGAATGATCACCAAACATTTAGAGAAACGGATACTAAGTATGAACACAGATAAAAGAGGGCAGAACTAGGAAAAATAATAGGAACGGGCTCACGTTATTGATGGCAAACAAGCAAGCAGGTGGGTGTCTGGGCTCCACAGCGTTTTCCTTGGCTGATTAGGCGGTTCCAAGACGTAGGCACCTCCAATGCGCCACGTGGATGCGTAGGCACGCGGCAGACTTGTTCGCGTAGGCGCGTGGCAGATTCGTAATTCGTCTTCGCTGCGGGGATCCCATCCAACGGCAAGCCCTCTTCTCGTAGAATGTTCCAGAGCAATCCACTTCGGCTTGGTGTAGTTTATTGGTTAGGACCTTTGAACTCGACAAAAGATTAAAGTGCAAGTCGTTGCGGGTCCTGTCACGGTCGCCACTTTTGTTTGTTATAGGGAACAAAGTTAAAATAAATAGGCAAAATAACCCTTGGCTTAGGTTTAATTACAGTTTAGACAATGTTACAAGGTTACAAGTTAGATTTGTACAGAGAGGCCGCAGAAGGCGTCTTTTTTAGGTTTTTAATATGTGCTAGCTGTGTGGCCGACCGTCGAGCAAGTGGGGTGCGTGGACGCCGTCCCGCGGGCAGCGAGTATGGCGTGATGTAGCGGTCATGTGATTGGTTGATGGCGAGCGTCACCACATCGTGATGGAGAACGGCCGCTATTGGTTGCGGCGGCAGGATGCAGTCGTAGGCTGTGTTGCCAGATGCGGTTGACTCGTTTGGAAATTGATACGGCGTCAACAGAAAGAAAGTTTACGTGAAATGGCTTGGCTTAAGCAACGAAGAAAACAGTTGGATTGATAAAGATGCAATTATGGATTAGGATTATGAATATACAACCGTGTTTGTAAGGATTTTTTTATTCATTACCCTTTTGACTATGCAAGGCGGAGGACTAGTTAATAGTGTGATTAATAATCTGCCGTTCGAACTTCATTTGATGGTTATAACTATTGCGGACCGGGTACAAAGTCAAAGTCAAAGCATTTATTTCAATTAAACCATTTACAGGCACTTTTGGATTGTTAAGGAGTCGATCAGTTAGTCAGATAGTTGAAGCTAGTTGCTCGTTCCAAAACGTAGGTAGGTCTCTATGGAGAAGAACGAGCAAGAAACTCCACGGACACTCTTTTAAATCAAGTTTTTACAAAGTTTGGTTACATTCTTGTTGCTTCTATATGTGAAAACGATGAAAGTAATCTAACAATACAAAACACAAAAAAGAAGTAAGATAAAGTGGCATCTAATCCATGGCAGATAAGAGCTGACCAATCTCCACTGACAGCGCCCGTTCACGAACATGACGCGTGAATCAGCACCATTTAGCTCAACCATTTTGAAGGGAGCCGAATGATCCAACACACGCGCCACCATCAGCGAGACATTTGAGCGAGCATGACAATACTCCCAACCGCCATGTTAATTTTTGTCAAACATAAAGGTATTAATATACATGGCTCCATGGTATTCACATTTACAAAATTGAAATAATGCTGCTAAATTATACAAAATTAAGGTTTCCAATGTATATTATTTTATCATATGAAGTGTGATAAGTTAATAATTTAAAAATATCTATATATAATAATAACGATACTCGTTACTCATGTCAATAGAAAAAGGGGTAGGAAACATCCTTTTCTTTCAATTTGGAAATTCCCTAAACTGGCTGTGGAGCAGGACCAGCATTCAGCCAAGCATCTTTATCATTGATGTAATCTTCTAACTTATAATATGCTTGTCTACATAGTGTGCGTTTAATACATGTTTTAAATTGTTTTTCATTCAATTGTAGAATATCAAGTGGTATTTTATTATAGCATTTTACACAGTACCCCATAAAAGAAGTATGTACTTTTGACAATCTGAAGCTTGGCTGATCTAATTTGTTCCTATTTCTAGTATAAACATTATGTCTGTCACCTATTTTATTAAAAAGATGAAGATTTTTTCGAACATGCATAATGTTTTCATATATATATTGAGAAGGTACCGTCATGATGTTAATCTGTTTAAACAATTCTCTTAGAGATTCGCGTTTGCGGAGATTATAGATTGCTCTGACAGCCCGCTTTTGCAGTATAAAAATAGAATCCATATCTGCAGCCCGTCCCCATAGCAAAATACCGTAAGACATTATACTATGAAAATAGCTAAAATATACTAGCCTAGCGGTATCCACGTCTGTCAAATGCCGGATCTTTCTGACAGCGTAAGCGGCCGAACTTAACCGCCCTGCAAGAGATGTTAAGTGAGGACCCCACTGTAGCTTGGAATCAAGCGTAATCCCTAGGAAAACAGTCCTTTCGACGAATTCCAGTGTGTCCTTATTCAATACAACGTTACATTCATTACTCTTAACATTCGGCAAAGCGAATCTTATGCATTTAGTTTTCTTCTCATTTAATACTAAATTATTTACAGTAAACCAATTATGAATCTTAAGCATGGCGTCATTTACGTCGTCAAGGTGCTGTGCCCGTCTATTTACTCTAAAAATCAATGAAGTATCATCAGCAAATAACACCATTTGTGGTTGATTTTTCAGTAAATGAGGTAAATCGTTTATATAAACTAAAAAGAGGAACGGACCCAATATGGAGCCCTGCGGTACCCCCATTTTTACCTTTAAGCCTGATGAATTAACACCATTTATTTGAACTTGCTGCAGTCTATCACTTAAATATGATTTTACTAAGCTAAGCGCTTGTTTACCCAGTCCGTAATGCTCAAGCTTTAAGAGCAGTGTTTCGTGATTTACACAATCAAATGCTTTGGAGAGGTCGCAAAAAATGCCAATAGCATCTTGCGAATCCTCCCATGCTTTAAAGATATGCTTAATTAAGGTGACACCGGCGTCAGTAGTACAACGCCCTCTGGTGAAACCATACTGTTGGTCATGTAAGATGTTCTTACAATTAAAATGACTGAGCATTTGGTTAAGCATTACTTTTTCAAACACTTTGCTGAAAACCGGCAAAACTGAAACGGGTCTATAATTATTCGTGTCCTTGCAATCGCCGGATTTAAAAACTTGAGAAGCGATTGTTGCGAGACGATCGAGGTGTGAATAAACTAGACGAAGCTTGTATGCATCACGACATTGCATATGCAAATCACACAGACTTATCTAATCGTCACAAAGCGGATTTACAACTTTTAAACATGGTTTAACAAAGACTAAAATCAAAAGATGCACGGAAAGGTGAAAAACTTAGCTCATGGATAGTGAGTAAAGTAATTAAAGCCAAACTAAAGTCGGGTGCTGGCATTAAAACATTCAATGCTTTTGTGTCAAAAATTAAGTCAAAAATTAAGAAACTGAAACCTAAAAATAGTAAAACATAATCAACATTGCTTACTCAGCTGCAAAAAAGATATTTCCAGACATTCAGAAGATTCGCATTCCACGAGTTATACCAATACCAAAGACAGGAGGAGTCTTACCTTTAATTCCATTTTTCGCTGGATTATCGGCTTTAGGAAGTTTAGCAGGCGGTGCAGCTGGTATTGCGAAAACCGTAAACGAATACAAGACAGCTCAAAAAAGCTTGCAAGAATCAGAACGACACAATAAGACCATGGAAGCTTTAGCGTTGGGCAAAGGGTTGTATATCAAGCCTCATAAAAACGGTAAAGGGTTGTTTATAAAATGTTCAAAAAACTAAATAAAAAGCTGTCTAATCGTCCTTTAACTAATATCGATATCAGTGAGCATGCACGTGACATCCCATACTTTCGAGGAGTCTATATGAAGGATCGGTTACCAAGAACACCAAAACGCATTGAATGTGCTATCGTTAACTTAGACGATTCACGATATGAAGGAACGGGTAGCTTATGCTTGCGTTTATTTTTATAAACAATTATTGTGAATACTTTGATAGCTTTGGGGATTTGAAACCTCCGATGGAATTAATGCAGTACTTTAAAAATTGTAATGTTTTTTATAACTATACTAGATTTCAAAAATTTAATACAGTAAACTGTGGACACTTATGTTTAGAATATCTACGGAAATTTTGGAATAAATACGTATAAATATTATGTATTTCTTTTATTTCAATCATTTTCATCATGTCACTCACCTTGTCGATAACTGCAAACTCGTCCGATTTATGTACTATCGAGCAAACTTCCGCAAGCTCACCTTTAAGGCGATAATCGCCTGGCACGGCTCTGGACTCGATCGCCGTATGCATGCGTTTTGACCAATAAAAAGGAAGCGTGTTTTAGTTGTGTTGATCGGAATACAATGATGTGTAGAAGTTGACACTCACACTAGTGTGTAGAGGCGCACATTAGTGAGCTGCGTTCCCTAGTTTGTGGGATGTTTTTTCAATGGACACAAATTCTAATTGTCGTATCGGTTTCAAACTATGATACGGCCAGCGTGAACTCTTTATAAATTACTAGCGGCTCTTGCCGCTTTCGCAAGGGTGGACGTTTATTTTTATACATTTTGGGATAAACGTAGAGTAAATGTCTTTATGCAGGAAATAAGTAGTTTTATTTTGTTTTTAATTACCATTATATTTTTCACGGCGTTTTTTTTCTATTAGTATTTTGTTTAGCTTGACATTTTTAAATCCGTAATATCTTTTGAATGGAATGTCCGATTTCAATGTTTCAAAAACTAATCTACAGGTATTTAAACAGTCTTCAATACGAGATGTTTTATTTGAATAAGTATTAATACAAAAGGTATGGATAACATGGTTTGATTTTGGTCGGTGATTTCTATCAACTTTTAACATGTAAAAAAGTAGTTATAGTGGCATAACTATAATATTTGGACATTTTCGCGAAGTATTTTGTAGATTATTTTATTTTGTAAAATGTTTGTATGTTCTTTAATATTGTAGAACATTGTTTTGTTCTATCATCAGTAGTTTTCGCAGCGCATGCGTTGGAAAACATTTTAGGGCAATTTTTTTTACACCTTAGGGTCAAGTCACACCGGAATGTCAGCGCAGCGGCCGGCAGCTTGCCTGCAAACCATTTTCAACTTTATCTCTAAACGTCAAGGCATAGTATCGCTTCGGAGGTCATCGGCTCGCAGAGCCGCGCGGCGTCACGAGTTGCCAGTCGACGTATGCAAATCTTTAAGCGATACTATGTCTTGACATTTACAGATAAAGTTGAAAATGGTTTAACAGCGAAACTGCCTTCCGCTGTGCTGCCATTCCGGTGTGACTCGGCCCTAGGATACCTTATTGAAGTTTTAGTTGGGATCTCTAATTTTTTCAACGAATAAATATAGCTTATGTTACTCAGGGATAATGTAGCATTCTAATGAATGGTGAAAGAAATTGGTTTAGTACTTTTTGAGTTAATTCGTTACAAACAAACAAAAATACAAATCTTTTCTCTTTATAATATTATTATGATTGTTGACAAGAAGTAATTTCGTACTCATAGTAATATAATATGTTTGGCGTAGAAAATGTATTATTGGTATAACTTTATTTTAATTAGAAAGTATCAACATTCCACAAAAAAATATTTTGTACTAAGATATGTAAACTAAAGAGTGTCTTTTTAGGTTTGAATTTTTTTTTTATACATACACTAATGGGTACACCTCTGCCTAATCCTTCAGGGATTATTTATTTTATATAGTTATGTATTTAAATATTTCATCTGTATAGTAAGAAATGTTTGTATGATAGGCTACCGGTTTTAGTCTTAGTGTGATATATGCACTGGTTGCTTGTGGGTTGTTTAAAATTCACTTAGGATGTGCCTTTAAAAAAAAACAATTCAAATTCAAACTATAATTTATTTTATAACTACAGATATATTAAAAATTAGCATTAAATAAAAATTTACATATTATTTAACATACTTGTCTTGCCACGCAATCAGCCTAACAGATTGTTCATATGAGGTAACAAATAACACAACTATAATAATATCTAATTATTAACATAAAAATATTAAAATATATTTTTTAAATCATACATATCTTTTATTAATAAATTATTTTATTTTAGCACACATACACATATTATACATTACTCTTACTTTATTACATTATTTATCAAATACTAGCTGTCTCCCGCGGTTCACCCGTGTCTTTGGTTACTGCTCCGTGATGAGCATGATATTTACAACCTGTTCCAGAAATGCGTAGCCACATTTAAAGGTGATGATCTGCAGTATCTGATAGAGAGCCTATACACATATCAAACTATACTGAGTTTTGGTGTTACTTTGCCTCATCCAATAAATCGATATATTCGGAAAGTTATCGAAAACTTAGGACAGTTTATTTTGATATATATGTGTATAGACGTATTGTGTATGTGTTAAGTATGAGCACCCATTTATGGAACACGTTGTATAGTTTATAATATTCCTCATAAATCTAGCTATCATATATTATACAAAAATAATGACTATATTATATTATCACAATAGCACTGATAGTTCCAGATATTAACGCGATTAACAAACAAACAAAAAAATCTTTAGCTTTACAATATTATTAGTATACACATTCATTTATATTAATTATATAGGTGACTTAAAAATAATTGGCACAATCATTTGACAAAATAACATGATGACAATCATTATTATGGAATTAGAATAATACAAATTAGAATGATATACACTAAAATACGGGGTGTAAAAAAACACATCACATAGCCGTTAACTACGCATGCGCATCAAACTTAGTAACATTAGCATTACTGACTTTTATTTTTTGATCCGGAAAATCAGTTTGTGGTAGCACAAGAGCATTGCTATAATCATTCAAAACGTTGTAGTTTTTGTTTTAGTAAAAAAAAACTTACAAAAATGTTGTAACTTTGACCTATAATATCTCCGGAACCAGAAGGTTTCCAGGTATGGACCAAGGCTAAAAAATTATCACAATAATATTGGTAGAACAAGTAGGTATCTTTCGGTTTCATTAAATATCTCTTTACACCCTTTACACCACTGTGAAATTTTAATGTGTTTTTCCTGCAGCGAAATGATATTATCTTGTTAGAAAAATTCATTTTTTTATTAAAATAAAAAATAAAATTGTGATTAAAAAAAAATTCAAAGTGATCTCTTGAACCATTTATTATTATAATGATAATAGGTGTATTTTTTTATTATTTTTTGGAAACAAAAACATTTTTAATGTTTAAAGTTTGCTGTATGTTTTGATAGTACTTAACTGAGAGCAAATCATTCTGCCGCGGGGAAACAACCATTAACATTTCAGAATGTATAATATATTATACAGGTGGTCTCAATAGTGACGTCATAGATTAATATATTAGATTTCTCGTGCCCAGGCTTATTCAAAAATATTCCACGGATGTTTCCCGATTCTTGATTGTTACGAGTTATATATTTTTTTTTAATCTTTTGAAAACATTTATGGGTATAGCTTTAAAAAAAAATGTCTTTTTTACACGCCTTTTTACATTCATGTTGCTTTGAAAATTTATACTTTGAATATAATATATATTTAATAAAAGCTAATATTAAAAAAAAAATGTTTGAAGTAAAAGTTTCGACTGTGTATCACTCGAACGTAAATTCGAAGATGATTATTTTATATCTGAAATAATGTGTCGTAACAATAATAATTGAAAAAAAAATGTAAAATAATCGCATAAAAAAAAGAGTTTTTTGAAGTGGACCCCTTAACTCGAAAACTATCAAGAATCGCAAATCATACATGAGGTATTTTCGAATACCTCTGTGCATGAAGAGACAATTTTTTTAAGGTCACTATTTGGACCATCTGTATGTTAAAATTAAATTATTACGAAAACTAATATTTCGTCGCTGCTCCTCCCGCGTCTATTACAGCATCGCACCGGTTACGCATCGACCTAACCAGGACTTCGCACAAATTGGAACCCCTTAATGTCTCCCAAGCTTGTTCGCAATGGGTGACGAGTGCTTCTTTGGTTCTTTCTGCCCTATTATCCCATTTCTGGACCATTAAACCCCATAAATTTTCAATGGGGTTTAAGTCTGGCGATCGGGGGGGCCATGGCACTGTTTTAATTTGTGGTTGCTCTCGCAACCACTCTCGGACAACTAGCGCACGGTGTATCGGGCAATTATCTTGAAAAAAATAAAATTCTGGCACCTCCATTTCTGGATACACCGTGCGCACAGTTGGCAACATAATATTTTGAAGGACTTCTTTATATGTGTGGCCGTTTGCCCTCCCCGGTATAAAAGCAAGCTCGCCTGGTCCAGCAGCACTCATCCAGCCCCACATATTTACAACAACTCTTCCCGATTCAGCATTTGGGGTTACATTTCGAGGTTCGTATCTTGTGTTATCTATACGCCATAAATTCCGACGACCTTGTTGGCTAGACCTAAAGCTCTTTTCATCGCAAAATATGGCGTAAGAAAAATCGAAGTCTCTGTAGTCCCGAGCGAATCGTACACGAGCAGCTTTTTGCTCCTGTGTCAAAATAATTTTTTTTGCGGGCCGTCTGTGGTGGACTCCAGCTCGATGTAACTCGTTCCGGATAGTTTGCATTGATACGTCATACTCTTGTGCGAAATTGCGAGTAGGTGTGAAAGGGCTTTCTTGAAATGTAGCTAGCATATTTCCTAACTGACCTTCGCTTATAGCCCGAGGTCGAGGTGCACGAACGCGCTGGGTCATATCTTCTCCTTCTTCATATCTTCGCACCCAACGGCGCACCGTGGTTCTCTGTAAAAAAATAATAATAATTAGCATCAAATTGTCACATAATATTGTCACATAAAATATTATGGCAGTCTTAACTTAATCCTTTTGCACACACAAAAGGATTACTAGTTCATAACAAATAAACCCTAACTTTTTAAATATCTATTGTTCTTCTTCACACATTCTTATCTGTATTTTGTATGGGTAGTAAACCACAAACAAATATTTATCTACGGCATTATAGTAAATTCCAATGTTGTGTGAAACTCTCCCAAGCAAATTTAAGCTTTATTTTTAACATCATAAGTGCGGTAACCCAATTTGAAAATGCAGTGATGACTTGAAATGAAGAGCCATTGTTTAGGTGTTGAAAGATTTGTTATCGGGTCATAAAAGGCCCGAACAATGTCTTTGAATGTGCCGATATAAAAAAAAGACAGGACAAAAACAAACTTCTTGACTGCATCACTTATTATATTGAAAGTAAAATATTTGGAATATCTAAACGTAATTTCTTATTTAATTATTTCAAAATTGTAATAACATGTTATGTTTTATTTATATTTATCATTAACTAGCGATCCACACCGACTTCGCACAGGTGTTACACATCTTTAAAATTCTTGCCTTTGCTCTAAAATAATATGCATGTGATAAATGATATAAGTATTTGATGAGTGAAAACCATATCAAAATCCGTAAAACATTCAAATATAATATTTATGAATTGAATTACAAGCGATGTTAGCAATGTTTTGTCACAAGTTTTAGGTTTAGCATTGTATTTTTTTCTGAACCAAAATAATATGAATTATTAAACATTTTGTTTGTAAACTACAATTTAATCTGTCAAGCATTGTCGTCGGGCCGATGTCGGCTTTAGAAATAATAACTTTTAATTGCCTCTGTAATTACGGTAACTGAAGAAAAAATTGAGATCTACATATATAATAATGCAAACAATGAAAATATAGCACAGTGAACGAAACCTATACTTGCCCTTAATTTATTTCTATTAACTCTCTCTGGATTTAAAAAAAATATAACTTACTTGTAAATTCAACTCCAGCGCAATTTGGGATATATTTAATCCTTGTCTATGCAAGACAATGATCTCATTCCTTTCGTCTTGATTGAGGTTTCGGGTTGTCATGGTTATCAGCAAAACACAGCCCACAGTAGTCACAATACACAGTCCAGGACACGAGCAAAGGTCAAAAAGAGTTCCACGATCACAGTCCGGTATACAAAGCAGAGGTCACAGTTGGGCAGGCAATCAGTCCGATAGAAATAAACAGGTCGTAGTAAAATAAAATTGCGAAACGAGAACAGGAAGCGTGAACAATTAGCGAGATGCAAATTGGCACTGGTTAATGGTTGTTAATATTTTTTGTCGCACGCGCGCAGTAAGTAAGCACTCACACAAATACTTATTGTCTCTAATTGGGTAGAGCAAGGAAAGGGCGTGGTCTGTCACTAACTGCGCTTCCGCAGAAAAATTTTCTTAAGTGAGCTTGCTTAAGTTTTGCCGATAGTACATATTATCCTAATACATTACAACTTTATGGATCTTATGAGTGTGCCTTATTGCATTTCTCAACATTTAATTCAATTCCAAACATTGACGAAACGAATAATAAGTTATATTACGGCTCTAACGAAGTTCTTGAAATACCTGAAGGCACTTATGAATTACAAGATATCAGCGATTATTTAAAATCGGAAATAAAAGATTGTTGAATAAAAGTACAGTGTAATAACAATACTCTAAAAACTTTGATTTATTGTACCAAAGATATCAATTTTACTAAAGAAGGAACATTTAGGAGATTATTAGGGTTTAATAAACAGATTTTAAAAGCCAATAAATGGCATGTGTCTGAGTTACCAGTCAACATTCTGCCTACGACTGTGATCAGGATAGAATGTGACATTGTAAGTGGTTCGTACATAAACGGAAAACCCAGTCACATTGTACACGAATTCGCACTCAATGTGCCACCTGGATATATAATTATAGAAATTCCGAAAAACGCCATATACTTTCCAATCAACCAAAACAACATAAGTTGTATACATATCAGGCTATTAGATATAAACAATCGATTAATAAACTTACGTGGTGAAGAAGTGCAGCTATATTTACATCTTAGAAGAAAAAATGATTGACTACAATAAATATGTGCATCAACAAATTGGGAACGTCAGTTCAACTAAAGTGATCAAGCAAATAAGACCTCGGTCTAAGAAAAAAGTAAAATTAACAAGAGACAATAAGGAATTTCTTAAAGCAATTGCTTTGCTAAAATGAATATCTTAGATGTTTTATCTGCTCCAACTTACGACAACACTGTTGAGGGAATTGAATTTCATTCTTACAAACCCTACGTAACAAGCTTCAACAGGAACGATGAAATCCGTATACCTATTAATCAACAGGATCTGTATATATTACCGTCAGCAAGCACTTTGTATTTGGAAGGAACTATAATCGTTAGCAAAAAAGATTCAAAAGATAAAGCGAGTAGTGTTTCTTTAACAAATAATTTTCTGCTCTACTTGTTTCAAGATATAAGATACGAATTAAATGGAGTGGAAATTGATAAAATAAAAAACGCTGGTGTGACTACTACGATGAAATCATTAGTGTCTATGAATGAGAGTGAATCGAAGATATCTTATGCATGGAGTTGGAATATCGATGGTATAAAAAATATTAATGGAGGTAATTTTTCTGCTTCCATACCCCTTTGTAACATTCTCGGATTTGCAGAAGATTTTAAGAAAGTAGTGATAAATAGTAGACACGAATTGATATTGTTACGAAGCAATACTAACCTCAACGCTGTAAAACTGAATACCGGTGAAGTCGTAGATGATGTTCAGATAAATAAAATTGTTTGGCGTGTACCGCATGTTAAAGTGTCAGATAAAGAGAAAATTAGTTTGTTAAAACTGCTAGAGAAAGACCGACCGCTCCAGATGATTTTTAGAAGTTGGGATCTGTACGAATATCCCACTTTACCTAAAACAACGAAACATACTTGGTCGATTAAAACTTCATCGCAAATAGAGAAACCGAGATAATATGTCATTATCGGTTTACAGACAAACAGAAAAAACAATGCAAACTCTGATATGTCTCTGTTCGATCACTGTCATATTCGTGATGTTAAAGTGTACCTCAATTCAAACTACTTCCCATATGAAAATCTTAATGTGAATTTTGCTGATAACAGAATTGCTTTATTATACGAGCAATACACTAGATTTCAGCAGTCATATTACGGACGCCGCGCGGAGCCTTTGTTAAGCGAAAAACAATTTAAGAACTTGGCTCCGCTCTTCGTTATTGACTGCTCCAGGCAAGCAGATAACTTGAAAGCAGGCCCTGTTGTGGATGTAAGAGTGGAAATTGAAACTGATTCGGTTGTACCTGATCAAACTTCGGCATACTGCCTTATATTAAACGACTGCATAATTGAGTATAAACCGTTAAGCAATACCGTGAGGAAAATATCATGAATCCTGAAACTATAATAGTAGACGTTCAAGGCTTTAAGGACCTCTTCAACAATTTTATAGTAAAAGAATTAGCTTTGGCCACTCGTGATTACACCCAAACCTTCTTAGTTAAGCCTCCATACTTGTTCAGATACTTAACAAGCAATGAACAGAAACAAGTCAAATGGCTAGAAAGAAACAGAGGCATTTATTGGAATGAGGGAAATGTTGACTATAGGGAATTCCATCGTATTATCGTTCCATACTTACAAAATAAAGAAATTCTTGTCAAAGGCTTGGAGAAGGTGCAGTGGATAAAGGAGCTATGTGAAAATTGTAAAGTATCAGAACTTGATGAGAGTCTGTGTCCTAATTTATCTATTTTGCATAAAAAATACTGTAATATAGATTCGAATTTAAATTGTAACAATCATTTAAAGCAATGTGCACTTAAAAATGTGTTATGTTTAAAAAAATATTTAGAGTGGTAATGGTAATTAATATGTAACTAACATAAAAGGTTATTGTTGTTTTTTAAATAAAACATGTTTCTCTGGGTTGTATAACAAGTACTGTGGAGGAAAAATAAATAAATTGCAGTAATCTTTTTTCATTGTGCTCGAAAAATGTGTTGTGTATTAAAAAAAATGGATTTTAATGAAAATGTATTTTAGGTTTATTAAATAAAAAAATAATTTAATCTTAAATATGTGTTTATTTCATTAGTTGACCTGTCTAATTATATTGTTCCACAATAAAAATAGTTAAATTTAAAAGAGTTTATCAAAAATAACTTGAATTACATAACCATAAAGATTCAGCATAAAGAACAATGCCCACTTCCCATACATTTAAAAACCTGATAACAAAAGTGTATGTATAGTAATAAAGTATAGTAGAAAGACTACCTGTAAGTTTAGAAAATAATGCCAGATAGTCATTTTTACGATTTAAACGCCACGCAGTCCAAAAAAATACAAATATTACTTTTTAGGTTAGGTTTTGCCGTTACCAAAAAAGTAGTAATGAAATAAATGTGCTAGAACTAATTATTAACGCTTGGAAGTTTTTTTTGGTTTAAAATAGGAATACTTACCTACCGATCTATAGTCTAAAACAACTTTTTTACTTTGCGTATTCCTCGAAATCAGCTGCCTCTAAGTCACTGTTTAGGCTCTCAATAATGCCACTATAAATAGAGTGTCGAGCATTAACTGTTGTTTCAACAACAACAATAACGTTCTAGCATTCTTATAGAATCTTGGAAACCCCTATCCAACATAATCACATCATTTTCTTGACAATATAATCTAAAAGATGAGTTTTCATAACATAAACATGTCAAATGTCAAAAAAATCCGTTTCAGTCGTGCGAATTCAATATAGCATACTGCGTGATTAATTTATTTAATTATTATGTTATTTGTAATGAATATGTAATAAAGGTGTATCTAATAAAAAATAACATAATAATAAATACTAACTGATTAAATAAAACGTAAAATAATGAATAAACCTCAGAAACAGAGTTGAATAAAGTTAAAGTTGCAATGTGTAAAATGGAACGTCGTAAAAAGAGTAGTTGAGGTGCGTTCGAAACATGGTAATACGTTAACCTTTGACGTAGAATAAGCATAAATAAACTTAAATATCTTTTTTTCCTGCGTTTCTTTTAACATTGTGATAAGCGTAATTAATATAGAATAAAATTAGCTAAATTTTAAGATTTATTACATTTCTATACATAGTCAGGTCAAAAATGAACATTCTTCTTTATACACATATAATTAAAAATACTCCGCCCCTAAGACTACCCACTGACCTAACAATCAGTAAACTCAAAAAATTTAAAATTAAAAATCACTGTCTATCAAAGTTTTTGAATTTTTTTTAACTAACGATTCCGTATCGTCCTTAACACTATCAAAAGCATCTTTAACAATGTATTGTGCATTTATTATCACGTTCTCACTTTCACTCACACTTTATCAGTTTTATCCCGCGTCGATGCAGTTTACTCATCACGAAAGATTTTGTTGGTTGTTTCTTATGGGAAGGCTTTTCCCGACGTTGTCGCCGGGACTTCTTTTCTTTTGTTATTTGACTGCAGTGAGGGGGTTCGTTGCAAATCATCTCAGAAAGTCCTTCGTAAGGATTCTGAGCGTACTGGCTGAACTGAACTTCTGAGTCGCAAATCTGAAACAAAATGATTAACATCTTAAGCAGTGAAAATATTTGGTACCTACATTAAGATTTTAAATTACTTTTAAAATTTAAATATAAACATATTTTACTTACCGATGACATGATTATGATGTACACTGATAGACCAAAAAACTATAATATTGTACACAAGTACTCGGTGAGAGTAATATTTTATAAATAACCTAAATATGTACTCTGATGGTTTTAATTATATTGTAAACTAGCTTCTGCCCTCGACTTCGTACGCGGATCCTGGTGCTTATGCCAGCGACAACGGGGTCGGCAAAATCGAAGATCTGAAACGTCTGATGTCGAATTCTAAGAGCCCGGGGACGGGAAAACAACGGGATACGCGAGATGATTCGAGACGTTCAAAAAGTAGAATTTTGAATCATACCTCCGGTGGCGGAATATGTGGCGTAGTCAATCATAGGAGTATACGTAAATGAACTCCGTTCCTTATCAACCCAAGGAAGGTCGCCATGACCTACGGCTATATCTTGAGACACATCCAATTCTTCAGATGATATCGACATTCTGTTCAGAGTATGTCGAAGTGGATCAAAATTCAAACGTTCGTTGCGCTCTTCTTCTGTCTTTTCATGCCGTACTCCAGCAATTCTTTTTCTCTCACTTTCTAACTGATTATGAATATTTTGTTGTGTGCGTGGACAATCTATGCTATAATATTATAAAGCTGAAGTTTGTTTGTTTGTTTGGTTGAACGCGCTAATCTGAGGATCTACTGGTTCGAATTAAAAAAATCTTTTTGTGTTGGATAGTCCATTTACCGAGGAAGGCTATACTCCAATGCGAAGCTGGGTCGGGTCGCTAGTGTATGATAATCTCGATCAGCAGTTAGTCGTGCATCCTGTTAGTAGATGTGCGAATACGCTGAGACCTCAAGCGCAATTCTCTATCCGTGAACGTCTCCGACTCGCGAGACAATGTATGACGTTCACGATCAGCGGTCAGTCGCGTATCATATTCTTCACTGGTCTCTAGAGACCTGGATGTAGATGCGCAAATACGCTGAGAACGCAGGCGTGCTTCGCGATCTGAAGAAGTTTCCACGGAGCGAGTTGCAGCCTGATGTTCTCGAACAGCATCAAGTCTCTCCTGACGCTCTTCGGTAGATTCTTGGGACCTTATGATCCTCAAACTTTTAGCTCCTTTGGAACATTGGGAAAGATTTGACCTCTTTCTAGGCATGGTCATAGTTTTATTGTAAAGATACCTGCTCAATTAAAATCTAAGTGACTGCTCCCCTGCGTTACCGGGTAGGCTACCGTGTCACGAAGATAAATGGAAAAGGAAATAAAACACCCAAATAACATAAGCCCGAAGGCATATTTATTCGATAAAATAAAAAAATAAATGAGAATTTTGGCCAGTAGAGTCAAATTTTCAATGATATACCATCGTCATCAAAAATCAGTCCTAAACTGTTACCGCCTTCACCGCGTGGAGGTACTCCCAGCTTATGTTATTTTATAAGATACATTGAAATTAGTGATAGCTTTGATTTTCACATCAGATGTTTCTGATCTTCGATTTTTATAAGTCAACAGGAAATGCCCATCAGACAAAACAACTTTTGCTAAGACGTCATTCCTATATGTGTCATGGTGTAGCTGGGCTCTTGGAGTTCCACATCAGGTGTTCCAGATCTTCAAATTTATTCTCTCAGCAGAAAATGCTCATCACGTGGAACAATTTTAGCTATGGTACCATTTTTGTATCTCTTATAGTTTAGCTGGTCTGTTGCGGTTCTGCATCAGGTGTTCAAGTTTCCAATATAAATTATAGCCTATATGTTGCCCAGACTTAATACCTATACAACAAAAGAAAAATCATTCAAATCCGCCGAGTAGTTCCGAAGATTAGCGTGTACAAACAAACAGACAAACAGACAGAATTTTTTTTTGGATTCGTGCTCTATCACTGTTCCTAAACACCCCTCAATAATTTTTTTTTAAATATATTCAATGTACAGACACAGTTCTGTTACTGTTTTATTATATGTATAGATTTTTTTTGGATTCGTGCTCTATTACTGTTCCTAAACACCCCTCAATTTTTTTTTTTTTAATATATTCAATGTACAGACACAGTTCTGTTACTGTTTTATTATATGTATAGATGTAGCACATTATGATCATAACACATATTGTTGAAAGTAAATCTTATCCACATACGAATAAAGGTGAAGCTTTGTGGAAGCATGTATAAACTTGAACATCAACAAAATAGCAGGCTTGCATTTATAAATATTATTGAAAGTAAATCTTATCTACATACCCATAAGGTTGAGCTTTGTTGCAGCATGTATAAACTCGAACCTCAACAAATAGCAAGCTTGCATTTATAGTGTTATTAACATACAATATATCACATTTCACTATCGTAAACTAGCATCGCCCTGCGATGTTACCTACGAATTATTATATATTATAACCTTCGCTCATAATTTAATGGTTAGCAATAATTAATTAAATATTATGTTTAGAAATAAAACAATAAAAAAATAAATATTTAAATGTATTTAATAAACATTAATTACACTTATGTAGTTATACTCTACAGATACATAATAATAACTGTACCTTATATACTATACTTAAACATCATTAACAAATTCATAGTTGAGTGCCAATGTTCTTATTGCTATTTTAATTCAAATTATTCTAGTTATTTAACTTTTAAATTCACATACAATGTAATTAAGCTACATAAACAGTTCAGTTACATAAACAATTATAACTTATTTATCGACGAGCCTGTTGGTCTAGTGGTTAGTGACCCTGACTGCTATGCCGGATTCAATTCATGCATCGACGCGGGATAAAACTGATAAAAATATCTGTTGTTGATCTTTGCAATAACAACACTAGTGACAGTGATAGTGAGAGTGAGAACGTGATAATAAATGCACAATACATTGTTAAAGTTGCTATTGATACATAATATTTAATTAATTATTGCTAACCATTAAATTATGAGCGAAGGTTATAATATAAATTCGTAGGTAACATCGCAGGGCGATGCCAGTTTACGATAGAGAAATGTTAATAACACTATAAATGCAAGCTTGCTATTTGTTGAGGTTCGAGTTTATACATGCTGCAACAAAGGTTAACCTTATGAGTATGTAGATAAGATTTACTTTCAATAATATTTTACAACTGATATTTAAATAAATAATGACGAACGTCGAAACGGATGTTGTGATCATATTACATTCTGGATGAAGAAACTTCAACGAGTCGAGGTTTCATTACCTATTATTTAACCAACTTAAAAAAGGAGGATGATGTTTTTGAACAAGTTTCTGATAAATAAAACAAGTACATTATTATTATTTATTATTTATTTATTTATTATAAACAAAGTTTACAAAATCTTAACTTATAACTATGCCCCACAAAACCGTTTTTACGGTTTGTCTGTGGGAACCGAACCATAC
Source organism: Charanyca ferruginea (assembly GCA_947361185.1). Lineage (NCBI taxonomy): Eukaryota > Metazoa > Arthropoda > Insecta > Lepidoptera > Noctuidae > Charanyca > Charanyca ferruginea. The sequence continues at coordinate 46,444,570 of OX376056.1, read as the reverse complement.
AGCCAAAAAAATACATTTTATTATAATTGCGGACACTAAAGAAAAACTAAAATAAAACTACTTAAAAACTGCCCATTCGTTCTTTCTCATCCATCTGTAAACCACATTCATAATCATAGTTTACAAACTTTTGAGAAAGAACCGCTTAAGCAATTTGGCGAATTTACCTTTTACTTGCTGACTTCTTATATCAGCAGGTAAACAGTTGAGTAGGTATGGTACTCTTTTATCGAGCGTTCGGTCGCCAAAATAGTTCTTTATTCTAGGTACATCAAATTTACCTGCTGATATCATCCTAGTTGCGTGGTTATGGGTTACAAGCGAGTGACGCTCCCAGCTGCCATGACTGTTAACCAGAAGAAGGTATTTATGTTTCATGCTGATTGAAAGAATTTTACAGATTTTAAATAACGTGTTATAATTATGTTTCCATTTGTTTTTTGTCTTCTTACTCACTAATAGTTTTAAAAATCGAATTTGTTGTGTTTCAAATTTTTCTAAGTTACTCTTGAATGTCAGTCCATAGCAGTCGAGAGCGTAACTTAATATGGGGTCAACTAATTGAAGATACAGGCATTTGAGAGTATTCTTTGGCACTTTATAGCTTAGATGGTAGAATTTACCGAGTAATATTCTAAGTTTGTTACATAAGTACTCAATGTGGTTTGACCAAGAAAAGTTCTCGTCAACTTTTACTCCTAGATATGTCACACATTTCTCACGTACAATAGGTTTACAATTGCAGTTTACATAGTTATTATGGATGCACGTAAACTCATGTGTATATATCGGAGGTGGGTCACCAGGTGGTATTAAATATGGTGAGCGTATTAAAACTAGCTTAGTTTTATCCGCGTTGAGAATTATCCCGTTGTCATGCGACCACTCAACTACCCGGTCTACGTCGTGCTGCACGAGTCGACAAGTGTCGGCGAGGTCGGTGCCGGCGCGCAGCGCGCACAGGTCATCCGCGAACATGTACGCTGAGAAGTTGCGTATGACGCTGCACAAGCTGTTGACGTGCATTAGGTAGCATACCGGCCCGCAACCCGCGCCCTGCGGCACCCCGCACCTCACCTCCCTCGCGTCACTATACGACGCGCCTACCTTTACGCGAAAATATCTCTTCGTGAGATAGTCTCGAAACCAGTTGTTAAGTGGTTCCCCCACCCCGCACTCCTCCATTGCATTTAATAAAGTATTTGTTCTTAGGGTATCAAAAGCCCTTTTAAAATCAAAAAATACTGCAACTACAAATTGCTTTTTATTTAAATTATTATTAATTTCGTCACAAAACTTAGTTAACAAGGTCGTCGTACTTTTACTCTTTTGAAATCCATGTTGGCATTCACTAATAATACTATTTTTTTGAAGATAATTTCCTAATTGATTAACTATACATTTTTCCAAAATTTTGTCTACACTTGATAATATAGCAATTGGCCTGTAATTGGACAATATTTTACGATCACCTTTTTTAAAAATAGGACGCACTATAGCCTCCTTTAGCTTGCTCGGGCATGTATATGTACTTACACATAAATTTATAAGGTGTGCGAGGACGGGACTTACTTTATTGACCAAATATTTAAGATCAGACATGCGTATAAGATCGCTTCCGGGTGACTTATTCGTATCCATACCTGTTATAACTTTCTTAACATCCTGACTATTCACCGGTCGCCATCGCATACACACACTCTTTTCCTTAACATATGTGCTACGGTCTAACCACTTCGCATCTCAATCGTGTTTTAAATTTTCAATTTCGCTTACAAATGTTGACGAGAACCTATCGCAAATTTCTTTTACACCGCCTTGCATCTTAATGTTATTTAATATTACTCTATCTAAGGATTGTTTGTTTTTCCCCATCATTACATGTATTTTATCCCATAGCTTTTTTATATTATTATTACAATCTATTATACTTTGCCTATCGTATTCATTTTTACATTTATTTAATATCTTATGGCATTTTATTCCTATATTTTGTGTATTCTAAACGTTTAACCATATTCTTTGGTTCATTACTCCATATTACAAAAAGTCTATCCCTTTTTAATAACATTTTCTTATGATCACTCGTTATCCAGCTTTTATTATTTCGAACTCCTTTGTTATCAATTTTATTTATATAGCAAGACTCATAAATATCAGCGAATATTTGTCTGAAAGATTCATATAATCCAACAGGGCATTCAATCAACAATAGATTATCAAAATCTATGCACGATAATTTCTCCCGCACCACACGATTATCAAGTACACGCCGTCTCGTAGGCTCAGTGAACGCGCGAGAGTATGACGCATGCGCAGTCGCACTCGTAGGTATAGTGGTGTTCTGGCTATCAATTGGAGCGCGGTTCCATTCTACTGCTACCGCTACTGGGTAATGATCGGATATTTTGGTTCGTATTATAGCTGATTGCATAAGTGCAAGAGGCGCTCGAATAAAAATGTGATCTAAACATGATTCTACTAAACTACCCTTGACAATTTCGCTGCGAGTGACTCAATCTATACATTTTGTAAACCCATATTCGGCTAATAGATCTTCATACATAGTTACATGTCTATCCTGTTGTTTAAGCAAGTTAATATTTATGTCGCCACATAAAACCACTTTAGTGTTATGTGGTATGTTATTAAGCAAATTACGAAATTCGTCAATAAATTGTACCACTTTATCTTGCTTATTTATTTTAGGCGGCCTATAAATTGAAATTAAATAAATTTGCTCATTGGCGTGTTTGAATGAAATGGAAACACACTCCGCGGAGCGCATCTCGGACGTAGGCATCAGCGACTCGATCACCCGAACCGCGAGTACCTCCCACGCATACATCAATACCCCTCCTCCGGTTCGCCCGGTGCGGGTGAAACTATTTATTGTATACCCATTAATCTTATAGAAACCCAGACATTCAAAATTTATATTTGGTTCCGTAATAACTATTACATCAAAATATTGTAGACTATTATTCAAACTAATTAGTAACTCATTAAAGTGTTTCTTCAGGGATCTTATATTAACATGAATTAAGCAAAAGTCATTATTTCTACCTATTGTCGACGTCCAGCTATGTATGTCATCAACACACACAGTAACAACTTGACCATCTGTTATTGTTTCAATATTGTCGAGGAAAGATAATGTCATAAATAATGTTATCAATGCTACACATCACTTAGGCAGTTACCTCTTTGTATAGGTTGTTTGACACAAAATGACTTTCACTATTTGAGCAGTTCGCGAATATCGCCTTCCGACCTAATCCACACAGATTTATCACCTTCTTCCTTTTTCACCAGTATTCTGCAATTTGCGATCCAGACAAACTTGTAAATACCCTTGAGTTGATTTTTGGTATTCCATAACAACTCCCGAGTGGTTTTGGTTAGATCTTCACTTCTTACATAAATCTTATTTTTCTGCGAACCTGAGGTAATACTACTGCTGTTTACTTTAACGAGCTTACGTCGATTTGCTAACCAAGTATTCCGAGTTTCGGTACCTGTACTCTTAAATCCTATTATTATCGTGGATGGTTTGTCGCTTGGTTTCCGTTGTTGACGACGGCTCGCCCATTCGATATCATCACAGTTCACCTCCAAAGTATCACCAAGTTTTTTAATTACCTCCATTATATTTTCATCCGGCATTTGCTCGATACCTACAATTTCGATATTGTGTTTACGTGTGGATTGTTCAAATTCATGTACTTTTTGCTCAAGAGCAATATTACACTTTTCTAAGTACACACATTTGTTAATAATAATAATAATAATAATATTTATTTGCATAAAACATGGTGTACAAAGTTGTTTTAAAAGACATTAAAGAGCATACATGTTTTGCTTAATATCATAGCATGCAAATTTTGAGTCGACACTTTCGACGGTTTTTTCGAGCTTAATAATCTTTTTCTTCGATTCTTCGTGTTCTGCCAGTATGGTGTCGTATTTCTCGGAGAGGACGGACATACTAGTTATAATGGAATTTAGCTGTTTTTTAAATCCCGGAAGCGAATTGACTTTGTTTTGTATATCTTTTAGGATTTTTTCGAACCCTTCTCCCTCTATTTCCTGCTCCTCTTCCTCGGACTCTTCATCTTCACAATTATGGCAAAAAATTCGTGTTCTACCTGCTTTCATGTCAGCTGCCAACCCTTTTACACAACTCCTATGGAATGTTCCCTGGCAAGTACCTTGGCACAAGAAATGAGATTCATTACACGCCAGTTTCTTATTGCACTTTCGACACTGCATATCAACTAATTACGTAAATACTTATTATTTCGTATTAAGCGAGATCGTTGCCTACACGTACGCACGCGTCCGCACTCGCGTCGAAAACTTAAAAAACATTCGATTTCGAAGTGTACAGTTTATTTGGTCACATGTTTATTTGGTTTACATGGTCACACATTTTATTTATATTAGGTCTTTACATATGAAATTGCCGCTCGGTATTAAAAAATTAAAAATAACATTTTTAAAAGAAATTATATATTTAGTCAATCGAAGTATGTACCATTGTTATCGATACACTTTCGCCATTTTATCGGGAGCTCATTGATCCCTTTGGTAAAAAAATCCTGGGAGCGAGAATCGATGAACTGCTTGAAGGCTGTTTAAACTGCCTCATCAGAATTGATTTTTTTTCCTTGTAAAAAGTTGTCCAAATTTCGGAATAAATGGTAATCGTTTGGGGCAAGATCTGGAGAGTATGGTGGGTGACGCAGAGTTTCCAGTCGCAGCTCCTCTAACTTGGCGACCGTCTGATGTGCAGTATGTGGTCGAGCGTTATCCTGAAGGAGCAATGGGCTAGAGCAATTGACCAATCTCGGTTGTTTAATGGTGAGCTTTTCCATCATTGTTTGCAACTGTTGACAATACATGTCTGCAGTAATCGTTTGGCCTGATCTCATGAAGCTGTAGTGGATGACACCAGCACAGGGCCACCAAACACTAACTAGAATCTTCTTTTTGGTCAGTTTTCGCTTGGGGCAAGGTTTTGCCGGTTTTCCAGGGTTAAGCCATTGTGATGATCGCTTGCGATTATCGTACACGATCCACTTCTCATCACAAGTGACAATACGATTTAAAATTCCCTGATTATTGTGACGATTGAGCAAGGAAGCGCAGCAACCGACGCGTGTTTGTTGGTGTGTTTCAGTCAATTCGTACGGTACCCACTTTTCGAGCTTTTTTACTTTTCCAATTTGACGCAAATGGATAGTGATTGTTTTGTCACTTACTCCAAAGGCTGCTGCTAATTCAGAAGTGGTTTGAGATGGATCCGCTTCAACTATCGCCTTTAATTCTTCATTATTCACTTGAGTATCCGGTCGTCCACGAGGCTCATTTTGTAAATCAAAATTTCCAGAACGGAAACGTTGAAACCAAAAACGCACCGTTCGTTCGTTAGCGGTGCTTGGCCCGTACACGTCGTTAATCCTTCGAGCCGTTTCTGCTGCACTGGTGCCACGGTAGAACTCATATTCGTAAATATCGCGAATTTTTAATTTCTCCATTGTTGTTGCAATAGCAATTTTCAAGCCCAAACAAATGACGATAAAACAAATGAAACACGAATTTTAAAACAATATTCTTTAGTCTTTATTTTGAAATAATTTTGAATTTGGAATTCCTAATCAAGCACAAAATATTTGATTTCAAAGTTGCCAGTATTAAGTATCGGCAATTTCATATGTAAGGACCTAATATTTCTGCAATCAGTAACTTATTAAAAATATACTTAAGTATAATATCTATGTATACACTATACATACATAAGTTGACATTTATTTATATTTTCAAACAATTATTAAAATTAAAGTATACAATTTTATCTAATTTAAATCTAACACTAAACTTAATCATATTTAGGTAAATATTTACCTTATTTACAATTGCTTCAAATTAGTTGAGTGGCCCCAGGCCTGCGTTGATATTTTGTTTGCAGATATCGCTCGTTTGTCGTCGTTGTTTGATAAGGCAATTTCATTAATACTTTGGGTAAAAATTGCGTGCTTGATAGATTTAAAAATTATATTTTTTTTACGAATCACTCCACCATTAAATAAAATATGTTTGTAGTTCGTAATGTCTAAATCTCTCACTACGCATGCTTTTACTCCCTTTGCTTTTTTAACAATTTTATCTGGGGTTTTTATAGAATATAGTTTTGATCTTAAACCAACAAATTCAGAAATATATTGTCCACTCATTTCATCTTTGAATAGCCCCGGAACTTTTTTGTTATTGAGAGGGATATTAAAAACGTTTTGTTTTTGATAATTGCTGGTATCAAAATACTGCAAAAAATTCAACTTGAGATCGGTATAAAAATCATCAGTATATATTTTGTAGACAAACGAATCGGTATCTGTATAACACAACTGTACTCGGTCTTCATAAAAGGGTTTAATAATATTGTAATGATAGTTGTACATATGTGATTTAGAAAGCTCTAATACAGTGAAACCGATATAAATTGGTTTATCTAGAATAATTTGGTCTGGTTTCATTTGTATTGCAACTAAATTTTCGGATAGAATAGATACACTATGGAAATAGGGGTTGGCTATAAGTCTCTCAGCGGATTTAAATTTCTTAGTTCGATTAAATGTGTCATTCCATTGATTAACTAAATGAACACTTACTCGGTTTTCAGTATTTTCTAATTTTTTGCCGAATACGCTGTTGTTTAACAACTTAAAAAAGTCCTGTTCGAAGGAACTTTTAGCGTTTTGTCTTAAGTGTGTATTTAGTTCTATATACTGTTTTAAGTAAGGACTTTGTCTAAACGTAATAACCCTATGAATCTTACGAAGTATTAAACCGTGCTCAAGACACTTTTTTAAATGAACATAATGTATAACGTACCTATACTTATTATATAAAATAGCAATCAGTTTTTTGACGTGACAACGTCTTATAATTCGATAGAGCCGGCTGCACGCACGAAAAAACATGACTCATGCGGCGTTACGGCGTTACGGCGTTACCTCGCTCTGAGGTAACGCCGTAACGCCGTTGTCACGTTCAACTATCGTCAGTAAACCGACTTTACAGACAACCAATTTTTTTTGTTGTACCTCCAGGCGGTATACATTTTTCAGGACAAAACGGCAGCTCATTGTGAGACTTATGTAAATGTTCAGGATACAAAAGATCGACTTCCAATATATACCCCCATTCAGCGTTGTCCTCAACGTGCTCTACACATAATTGATCTATTTCATTTTGGATGAGAAATCTAAAACTAGAATACGGTAAATATTGACACATGCTAAACCCATACAGATTATTACAGTCTAAGTATACTATGAAAGATTGAGGTTCTGTTGCATTACACTCAGGCATATATTTATGATTCGCTTTTGCATATCGATGGGAACACATACACAACCCACCACGTATACCGCTTTGAATCATTCGAACCATGGCTAAATCCGACATGAGTTCTAACTGAACTCCTGTCTTAAGCAACATTGCGTCGAACGACAAACTAGGAGCAGTTATGTAAAACGCCGGATCTAGTTTATAATGCTGTTTACATGTTTTTCGGAATTATTTTAAATATAAATCTGTATAGTCACCCAAATCTTTAATACTGAACATATTCCAAACGGTTTGAGCATGATTGTAATCGTCATCGCTAATATCTTCGTTGGTTAAAGAATTATGAAAATAACATTTAGGTGGTAACGATTTCTGATCGTAACATTTCCAATCTGACATGTAATCATAAGGATATATGCCTTTCCTTGTTAATAAACTAAATTGTCTTTCATCAAGAAATTGTGATTTTAGATAAACGAAATCTGGTGACTGTATAGTTTTAGCGAGTTTGTCTAATCTTGCGCCTAAAAAGTTGAACGAATCTAAAAATCTTAATTGTATATACTCATTACTAGCAATAGGAATAAACTTTGTAAACGTTGTGTATTTTTCCTTTGTCTTTGGTATAATTCTAATTTGCCCAGGAATTTGACCTAATTGTTTTATAAATAAATGACAATCATAACCAGATAAATTATGAAAAAATATTGGCACAAATTTAGGTACTTTATTTTGTAAGTTGCAATGTCGATGTGCTGCACCACGATAACGTCCTGAAATATGATAGTGATCCCTAACCCGATGGGGACGCTTATGAGCAAATTTTCACATATATGACAGACAACTGCGTGTCTGAAATCATAAGAATCATTTGTAGTAAATAACATAGGTTCATTTTTTGTTAAAATGGTATGTAGTGCTTTAAGATCGTCAGTTAAAAATTGTATGAATTTGGAAACACAATCAGTACCTCGATAACATCTATACCCATTATTGGTATTATTAGTAGATAATACGATATTGTAAGCGAACGCAGCAAGCACATGGCGCTGCAAGTTTAATGTCTTGGCGTTTTCGGACTCGTTGCAAGAATTTGGATACAGCAATGTTTCGAAATCAGCGTATATGACAAATGGAACGTCTTGTTTTCTTCCATAATTTTTGAATTTTAAAAATGAACCCTCATCAGGTAATATTGTAACAACACCACCACACGAATGCGTTTCAATTTGATTTAAATTAGGTAAAAATAATAAGCACGTCTCGCAAAAATATAATTTACTGTGGTGTCTGGTTATCTGGTTTCTAACTAATCGCGGTAAATCTTTAATTAGACAATAATGAGTGTTTGTATTATTTTCTAAAAATAAGACATGGATGCTCTTAGATTTCTTATTAGTAGTTGTGTACAACGGTCCAACAATCGTCTTATTATTTTTTAATCCATAAACAAAAATATTTAAGACAGGGTTATTTTTCTCAAATACGACTATATCAGAAAATGTGATTGGAAATGTTAAATCGCTAATATTTAAAACATCTTTAAAATGGGGATAATATACGTTACTCGGTTAGGATGTTGAGTTGTGGGGTACAAGGCAGCCACAACACACCATAAAAACAATTTTCATCCCTATTTTGAATATTTAAACATGCTTTTTTGTTTTTTATAGCATTAGGCAAAGGTATAAATCTAGACCCGCTGAGAGTTTGATGTCTAAATGAGAATTACTTAAAAATGTCCAACCACTATCTCGATGCTCAAATTCTTCTATTTTCTTTGTCAGTATCTCGACTACTGATTTATAAATAAAATCAAAGTTATAATAAAAGTGAATAACAAAGTTTTTGGTAGCAAACGACTTCAATTCCTGCTGATCATTTTTAAATAAAAGGAAATACGAAAAAAGTTCAAAGTTAATCTTAACAGTTGTATGTTTTATTAGTAACTGATCTATTAGAGTTTTAACGTATGCCTTTACACTATTGAGGAACATTTCTGGAAAATTAATTGTTTGTTCGTTAGTTGCAGTGATTCTGTAACTCGAAATTCTACCTTTAAACGACTTTATAATTGAAACGTTATCATGCAGAAGGGTCGTACTACTGTTTTTATGTACATTAGTACGTAAATGACTTGACCACCGTCGATTATCTACAGACACATTACAAACTGTACAGTATGGCATTATTATTTGTTATCGTTTGATTCACAATAATAAAGTCGTTCAATAAAACTCAAGTAAATACGTACTTACTACTAATATTAAGGATCTTATACAGATACGTTATTTTTGGGTTGATACTTCACGCGTCGACGTTGGCAAAAGTCGTTCGAGACTAGGTCTGACTTACTCTCGTTTCCTGTTCGTATTGTACCATCACATTAATTGGTAAAATAAGTTAGCCATTATATTTCTGAAATTAAACAATATAATGATAATCGGTAACCACTAGACACAAATGCTAATAAAAGTAGAAAATATAGGTATTGGCTTCATATCTTACCTAGATACTTCGTGATTCGACGTTGACAAAAGTCTTTCGAGACTAGGTCTGACTTGCTCTCGTTTCCTGTTCGTATTGTACCATCACATCAATTGGTAAAATTAAGTTTACCATTATATTTCTGAAATTAAACAAATAGAATGATAATCGGTGACCACTAGACAGAATGCTAATAAAGTAGAAAATATAATGAATTTATATCTTACCAACAAATAATTGTGTTTTATAATTTTCTAATCGACGTTCGTTTTTAAGAAACCTTGGAAGTCAGAATGTCGATGTTTTTGTATCTTTTTTTATTTCAATGAAAGTTGTGAAAAATTACCAATCTTTACAGACAATTTATTTTATTCTCGATAAAAGAACGAGATATACAACGAGTAATCATGAGGTCTTAGTCAATAATGCTTTGAAATACCTATCAAATGTGAAACCAAATAATTTTATAAGATATTGCGTAAAAATTACACGTGTGCTCAACCTACTTATTTTTCCAGTAAGTTGACACTTTTATTTGTCCAAGCTATTTTACCTACGAGTTTACATTTATGCACTCGAGCACATTAAAAATGTTCGATAACTAATGTAATCGGTGTGACAACCCTGAGCGCTTTTACTGCATCAACACTAATCAACGTCGATGCTCCTCAAATATCACCTAACCAATTATTTTTCGTATGTGTATAATACGACCAAGAAAAAAGTTGTTTTTTACATAGTTATTTGGTCAGTTGTACATATTCTGAATATAGCGATATTATTGTAAGTTTCTGACTTATAATCAGTGTGTTATCGGTGTGCTCTATACAATCGACTCGACGAGCGTGCCAGTAGTAATCTCAAGACTCCAAGTACTTATCAGTGATAGTTAGACAGTACCTAGCTGCTCACTGCCACTGTATCACCCAACCGACTCAACGACATAGTCACTGTGCCTGTCGACCGACTCTTCAAACTAATTATTTGGTATTCCTAAATAATTAAGTGAAAATGTAAGTATAAAAACCAGCATTCTCCACAAACTTCTGACCCTGCATGGTCAACCAAACATTTTTTTAACTTTATGTATTTATTTCAGGTCAGACTCTGAGTACGAAACCTACCTATCAAGTGATGTGATGGAGCACGACTCTAAGTCTAACCGCAAACCAACTCTACCAGTCCCTAGGAAACGGAAGTCAACAAAGCAAAATTTTACGTATCCAAGGTAAACTTTACGATTTATTTGCTTCATTGTTTTGTCAATCAATTGCATATGACAGTCGCTTGATGCAAGCGACTGCTATGCTGATGTCGCGGGTTCAATGCCGGTTCGAGATTAATATGTGTACATGAATTTAATTAATAGCAATGATTTTTTATGTTCCTGTTTATATAAAGTAGTATGTTTTTACTAATAAACAGTATTTCATTGTAATGTATATCCGCTGTCTACTATTCATAGGACATGGTAGCGTTGTGTAGTATGTCTCGTCTCTTATTCTTGTATATTTTGTTTTAAAGCACATTCAGGTTAAAACTATAAATAAATTTGGGTGCGAATTAACAAGAGATCAATTTGTTTGTTTCAGTAAAACATCGAAATCTGACGTCGATATATTTGGCATCAGCCGCAAACATAACAACGGGAGGGCAACAGCGAACAGCGAAACCTCTTCTCTCCCGTCATACTTCGTGAACCGAGTGGCCAACGGCAGTGAGCGGCGAACGACAAGCACTAACGGCGAGTACTACATCGACTGTAAAGTATACAAAACTGAGGACGCGCGCGTCACCGACTCGTTGGAGCTGTGGAAAAAGGCGTTGGTCCGCATTAAGGTCCAGACGGACGTCAATTCTACACAATGGCGTAAACTACAAGAGTTTATTATATCGACTGATGCTTTATTTCCCGAACCACCAACATATTACGATAAATAATACATTGTTTATCAACGGAATTATAATATTGTAATTTGTGCTCACTAAAAATAAATGAATCTCATTAGCATAAGTGTTTCATTCAACCTACCTACATGTACCATCCACTATTGTGATAAGGTTGAAAATCTATTAAAGAAATTTGATAGATTCAAAGCGATAGTGAAATCGGTTCGCCGAGCGATCTGTGGGACAGAATGCTAAGAACTCGAACGAATGAACAAATGAACGAGTCGAGTCGAGGAATTGTAATGCATATAGACAATCTTGCACAATAAGTAATCCATTTAACAAATTACGTGTGTGGACTGCAATTAATTAATTTGCTGTCATATATTTACGATTGTAACTTGATAAAACGATTGTGTATGAATGGGCATTCTAGACCACCTTCGTATCGCGCGGCGAGTTTATTAATTAATCATAACATATTGTGTTTCACTACTCAATGTGTTGAATGCATTTGATATTATACTACTACGACAGTCGAGTTGATTAGTGGTTATTGGACAGTCCGAGCCACTGTCCTGTAGCGAGGCTTACTTGCCGAGCTACTGGAGGACAGTGGCTCAGAATGCCCAATAACTACCTACTGTTTTTCGCGCCAGTAAAATAAAATAAAATATTCTTTATTACTTGATATCTTCCAAACTACTAAACGGATATATTTCGTTAGGGTATCGTTAGATTCGTCTCATTAGTCCAAGTGTTCTTAGATATCTACGTGAAGAAAAAAATAAATAAACGTGGCAGCTGGAAAATGTTTGAAGTTTAAAAAAAATTTTTTTTGTCTAAAGCTATATTAAGGGTATCAAATTCAAGGGCTTATTTTAAGAACTCTAAAAACGTATATCATTACAGTAATAATTAAAAAATATAAATGAAAATCACGTAATAAAACTATTTTTTCTTCGATATCTGCAATGTGAGTATCAAAATAAAAAGCTCATTTTAAGGATTCCAAAAAGATATTACAATGCCATAGTAATATAATAATAATACAAAAAAAACCCGGCCAAGTGCGTGGTGGGCTACGCGCAATTTAGGGTTTTGTCAGGTTTCGTCTTTGCCATAGATCGTCGTAGTTTGATATTGTTTTGTGTTAATTTGTTGAACTATAACGATAAATTGATCAACATGTTAGGAGAAGTCAAGCACGGCAACCTTGCGAAGCCGGGGCGGGTTGCTAGTTTTTTATAATAATAATAATAAAAAATATTTTTATAGGTTTTTTTTAAATTTCGCGCTTTATTACCTTACCGCACAGGTAGGGTCAGGTAGGTAAGACGAATAAGAGAAAGAATGAAAAATTTTTTGATTAATACTTTTTTTACATCGATACTAATCTTATCGATACTCAATACTCAGGAGTATTGATACCTTTAAAAGTAGCAAGTATGCCTACTCGCGCTTGAAAGAGCGGCACTTGCTCGATTTGTCAAACTTATAAGTTGATCGTCTAATACTCGTAAACTTGTAAAGCCTACTTAGCTGTGATAATTTTCCTTTGAATTTAGTTTTAATAATATGTATATTCTACTACCGTCATTTTTTTCACATATCCAAAAACAACCATTTAGCTGGTCCGGACCGAGGGGACACTTGACTCCA